>OZ017743.1:28995968-29088468 GCA_963969285.1 Odontomyia ornata
GAGGCAGGATTGGTAGTAAGGATGAAATTGAAAAGTTGATTGTTTGCATTTGGGATCATATTTAATTGCGATAGGGAGCAAAGCGATAAAAAGAAGAAAACAGGATAGAGAGATCATTGAAGGATGAGAGGGTATGAGAGCTAGAGTCCCAACTTAGGCAAGGCATGTTTAAGTCACCACAGATTAATATATTGTATAGAGGGTTGATGCTACCGAGATACGAAGAAAATTCAGAGAAAAAACGGTTGTAAACGTGGAAAGGAGCATTGCAAGAGATATACACGCAAAGCGATACCAAACCCCCGGCTTGAGAGATATTGATTAAGACAGTGATGCATTCTACTGGAAGAGACGGTGAAAAGTCAGAGCAGAGTTTGCTGTCTAAGGCTTTATGAGTAGCAATAAGTACACCACCACCGTCAGATTTACGTGAAATCAAACGATCTCTATCAGTTCGGTAGACATCATATAGTGAAAAAATTTCACTGCTGGCGATATCAGGAGTTAACCAGGTTTCTGTAAAACAAATGAAATCATCGCCGGAAATGGAAGAGGTAATTTTAATTTAATACTAGCTGCTCGGTTACAGTAGTTGCTTCCTGGTTGGGAATGGGGTAGACCTCGGGCCACTTACTGAAATAATCGGCCACAACAAGCGTATATCGATTTCCCCAATCAGATTCAGGAAAGGGTCCTGCGATGTCAACAGCAATTCTTTCGAATGGCACGCCCACGTCAAAGGTTTGCATTTGTCCCGTCAGTTGTCGCTCTGGACCTTTGACGGAAGCCCAAATTTTGCATCGATGGCACCAGTCCTCTACGTCTCCTCGAGCGTGGAACCAATAGAACCTTTCCTGCAACTTCGCTCAGGTCTTGTTAACACCAAGGTGGCCTCCTGAGGTTCCTTCGTGCATCTCGTTAACCACATCGTGGATTCGGCTTTTGGAAAGTATAGTTTGCATCCTATAGGAGCTGCCATCCGCCGTTTCCCATTTCCGCTTGAGTACGCCACCCTCCACCTGAAGGGAGTTCCATTGTGCCCAACAGCTTTTCAGGGTTGCGCCATGCATTGAAACGTCTTTCCACTCCGGTCGCCCAGTTGTCTCCTTCCATACGAGCAATGGTCCGATGTCTTCATGGGCCAACTGGGAATTTTGAATCTCCTCTGGTGACCAACCTTCATCGGATTCGGCCGTTATTAATTGCAGTTCAAGGGTCGGCTGCGTTTCCTCAACCCGTCGGCAATGCTTGCTGTTAGGTGGACGAGATAGGGCGTCAGCATTTCCATGAACTATGCCCTTGTGAAGTAGTGGTTGTCTCACTAGATCTGGTCGGATAATCGATCGGGTTGGACTAGTTTCGATTGTTATGATGCAGTCTTCTTCGTCAACTTGACCCCGAAAGCATAAGTCTACTTCTCCGTGATGCAGTTTTGATACGGTGATGGGGTGCTAGGGACGTCGATCCTCCTAGCCAATCTTTGCCCCACGAAGTTGACCCCATTTGTTTGAAGGGCTTCCATTCTGGGCTCCTGCCTTGGTCTAGATCTTCTCCACCCTGGACAATAGCCTGGTTTTCTTCGCTTCTTGCAGTCTATTTGCAATTACCCCTTCTTACCGCGATTCCAGCATCTAGGCGCACCATTTGCCTGCGGCTCTCGTTTAATTTCCACGCGCTTATACTTGCACTCACCTGTCACTACCTCGTGAACCCGGGCAGTGGCACGACTCACATTTTTCGCTGCCTTAAAGTTCAGACTAAAAGCAAATGCGTCCTCGACCGTTTGCTTTTGAGCTAAACGCACGGCTTGTTGCAATTCCTAGTCCTTCAATGCGCTGATGAATGCTTCTGTTGCTGCATCATCTCGATGTTCTGGGTCGTAAGCCAAATGTGCCAACAAACAATATCTTGGGCTAGCTGCTGTGAGGTTTCGCCAGACTTCTGCCTCCGATGCCGTAGCTGTGCCCAGTTAATCTGCTTCAGATGATCGTTTCCATAACGCATGTCGAGCGCATTCAATATAGCAGCCGGGTTTGAGTGCAACTCAACGGGGATAGTCTGCAAAAGCTCGGCAGCTGGGCCTCTTAGAGCAAGAATCAGTGCAATTGCTCATTCCAGTGATTTGCGCTAGCGGCGGCTTCAAACTGGATTTTGTAAATACACCAGACCGTTTGCCCGTCGAATATTGGTGTTTGCACATTTCTGGATGTGCTTTGCGCTGCGGTTATAAGCGGCGCAGGTGAGGTGGTTACTACTGCCTTCGCTGCTTCCAATTCCTTTTTCATTTTTTCCATCTCATGATTGATTCTCTTCTCGACCTGGCTGACCTTTCCCTCCACCTGGCTGACCTTTCCTTTGACCTGGTAAACCTTTTCCTCGACCTGGACAACCTTTTCCTCAACGCCTTGAATTTGTTTGTGCAGACTATCGAGTTCCACTTCTATTTTGGTTGACTGTTTCTCCAGCTTCTGTGTGATGTCTGCCTTGATTTCGATCGCTTGTTCGCCCAGCTTTGCTGATTGTTCACTTCGCTTCGCTGATTGTTTATCTAGCTTCACAGTTAGAATGGATGACTGTTCATTTAGTTTTACTGATTTTTCATTTAGCTTCACTGATTGTTCATTCAGCTTCGCTGATTGTTCATCTAGCTTCGCAGTTAGACTAGATGACTGTTGGCGCTGCTCTTGCTGCATCAGCATCAATATTTGCATCAGTGAATCTTCTGGTTCCTTTGATTTTGGTGTTTCTGCTTCTTCCTTAAACTCTGACATGGTTATTACTTAATTTTTAAACGTTTGCTACGGAGTATTTTTATTATTTCGGTTTTTTTTCCACCATTTTTCTCGTTATATTTCACTATTGTGCATATAAAAAAAAATGTTTATAAGTTTTCACTTTCAAAATTTTCTTTCTCAATTCTCGACACCACTGTCGCGTGTTATGGTTCGCGGCCTATAATTTTAATGTTCCGTGAAAGTGAAAACGCACTGTCTTCTAAATTAAGTTAAAAGAGTTTATTTACTAAAAATGCACAATTTAAAAATTTCACCATTTTATGTCGTCTATCAATTTTTACTTCAACTGTCCACTAAAATCACTTCACAATCACTCAATCAATATCGCCTTTACCTCGCGCTCCACTCTATCGCAGTTTTTACTATCGCGGTTGTAATGAATCCCCCATTCGTTCAGCTCGGCTTTATATAGGGTCTCTAGTCATTCAATTCATTTCTCGTACATCGGCGAATTACCTGGAACATTCGAGCAGCTTAATGAATGGGGCAGTGACTCACTTTCAGATGTTGATCATGCTTGGTGGGTTTTCGAGTACATTCGCTTGTTGATCATGAGGTTCTTAATGGTTGTGAAAACAATTGCGACAGTAGCTCGCACAATTATTCGTGCATGTAACAATATGTATATGTATAAAATTATATTTATATATATATTTATAAATATAAATATATATATATATATACATACATACATATATATATATATATATATATATATATATATATATATATATATATATATATATATCTATATCTATATATGCATATATATGTATGTATATATATATATATATATATATATACATATTTATGTATATATATATATATATATATATATATATATATATATATATATATATGCATATATATATATGTATATATATGTATATATATATACATATATATATATATATATATATATATATATATATATATATATATATATATATACATGTATATCTCTATATGTATAAATGAATAGATATTTCGTATCTTTATATATATATATATATATACATATATATATATATATATATATATATATATATATACATATATATATATATATATATATATATATATATATATATATATATATATATATATATACAAACGAGTACATATATATATATATATATATATATATATATATATATATATATATATATCTACGAGTATATATACGTATATATGTATATATATATATATATATATATATATATATATATATATATATATACATATATATGTTTGTATATATATATATATATATATATATATATATATATATATATATATATATATTTATATATATATATATATATATATATACATATATATATGCTACCGAAATTCTGAGTCAGTGGCCGCAACTTTAAGAGCACTAACGCCAATTTTCGGCCGTAATAACCACCCCACCTGACAGGCTGTACGTACTATAGTGGATAAGTTTGAGTCCAAACTTTCACGATTAGATGTTTCGGTGCCAAAAAGAAGACCGCTCGTAGCAAAGGAAATATTGCAGCCGTAGATGCATCGATTCAAATTTAGACAAATCAGTCAATTCGAAGTCTTCCTCAAGAATTAGGCATCGCTCAAACGACACTGTGGCGTGTTTTACAAAAAGATCTTGGAGTACATGGTTACAAAATCAAATTGACTCAAGAACTTAAGCCACTTGATCATTCGAAACGTCAAAACTTCTCCAATTGGACTCTGGCAAAGCTTCATGAAGATGAAGAATTTTACCGAAAAATCATCTTCAGCGATGGAGCTAATTTTTGGCTCAATGGCTTGGTGGATAGCCAAAATACTCGTATATATTATTGATCAGCAACAAACCCATATGTGCATCTTGAGACACCGTTGCATCCGCAAAAAAATTACTATTCGGTGCGGTTTTCATACCGGAGGTGTGTTTGGGCCGTATTTTTTTATGGATGAAAACGACTATCATGTAACCGTCAATGGAGAGCGCTACCGTGTTATGTTGGAAGATTATTTGTGGCCAGAATCGGACGAACTTGGAATCAACGATAAGTGGTTTCAACAAGACGATACCATTCACCACACAGCATGCCTCACCATCGATTTATTGAGAGGCGAATTTGGTGCACGTATTATCTCGAGATATGCTCCGGTCAACTGGCTGCCTCGTTCATACGATCTAACGCCATTGGATTCATTTTTATGGAGCTATATTAAGTACACTGCTCTATTCTAATAAGCCAGTAATTTTAAAGGAGCTCAAAGGCAACATCCAACGCGAAATTGCCAACGTTCCCGTCAAAATGCGTGCCTCCGTGGTGAAATAGTGGGTCCAAAGAATCAACCGCCGTAAACTCGTGGTGGTCACATGACTGAAATCGAATTTTAATAATTTATGTAAGGCTTGCACTACACCCACAATAAATTTGCACTCTATATCTCAGATATTCCTGTGTTTCATTAATAGATAAAATTGTTATGTTTTTTATTGGAAACCCTTATACACATATACATATATATATATATATATATATATATATCTATATATATATACATATATATATATATATATATATATATATATATATATATATATATATATATAAATATATATATATATATAGAGATATATATATATATATATATATATATATATATATATATATATATATATATATAAATATGTATATATATATCTATATATATATATACATACATATATATATATATATATATATATATATAGATATGTACATGTATATATACATATATATGAATACATATACATATTGTCGCGTGTTATGGTTCGCGGCCAATAATTTTTATGTTCCGGGAAAGTGGAAACGCAATATCTTTTTCAATTAAGTTTAAAAGGGTTTATTTAAAAGAATGCACAATTATTAATTTCACTATTTAAAGTCTATCTTCCACTTGTCAATAAATTTCCATTGCAATTGACGTCTGAAATCACTTCACAATCACTCAATCAATATCGCCTTTACCTCGCGCTCCACTCTATCGCAGTTTTTATTATCGCGGTTGTAATGAATGATCCCCCCATTCATTCAGCTCGCCTTTATATAGGATCTCTAGCCATTCAACCTATTTCTCGTACATTGGCGAATGTTCTGCCGAGAGGTACCTAGTATATTCGAGCAGCTTAATGAATGGAGTGACGTCAATTTCAGATGTTGATCATGCTTGGTGGGTTCTCGTGGTTTCGAGTAAATTCACTTTGTTGATCATGAGGCTCTTAATGGTTGTGCAAACAATTGTAATGAACCATGCGACGCCGCTGGTGACCACTACCAACACACTTTGCTGCTGTGTTGCTTGTCATTTTACGTTGGTTGCGACCAGTGCACATCCCACGTCTATTTTGTCGTGGGATGCCAACAGAATTTGATAGCCACATGGAATTGAAGTGCGGAGGTAGTGGCCGCCACCCACGAGGTAGTCCGGAGTGTGAAAAGTGAAACGGAAAGTGCAAGACCTGATTCCACGGCGATTATAGTGCATGGTGGCGATGTCGTAACGTCGATAAGAAATTGCGTTACGGAGGAGAAACGACGCGAACGAAGTTTTCAGTGCAAACAATGTGGGAAAACATTCAAACGCCCAAGTACATTATCAACTCACTTACTTATACATAGTGATACACGGCCATATCCTTGTCAATATTGCGGAAAGCGTTTCCATCAAAAGTCGGATTGCAGGAATTGGGAAAAAGAAGAAAAATACGAGTACGAGCCAACCGAAAAGGTATGTAAGGTAACCTAAAAAGTAGCATTTTAAATACGACTCCATTAGTGAGTTTTCGTTTCACCGCTCTAATAGTCTGTCTTTCCGGATTCCTCCTGCTATTTAGGAACAGACTATATGTGCAACTAATGGTGCCGTTTATTATGCCGCTACTCCACCGGCTCCGATAAGCAACATACCTAGGGATCAGTTTGCAGCAGTTTACCCACCAGCAGTTGTGCCAACAATATACCCATCTTCAATGCCGTACCAGCCGTTTTAGCAGTGCTACAGTGTGCAAATGAATGTTCCCACCATATGGCCTCAGAACTACCAAGGTAATTAGATTTGCTTCTATAGATGATACGACAGTTAAATTGGAAACGTGGGATACGGCCGGACAAGACAGGTATCACAGTGTAGCGCTAATGTATTATAGAGGAGCGCAGGCCGCAACGGATTTGTAAGGGTTACCAGATTAACATTTGAACGACCCCCTGAACGATTACACAATGTGGATATCGAAGCATTATTTTCTTTAATGGATCATAAATTTACTAGATCAATGTGGAATTATCCATTTCGAATAACGTACCGATTAATACTACGTGAAAAAGAACTGCACTTTCGTATCGGTGTTTACAACCCTAGTGAGGACTTAACCTTTTCATTCAATTTACTCCTACATACCTACCTTAAGGTTCCCGAGGTGCGCCAATGCCAAATAGCAGGTTTACATGGTTGTACATTTATTGATAAGACTAGAGATGGTGCTACCTACCAAGAAGGTCGTGAAGTTGTTACAATAGGCGAATGGACAGATGTAATATATCAACATACACCACCAGAACAACTTATTGCGAATGTTGTCTCCGGACGAAAGAGGAGGCTGCAAAAATACAATTTCCTCGACACAGTCATTTGGAATCCTTGGATAGACCAAGCCCGAGAGATAGCAGATTTTGGAGACGATGAATATCCAAATATGTTAGGCGTTCAATCTGGACATGTTTCAACTCCAGTTATTCTGCTGCTTGGAACAGCCTTTGAACTAGCTAAACCCTACAGATTATTATCGAAGGTAACGTCAGTAGGAAATCAAAACGGAGTCACTAAACATCGAGGAAAAGGGGCGTTCAACCGAGCTAAAACGGATTGATTATAGATTTTGCAGTTTGTTGATTTCTACGGTTCAACTTGATACTGCAAACTGTCCGTATTCTTAAATCGTAAAACTCAACTATCTTTAAACTGAACTTGACTAGCTCCTTAACTCGCTCCAATTTCGGCTGATTCCTGATGGAAATCAACTATGACATTGTCAGCATACATAAATCGGAATACGTTTTTTTTTATATAACTTTTGAATATACCTAAGGGGAAAGCTGATTAATTAAATGCATGTTATAATTTAATCCTTCTACATGTTCTAGTGCTGGAACTTAATTGTCAAGAGTTGAAATAATAGTCTATTCATTATTTAGAAAGCAAATGGAATCAATATTCCTTGAGAATACAATATGTGGTTAATAGATAGATAAATGATCAGTTAAAACAAAGAAACAAATGAAAACTAGAAAAAATTGAGGATAATAGGGTTTTAGTTGCACTACAGAGCAAATAGTTAATTTCTATTGAACTGTACTGTCAATATAAATATAACGAGATCTTAGGACAAAGAAAATGGTGGTGAATCAGAACTCACGTAAATTTTGAAAGGAAAAATTAGCCTCCCCAATGCTACTCACCGCTAAAACGAAAAAAAAAAGAAAAAACTAAAGCAACCCCGAATGTAGATCGCATATTCTATTAATGTAATTGCAATTGGCGAGAAAATCTAGGTTTGATTGTGTTATAATTAGTCACAGTTTTTTTGTGCCCGTTGAAGTTTTTAAAAGGGAAATTCTAGAGAATTTCTTGTAGAGTAAATACGTAAAGAAAAACTATTTAATGTAAGAAATGCCCTGTTTTGAATATTCGTAAATGTTTTAGAATACAACCTGCATTGTATTCTTCCAATCGGCACCTTTGAATAGTTCACAAAATTCTGTCCATGCATTTGCTTAGATAATTTGTATATATTATTTTGAATTGCCTATTCATAAAGTAGATTAAAAAAATTATGAACTGCACGTCTGAGAATGAGAACTGTATTAGCCCTGCACAAGTGTAATATCATCATGTTTGAATGCGAGGAATTAATCTTGAAAAGATCTCTTTCGATAAAATTTTAATACCATAGAAAGGTTTCTACCGAATTTACTGCAAAACTTCAGTGAGCTAATTGAGGCTTTCATTTTATAAAAAAAAGGAAAAAAAATCCCTACCATTCCTGCTGTATAAAAATATTTTTTTGAAACTATTATCTTCCTATTCCTCTCTCTATCAGTCAATTTAATAGTGGAATGCACCCATTTCAATGATACTTTTTTTATTTTGGAATTAACTTAATACTTCAAATCAACATGAATATCCCCACCAGTAATAAATTCAATGGCGTGTTCTTCAAAAATTGTATATTTCTTTATTGTTAGCCGATAATTTTGATAAAGTGAAAGAAATCAATTTCCTTTTGTTTCAAAAACACAACAAAAGAACACGTTAATTAAAACTGCAATTTAAGAATAAAAAAGCTTTTAATATAATTATTACAAAAGAAAAGAGAACAAGAATTAACTATTGAGATTTACTTGATAATATTCAACAATTATTTTTATTATTAAATCACATTAAATTTTATGGCTTTCTTCCGTGATCACTATGAAAATGATGAACTGAAGAAAATATTAAAACTTGAATAGAATTAGAGAATAAAAAACCATGAATTGCTAACTACGAACACGACTTTCCTTTCCAGTGGTTCTTCTTTTCAGCGGGAAATGAGGTGCAAGGTAGGTATGCCGTCGCGAGGGTAGGGTTTGAGAAAATCCGCTGAGGTCGGTTTCGCGTCGCGCGCGGTACGCGGTACCTTTGTTGTTTTGCCGTTTTATTAGCGTGGCGTTCGTCGGGTTGAGTTAACGTAGTATACTTTTCGGTACCACGTCGGAATTTCGGGAACGCAAAGTAAAAATTAGATTTTGTTCTTTGACTGATAAATGAAGAAATACGGAGTAACGTAAAGTAGGTTTCCTCTCCGTATGGTTTTGTTTTGTAACGCGATTGAAAACGGGCATGTATAGGTGGCTGAATATTGTAAATGAGCGTAACCCATTCGGAGACCCGCGACCGAAATCCTCTCCGATCTAGCTGGCCGACAAGCAGCCACCGCGTGAATGTGTTACGGTGCACGGATTGGTTGACCGGTTGGTACCGTCCGTTGGCACTACTCAGACTTAACGTCTAGAACCGATGAGAGGTTGGTTCCACGTTCGGGCGTAGGCTAAAAATTATTACAAATGGCGCCCAACGTGGGGCCCAAAAACATCCTAAGGGGATAGAAGATTCGGGTCTTCTGACGAGTTGGTCCTTCACGGAGGATGTAAGGTACTTTCGTACTCGAGCCTCACAAACAGGAGCAGCGGAGTTGTGTGATACACACTAGAAGTCGCTTCACGTGAGTTGTAGCTTCCGCTATCCTTTGTTTGATTTTTTTTTCGCGACAGAATCCTTCCGATGTGTTGTCCCAGGCTAACCCCTGTAAGGACCTCCTATTTTCTTGATGGAACTGTCAGCCAGATGGGGTTTTTCCTGTCGGCCTGGACTCTCAAGAAAATAGAAGGCTACTTTGCCTTTATGTCGTGGAAGGATTCTACTTATTTCGTATGCGTGATAGACGAGTGGTATCGGTTCAACGTTTGGTGGCGTATGCTGGAGTTGCGGAGCCCGGAATGCTTCCACGCGTCGGGAGTTTTGACTGCGTACAAAACCGTTACGGCTGCTCTACCACTTGTCTCGTCGAGTCATTTAACGTAGTTTAGAGACGGTTTTTGTCATGTATGTGGGTATGGGGTTGATTATTGTAAATTGACCGAAAGCACCATATCTTCGGCAGACTACCACGCACTCTCATTTCCCTTTGGAGGAGTCGACTGCTGGAAGGGAAAGTAGCTGTCCAATATTTTTTCCCCACTATTCATAGCTCGCTACTATCGGCCACTAATTTAGTATTAAGTTCAGTCCACTTATATATATTAGGGTTATAATAGTAATAATTATATTTTATATATTTTTTTTTCAGTAATACTAGCACCAACCAGACACAGCATAATCAAATATGGCAACGAAGCGGACCCCAGATAAGCGTTGGACCAGATCCAAAACGGTCCAACCAGCTAACTGCGCGATCTGCTTTGAAGACGTAATGGAGGGCGTACACAGCGTGCGATTGGAGTGCGGACACCTTTTCCATCGGGCCTGTGTCCAACAGGTCCTCCTCACGTTCGAGCTTTGCCCACTATGCTGGCGACCCATAGAGCGGACCGCCGTAGACGTCCGCCTCGGAACGTCCGTCCCAACGCGTGGAGCAGTGGCGAAAGGGGTCCCAGAGGCCAAACTGCCTCAATCACTGATGGACTTGCAAGGAGCCGTGGGCGGTGAAGTTCCTGCTGCAGTTGTCGCGGCCGAGGTTACCCCCGCGCCTTCAGCCCACTCCATTGACACCCTCGTGGCGTTAATGCGAGATATGTCTGAGAGGATTGGCAACTTGGAGGGAAGGCTCCAGATTCTCCCCATGAGCCAACCACCCAGCCGCGTGAGAACTCCGCTTGGCTGGGAGCCCAATCCCAGTGTTGCTATGCCCCACTGTCGACCATCGGATCAATGGACCCTACCTCCAAGGAACTCGGGAATGGACCCCAGAGCTCCCGAGTATCGACCACGACACAGCACCGCACCTCCGTTGGTACCTCCAGTCCTCGAGGCAGTTCCTTACAACAGGTCAATCGAAGATGCGATTCCTCCCGGGAACGCATGGACACCTTTCCGAGACCCGACGCCTCGTATCATGGAGAGTTGGCGCCTGAACTTCACGGGTTTCAACGCGATGATATCAGCGGACCGGTTCCTTTTCAGGATTCAGGCGTTAGTATCCAGCACCCTGGGAGGTGATTTCTCGGCCTTCCTCCGGCATGCACATCTTTTGTTCAGCGGAGACGCTGCCGACTGGCACTGGAGTTTTAAGTAGCCGACGCCACGTCCCACTTGGAATTCTTTCAGTGCAGCCTTCCGCAATCGATTTGATGACGGCTTCACTGAGAGAGAACTAAGGGAACAGATAAAGAAACGGAAACAAGGCGCTCATGAACCGTTCGACCAGTACTACACAAGTATAGTGAGATTGAGCACTCGCTTGCGAACAACCATGCCCGAGGACGAACTGGTAGAAATTATCAGAGAGAATATGCGTTGGGAGCTTCAGATCAGCCTTCTGCATTTTCCCATCAACACTATACAGGGATTCCGCCTCCATGCCCGTAGGCAAGAACAACTGGATGAGCGGCGAGGTACCTTCCGTCCACAACCTCGCATAACGGGACCAAATCTCCGAAATCATCACACCGCGGAGTTGATGGCAGCGGACCCCCTACTTGCTGACCCAGTACCAGTACCGAGGAGCGGAGCACCACAGGAGCTTGAGGACCCAGCAATGATTGATCGACCATCCGTTGAAGCAATTACAAGCCCGACGGTCTGTTGGAACTGCCGACAAACGGGGCATCGGTTCTATGCATGTCCAGCGGAACCGACGCTCTTCTGTTACCGATGCGAGAAGGCCGACACGTACGCACCTGATTGCGCAAATTGCAAATTGCGAAAAAACTTGCCAGCAAGTGCCGCGACCTCCCGTCGGCACTCCTGAAACCCGGACGAACCAAGGCTGATCCCATCACTAGCTACGACCAAGTCCCAGACATGACTCCAATTCTGCTGATTTGCACCGCCAAACACAGTTCTCCCGAAGTTCCACAACCGACGCCATCCTTTGTCAGGCGGACGCGCAGGGAAATGATAGCGAGGTGAAAGTTCCGTGGCATGTCAAACCCTTCCACGTCAGACTGCGGAATTATTTGGCTACTCGACAGCGCATCTTCCATGAGGAGTTGGCTACAACAGTCCCATCGCGAAGAAAGCGAGCCACGCGTCAGATGCGGAGCTTCTGGAGAAGGGTCAGGCAGTCGAGGAAGGTGCTGAAGGACATACACTTAGACGAATTATTGAGGGATGACGTTCGACCATATGCGTCAGTACACCTCCTGCGAAAACGATTGTCAGGTTTAGTCGATACGGGAGCCAGTGTGAATTGCATATCAGCCGATTTTGCAGGGGAGGTACTGGCAATGCACGCGGACCAAATCCACCATTTTACTACCTGGTTAAGCACGGCGGACGGAACTCGTCACTCTGTAGTGGGAAAAATTACGACGGATGTCACCTTTAAGGGAGTAACTAAACCTCTGGAATTTTACATCATACCTCAATTAACCCAGAATCTTTATCTAGGAGTGGATTTCGTTCGAAAATTTAACTTGGCCCGGGCATTGTTTTCCGGCACGACCCTGGAGTCCGTCACCACTGTTCCTGACCAATCTAAAACCACTCATTTATTACGACATACACTGGATGTGAATCAACAACTGCGACTTGACTCGGCTTTTCCATCGCATGAGAAGGAAGGTCTCGGGCGGATGGCACTGGTGTTACACACTATAGATGTGGGGGATGCTAAACCCATAAAACAGAGACATTTTGCCATATCTCCAGCGAAGGAAAAGTTGTTATATGCCGAAGTTGATCGAATGCTAGCATTAGGCGTGATCGAAGAATCGCAGAGCGCGTGGGCTTCCCCAGTCACCTTAGTTGTCAAGCCGAACAAGGTCCGGCTATGCTTAGATGCCAGACGCTTGAACGCCGTCACTGTCAAGGACGCATACCCTCTACCGTTGATTGAAGGCATTTTGAGTCGGTTGCCTAAAGCTCACTTCATCACGAGCTTAGACCTCAAGGACGCCTTCTGGCAAATTCCTTTAGACCCTGGTTCAAAGGAGAAAACAGCCTTCACAGTCCCAGGTCGGCCCCTGTATCAATTCGTGACCATGCCATTCGGATTGTGCAATGCCCCCCAAACAATGACGCGCCTTATGGATAAGGTGATACCACCTCATTTGCGGCACCAAGTTTTCGTTTACTTGGACGATCTGCTGCTTATAACCGAGACCTTTAACGAACACATCGATCTGCTTCAGGAGGTGGCTCTACACATCCGGAGGGCAGGGTTAACCATCAACATACAGAAGAGCCAGTTCGTGATGACGGAGGTGAAGTATTTGGGTCACATCATTGGGTATGGCAATATCAAAACCGACCCGGACAAGACTCAAGCGGTCGACGTCTTCCCATTACCCAAGACTACCAAGCAATTACCCCGATTCCTAGGCTAATGCGGATGGTACCAGCGTTTCGTGCGTGACTATGCCACCATTACCACTCCTTTGACCGACATGCTGCATAAGGGACGTAAGTTCGTCTGGGAAGAGCCCAGCTTGCGAGCCTTTGAAGAGCTAAAGAAGAGTCTGACTACAGCCCCCGTACTGCACAGCCCGGACTTTGACAAACCGTTCTCAATCCATTGTGACGCGAGTCAACATGGGGTGGGAGCATCTTAGTCCAGGTTTATTTATTTATTTATTTATTTATTTATTTAAATTCCATTTAACAGATAAACATTATCCAATTACAGAATGGAACAAAACAAACAGAAAAGAAAATTAATGAAAATTAGAATTAAGTGTTAAAGTTAATATAAAAAAGAAATTCAATGGTACTAACAACAATAAATATGCGTGTAAAATTAAATTAAAGCACACAAAAAAAGAAAATAAAGTCTAATATTTACTCCAGTTGAGTTTTAAGAATCAGGCTTCTTAACCTCAATTTGAAAACTAGGTATGAGTCGGAAAACGGACCAAGCTCAAGCCTATCATGATTCCTTACCATTCGTATAATAGGAGAGTGAAAATATAAATTTGTACGGGCATACGGTGGCACGAAAAAAATTGTTTGCCCGAGAAGAACGCGATGATTGACGAAGACGTAGGTCTGCAAGCAATGTTAATGAAATTTGATTGTGGCAGAGTTGATACAGAAAACACTGGTCTAGATACATGTGACGGGATGACAGAGTAGGCAAACGTAGGGAGGATAAACGGCAATCATAGGATTGATATGGGATTTTGAATTTGTAAAACAAGACACGAGTAAATTTACGCTGGACATTCTCTAACGAGTCAATGAGGTAGGAGTCTCGGGGAGACCAAACTACAGAGCAATATTCTAGGAGAGGACGGGCAAGACAGATAAACAAGCGGACAGGAGTAGATATATTGTTAAATTTATGAGCGTGCCTGAAAATAAGTCCCCATATTTTCGAGGCCCTAGTAGTCACGATTAGAACGTGTGCATCAAAATTGAGCTTAGGATCAAAAGTAACGCCAAGGTCCTTAGCAGAGCTCACAGCAGCGAGTGGGACTTCGTTCAACATATAGGTGAAAGTCAGCGGAGAACGATTTAGATTAAAAGTCATTTTATAGCATTTGGCAACATTAAGACAGAGGTAGTTAGACGAACACCAGTTACTTAGTGCAATCAGGTTCATCTGAACACATTGACAATCTTGTACAGACCTGATAGCTCGAAAGACTTTAAAATCATCGGCATATAGTAGGCAATTGGAAGCGATAACCGAAGGAAGATCATTTATAAACAATAGGAATAAGAGGGGACCTAAAATGGAACCTTGAGGAACACTAGAGGACGGATAGAATGGAATAGAGGTAGTTCCACAGTAACTAACACAACATATACGAGAAGACAAGTAGGAGTCCATCCTTGATAAGAGAGGGCCAACAACCCCAAAAGTTTTCAGTTTATAACAGAGAAGTTGATGGTTGACCGTGTCAAATGCCTTCGAGAAGTCAGTGAAGATTACATCAACCTGCAATCGATTGTCTAGGGCCTTAGCAATGAAATCGGTGAATTCAATTAAATTTGAGGTCGTAGAGCGACCTTTGAGAAACCCATGTTGTTCTTTCGACAAGATAGGGGTCAATGAAACTGAAAGCCGGTTGTGTACCAGACGCTCAAGTAATTTTGGGAAACAGGAAATTAAGGAAATAGGACGATAATTGGACACAGAAGAAGAATCACCACTTTTAAGAATAGGAACAACGTTTGCTCTTTTCCAATAAGTAGGGAAAATACCAGTCTTTAGACTGAGGTTGAAGAGAAATGCCAGAGGGGTACAAAGTGAAGACGCTAATGACTTGACAAAAATATTCAGCAAGCCGTCAGGACCAGGTGATATATTAGGATTAAGTGAATTAATGAGGGATTCAACTTCGAAATGGTCAGTGAAAAGTGAAGAAATGTCAATGGAGTGAAGTACGGGTGTATTAATTGGATCAGAGACATGAGAAGAAGAAATAAAAGTTGACGAGAAGAACTGAGAGAACAAGTTGGAAATATCCTGTGGAGAAGAGCTAACTATATTATTCCAGCGGACTGAAGGAGGGACAGAAGAGGAGGACTTAAAGGAATGGTTTCGCATTATTCGCCATGAGGGAACTCTCCAAGCTACTGAAGTAGTTTTTCATTGCAGTCTTTAGTTCTTTTTTTGCTGCAAGACGTAGATCACAAAAGCGGGCTCTGGATTCTTCAGTACCACAACGCTTGAAACGGCGGTGTGCCTTACTTTTAGCAATCAAGGCACTTAGTACTTGCTTGGTTAGCCATGGTTTCTGCTTTACTTTGCAAAGAGCTTGTAAAGGTGTGAAGTATTTAATCAACTCATAGAGGTAATTATAAAACTTATTCAGAGCTTCCTCACACTCCAAATTATCAAAAAACTCCTGCCCGTCAATCAAGCTCAGCTCGGAGGCTAAAGCTTCGTAGTTTGCTTTGAAGAAGTTGAATTTTGGCGAAGAAGCAAACGTACGACTTGACAAAGGTGTAATGGAGAGATCGAGCGATAATGGCCGATGATGACTATCGATACTCACTAGAGGATTTAATGCAGTGGAAACAGATAGACAGTTTAGTGGAAAGTTAGAAAGAACTAGGTCAAGTACCCGACCATTAGCATTAGGGATATTATTGAATTGCGGTAGTGAACAGAGTGATAGAAACGAGGAGAGGGATAAAGAAGATGCATCTTCGTCCATTGCACTGTTCCCAAATTAAAATCACCGCATATTAGAATTAAAGATTGCGGATGTTGCAATAAGACATAAGAGGAAAACTCGTCAAAGAATGTCTCATACACATACAAAGGAGAGTTACTAGGTATGTAGACAGAAGAAACTAATAAAGATGTATTGTTAGGAAGGAAGATCTTGACAATCACACAATCCACAACACGGGAAAAGCAAACATCAGCACAAAGGGAGCTACGCACTGTATTACTAACAGCTACAAGAACACCACCTCCATCTACTTTATTTGCAGAGGCCAAGTCCCGATCACAACGGTACATATCAAAATCAAGGGATATTTCCGAGTTTAAGATGTTACTTTTTAACCAGGTTTCCGTAAGACATATAAATACATCTTCGCTGAGTTGTAACGATAAAAAGAGCTTGTCAAGCTTGGTCCTTAACCCTCTTACATTTTGGTAATATACTGAAATATTTGAAGTTAAGCTACAGTCATGAAATCTTATACTAGTTTTGTAGGTTGCTGTCTACCCGGTGCACAAAAGGACTTCCTTCTTCTTGAGCTGAATGGTTTAATAAGTACTCCAGGCGGCCAAGCTTCAGGATTCAAAATAGTATCACAATTTGAGGGCACTGTAAGCTTGAAAGAAGCTACCACTCTGTCCTCCAGATTGTCCTTAGTTAATTTGTAGCAACTAATAACTTTAACAGCTGGCCCAAATTTTTTACAAACGTAGTTTTTTAGGTATTCCGCAGTTGTATGGTAGCTTAGGCGCGAAATAAAGATCTCCTTTGGAGGGGATACGATGTCAAGTGTTGGGACTTCGTCATCCAAAATCAGAGTAGCCACAGCCGAGGTGTCAACACCAGATGAGGGCGGAAGACTAGGCGATTGATTATTTTTGATTTTAGGGATCGCCCCCCGATTTATTGATGAGGGTCCCGGAAAGCTATCACATGCCACAGGTAATTCATTACTAACCATATACTGAGTTGTTGCTGAAGGCACAGGAGAATTAGAACACGACGTAGTTGTGCTAGAACCAGCAGCAAGGTTCGGGGTTTTAGAGGCCGATAACTTTGCCAGCGATTTACTACGAGTAAGGATGGAAGGCTTTTGTACAGGCGTAATTGAGCCCCTAATGCATACCTGCTGAGCTGTCGGCGTAAGTAATTGCATCTGGTTATTTATGTCAGTGATATTCACTGAAGCTAGAGTTTTGGGTGACGCGTCCTCTGTAAATCGCAACAGGGTCTCGAATTCCAGACATGCACTTGAGCACTAAGTTTGAAGCTGTTTAAGCTCGTCCGCGAGCGATTTTATTGTTTTTTCAGCTAATTGCAGACTGGAAACATATGCTGACAAGGAGTACCTCCTGCAAGTTGCACAAGACGGCGAGGAGAGACCTATAGCCTTCATGTCCCACAAGCTGAACCAGGCCCAGCGGAACTACACAGTCTCGAAGCAGGAATGCCTGGCGGCTGTGCTGGCAGTGAAACGTTTTCAAGCATATGTAGAAGGACATCCTTTTGAAATCGTCACTGATCATGCGTCACTGAAATGGCTGATGAGCCAAACTGATCTCCACGGCCGCTTGGCCAGATGGGCCTTGAATTTACAGGCGTTTGACTTCACGATAAGATACCGCAAAGGAAGTCAGCACGTGGTACCGGACACACTATCAAGGATGTTCGCCCCTGAAGGAGCCGAGTTGGCCCAGGAGGTCGACAGCCCCCTATGGATCGACTTGGACCACCCCGCCTTCAAGTCAGCATGTTATATCCAGCTGATGAATACGATTCAGAACCAGTTACCGCAGCTGCCAGAACTACGGGTGACGGAGGGATTTATATACAAGCGGACGAGACACGCCTCCGGAGACCCCATCCAACAAGAGGAACAGTGGAAGTTATGGGTGCCCGAAGAACTGACATGCGAATTGATTAGGCGGGCTCATGACCACCCATTGAGTGCACACGGCGGTTATGGTCGTACGCTTCGGCGACTGAAGGCTTACTTCTTTTGGCCTAAGATGGCGCAGCAAGTGAAAAAGTACGTAGCCGCTTGTGAGCTGTGTAAATGCACCAAAGCGCCCAATTCTGTTCTTCGGCCCCCGATGGGAAAATTCGAATTACCGGAGCGGGTGTTCCAGCGCCTGTATATAGATCTCATCGGTCCGTACCCTCGCTCGACTTCGGGATACACGGGAGCTGTCGTGGTCCTGGACCACTTGTCCGAATTTCCAATTGTGGAACCTCTTCGAAACCTGCACACCAGCCCCATAGTCAGTTTTCTGGAAAATCGCGTTTTCCATATATTTGAAGTACCGGAGAAGCTGGTCTCCGACAACGGAGTTCAGTTCACCTCGTCTAGATTTCGAGAATTAATAGAGAAGTATGGCATTACGCATCAGCGGACTGCCGTTTATTCGCCGCAAGCCAATGCGTCCGAGCGGTTGAACCGCACCCTCATAGCCGCCATCGGGGCCTACGTCCAACCGGATCAGAAGGATTGGGACTGCAGGATTTCCGTCATCACCTGTGCCCTGCGTTCGTCTTATCACTCCACCACAGGCATCTCCCCATACTTTGCCGTGCTCGGCCAGCATATGATTTGCCACGGAAACTCGTACCGGCTAGTGCGGCAGTTGAAAGGGTTGGAAGACCCAATAGTGGTGCTGGAGCCGCACGAGAAACTCTAAATTCTACGAAAACAAATCCGGGAGAGGATTGAAGACAGTAGACGGGTGGGGGAGGAGCGGTACAATCTGCGATCCCATCCTTCTGGCTTCAAGGCAGGCGACGAAATCTACCGACGGAATTTTAGACAAAGTGAAGCAGGTCGGCACTACTCTGCCAAGCTAGACAAGAAGTTCATGAAGTGTCGAGTCTTACAAGTTTCAAGTCCCACGCGGTACCTCATTGCGGACATGTCCGGAAGGGAGCTGGGAGTTTGCCATGCCAAAGATCTACGACGCTGAAAAAAAAAAATAAATAAACAAAAAACAAACGTCATAGGGCCAAGCAGCGTTTCCTTCAGTCTCCCCATGCCTGGTAGGCATCGTGGACACTGCCCTGTAATGAATCATGCGACGCCGCTGGTGACCACTACCAACACACTTTGCTGCTGTGTGGCTTGTCATTTTACGTTGGTTGCGACCAGTGCACATCCCACGTCTATTTTGTCGTGGGATGCCAACAGAATTTGACAGCCACATGGAATTGAAGTGTGGAGGTAGTGGCCGCCACCCACGAGGTAGTCCGGAGTGTGAAAAGTGAAACGGAAAGTGCAAGACCTGATTCCACGGCGATTATAGTGCATGGTGGCGATGTCGTAACGTCGATAAGAAATTGCGTTACGGAGGAGAAACGACGCGAACGAAGTTTTCAGTGCAAACAATGTGGGAAAACATTCAAACGCCCAAGTACATTATCAACTCACTTACTTATACATAGTGATACACGGCCATATCCTTGTCAATATTGCGGAAAGCGTTTCCATCAAAAGTCGGATTGCAGGAATTGGGAAAAAGAAGAAAAATACGAGTACGAGCCAACCGAAAAGGTATGTAAGGTAACCTAAAAAGTAGCATTTTAAATACGACTCCATTAGTGAGTTTTCGTTTCACCGCTCTAAAAGTCTGTTTTTCCGGATTCCTCCTGCTATTTAGGAACAGACTATATGTGCAACGAATGGTGCCGTTTATTATGCCGCTACTCCACCGGCTCCGATAAGCAACATACCTAGGGATCAGTTTGCAGCAGTTTACCCACCAGCAGTTGTGCCAACAATAAATGAATGTTCCCACCATTTGGCCTCAGAACTACCAAGGTAATTAGATTTGCTTCTATAGATGATACGACAGTTAAATTGGAAACGTGGGATACGGCCGGACAAGACAGGTATCACAGTGTAGCGCTAATGTATTATAGAGGAGCGCAGGCCACAACGGATTTGTAAGGGTTACCAGATTAACATTTGAACGACCCCCTGAACGATTACACAATGGCGATATCGAAGCATTATTTTCTTTAATGGATCATGAATTTACTAGATCAATGTGGAATTATCCATTTCGAATAACATACCGATTAATACTACGTGAAAAAGAACTGCACTTTCGTATCGGTGTTTACAACCCTAGTAAGGACTTAACCTTTTCATTCAATTTACTCCTACATACCTACCTGAAAGTTCCCGAGTTGCGCCGATGCCAAATAGCAAGTTTACATGGTTGTACATTTATTGATAAGACTAGAGATGGTGCCACCTACCAAGAAGGTCGTGAAGTTGTTACAATAGGCGAATGGACAGATGTAATATATCAACATACACCACCAGAACAACTTATTGCGAATGTTGTCTCCGGACGAAAGAGGAGGCTGCAAAAATACATAGATAGATGATTATAGATTTTGCAGTTTGTTGATTTCTACGGTTCAACTTGGTACTGCAAACTGTCCGTATTCTTAAATCATAAAACTCAACTATCTTTAAACTGAACTTGACTAGCTCCTTAACTCGCTCCAATTTCGGCTGATTCCTGATGGAAATCAACTATGACATTGTCAGCATACATAAATCGGAATATTTTTTTATATAACTTTTGAATATACCTAAGGGGAAAGCTGATTAATTAAATGCATGTTATAATTTAATCCTTCTACATGTTCTGGTGCTGGAACTTAATTATCAAGAGTTGAAATAATAGTCTATTCATTATTTAGGAAGCAAATGGAATCAATATTCCTTGAGAATACAATATGTGGTTAATAGATAGATAAATAATCAGTTAAAACAAAGAAACAAATGAAAACTAGAAAAAATTGAGGATAATAGGGTTTTAGTTGCACTACAGAGCAAATAGTTAATTTCTATTGAACTGTACTGTCAATATCTCACGTAAATTTTGAAAGGAAAAATTAGCTTCCCTAATGCTACTCACCGCTAAAACGAAAAAAAAAAGAAAAAACTAAAGCAACCCCGAATGTAGATCGCATATTCTATTAATATAATTGCAATTGGCGAGAAAATCTAGGTTTGATTGTGTTATAATTAGTCACAGTTTTTTTGTGCCCGTTGAAGTTTTTAAAAGGGAAATTCTAGAGAATTTCTTGTAGAGTAAATACGTAAAGAAAAACTATTTAATGTAAGAAATGCCCTGTTTTGAATATTCGTAAATGTTTTAGAATACAACCTGCATTGTATTCTTCCAATCGGCACCTTTGAATAGTTCACAAAATTCTGTCCATGCATTTGCTTAGATAATTTGTATATATTATTTTGAATTGCCTATTCATAAAGTAGATTAAAAAATTTATGAACTGCACGTCTGAGAATGAGAACTGTATTAGCCCTGCACAAGTGTAATATCATCATGTTTGAATGCGAGGAATTAATCTTGAAAAGATCTCTTTCGATAAAATTTTAATACCATAGAAAGGTTTCTACCGAATCTACTGCAAAACTTCAGTGAGCTAATTGAGGCTTTCATTTTATAAAAAAAAGGAAAAAAAATCCCTACCATTCCTGCTGTATAAAAATATTTTTTTGAAACTATTATCTTCCTATTCCTCTCTCTATCAGTCAATTTAATAGTGGAATGCACCCATTTCAATGATACTTTTTTTATTTTGGAATTAACTTAATACTTCAAATCAACATGAATATCCCCACCAGTAATAAATTCAATGGCGTGTTCTTCAAATATTGTATATTTCTTTATTGTTAGCCGATAATTTTGATAAAGTGAAAGAAATCAATTTCCTTTTGTTTCAAAAACACAACAAAAGAACACGTTAATTAAAACTGCAATTTAAGAATAAAAAAGCTTTTAATATAATTATTACAAAAGAAAAGAGAACAAGAATTAACTATTGAGATTTACTTGATAATATTCAACAATTATTTTTATTATTAAATCACATTAAATTTTATGGCTTTCTTCCGTGATCACTATGAAAATGATGAACTGAAGAAAATATTAAAACTTGAATAGAATTAGAGAATAAAAAACCATGAATTGCTAACTACGAACACGACTTTCCTTTCCAGTGGTTCTTCTTTTCAGCGGGAAATGAGGTGCAAGGTAGGTATGCCGTCGCGAGGGTAGGGTTTGAGAAAATCCGCTGAGGTCGGTTTCGCGTCGCGCGCGGTACGCGGTACCTTTGTTGTTTTGCCGTTTTATTAGCGTGGCGTTCGTCGGGTTGAGTTAACCTAGTATACTTTTCGGTACCACGTCGGAATTTCGGGGACGCAAAGTAAAAATTAGATTTTGTTCTTTGACTGATAAATGAAGAAATACGGAGTAACGTAAAGTAGGTTTCCTCTCCGTATGGTTTTGTTTTGTAACGCGATTGAAAACGGGCATGTATAGGTGGCTGAATATTGTAAATGAGCGTAACCCATTCGGAGATCCGCGACCGAAATCCTCTCCGATCTAGCTGGCCGACAAGCAGCCCCCGCGTGAATGAGTTACGGTGCACGGATTGGTTGACCGGCTGGTACCGTCCGTTGGCACTACTCAGACTTAACGTCTAGAACCGATGAGAGGTCGGTTCCGCGTTCGGACGTAGACTAAAAATCATTACACAATTGCAACAGTAGTTCGCAGAATTATTCGTCCATGCAACACTATATATATGCATTATATATATATATATATATATATATATATATATATATATATATATATATATATATATATATATATATATATATAAATATATATATATATAAATATATATATACTTATATGTATATATATATATATATATATATATATATATATATATATATATATATATATATATATATAAATATATTATATATATGTGTATATTATGTATATATATATATATATATATATATATATATAGATATATATATATATATATATATATATATATATATATATATATATATATATATATTTATAGCTTTATACATATATCTATAGACAGACACATATACATCTATATATATGTATATATATATATATATATATATATATATATATATATAAACATACATATATATATATACTCGTATGTATGTATATATATATATATATATATATATATATATATATATATATATATATATATATATATATATATATATATATATATATGTATATATATATATATATATACATATATATACATATATATATACACTTGCGAGAAAAAGTATCCGTACATGCAAGAGAACAAAGTTATCGCTGTATTAAAAAGGATATGTCGACTTTATTTAAATGCATTCTCTTATAATATCATAAAATCTACACTTCTACATGATTCTCAGTATGCTACATAATATTTACTATTTAGAAAGACTTGAAACTCAAACAAAATCAATTGATGGCACCAAAATAGACCAGAAAAAGTATCCGTACAGAACAAACCGGGGGATTCCCTATATTATACGATGTCATATGCAGGTGCATATTAATTTTTTTGGGTCCGATAATAGTTCTGCTTTAAGTTATGATAGATTTAAAAGAGAACGTCTTTTTTTTAAATTTCTTTTGCACTAAAATATAGCATGATCCCCAAAATTTGTGAAATCAGTGCTGAGGAGAGGAAAATTATGCTTAAACTTAAGAATGAAGGGAAAACTTTGCGCGAAATTGGTCAAATAGTTCGCAGAACACACTCTTCTGTCCAGTATGAGGGGAAAACATATAATACAACTGGTTCGATGATGTCAAAGCCTCGTTGTGTTTGACCCTCCGCACTGATTGAACGCGAAAAAAGAAACGTTTTGCAGGCAGTTAAAAAGAACTCTTGAGTAATTGCTTCCCAAAATTGTTGCAAATATAAAAGACTATTTTGGCAAGGTTCTCCACGAAGATACCATACGAAAAATACTAAAGATAGATGGAGATCGCTACGCATAGCACGTAAGAAGCCATACATTTCAGAAGTGAACAGGAAGAAACGTGTGAATTCCGCAAAGAAATATATAAACAAGCCACCAGAGTTTTGGGAACAGGTCTTATCCTCTGACGAAAACAAATTTTTCATATTTGGTATTCATGAAAGAAAGTTAGTGTGGTGGTAGAGCGTTACTGCCCTCGAAAAAGGAAGTCCCGTACCAACTGTGAAACATGGTGGAAGTGGTATGATGGTCTGGGGGGTGTATGGCGGCAGAAGGAGTTGACTAACTTGTGTTTATAGAATCAACTATGGATACGATTACCTTAATGTTTTGAAGGTGAAGTTGGGGCTTGGTTACGATTTCTGGTTCCAGCAAGATAATGATCCCAATCACACAGCCCACAATGTGAAGCTTTGGTTGCTCTACAACACAAAACATCAACTCTGTACGCCTTAATTCCATTAAGCATTTGTAGGACTTGTTGGAGCGCAGGATCCGTCAGCACAGCATATCCTCGAAGGAAACGCTGAAACATGTCATCGTCAATGAATGGGGCAAAATTACGAGGCAGGACATGGCCAAATTGGTTCAGTCCAAGCCAAATCGACTAAAGGAGCTCCTTAAAAGAAAAGGCTATATATTTGAATATTTCCAATTAATATTGTCATGTACGGATACTTTTTCTGGTTCGTTTGAGTGTGGCTTTTTTGTTTTTAATTTGGTAAAATCTAGTTTTTAAAAGGTTCCACAGGAAAAATTTATAGAAAAGATAGTTTCATTAATGCGTAAATTTTGTTGCTTAAATATTTAACTGTAGCAGCCTTCTTTAGCATGAATTTCCCAATATGTTGCTTTCTTTTGATGTTGTATGGATACTTTTTCTGGCAAGTGTATATCCATATATCCTTATATATATATATATATATATATATATATATATATATATATATATATATATATATATATATACATATATATATATTGTCGCGTGTTATGGTTCGCGGCCGGTTATTGTAATGTTCCGGGAAAGTGAAAACGCACTGTCTTTTAAATTAAGTTAAAAGATTTTTTTTTACTAAGAATAAACAATCACTAATTCCACTATTTTAAAAATAATTAAAATGTTATTTTTCACATGTCTATAAATTTTTATTTCAACTTTCTTCACTATCAATCAACATCACCTTTAATTCGCGCTACGCACTATCACAGTTTCTACTATCGTGGTTTTACTATTACTCGAAATTCATTCAGCTCAGCTTTATATAGGGTCTCTACATGGAGTATACGAGCGATTCTGAATGCCCGCAGTGACGTCACTTTCAGATGTTGATCATGGATCTGCTTGGCCCATTCTTGTATTTTCGAGTACATTTGTTGATCATAATGTTGCTAATAGTTGCGATAACAACTGCCACAGTAGCTCGCAGTATTGTTTGGACATGTAACACTACCCCCACCTCAGTTCTTTTCGCCCCGAAAAGATGTGTCGCCAGTTGTAGTCAATTCTCCCTTGATGTTATATGGGGCCAGACGGTCCAGGTGCACAATTTTCATTTTGGCTCTTGGCTTACAGTGTTCCTGAATGCGATATACGACGTCGTTGATTCGCCTTGTAACTCGGTCTGGCCCCAATTATACTGCAACTTTGGAGACCTACCCTTTCGCCATTGTGGGTTGTATAGCCACACAGAGTCATCTCCCAGGCAGCCAGTAGAATTAGCCTTTAGATCATACCTGGGCTTCAAGCGGTCAGTAGCTGATTCGAGGTGTTTTCTCACTGTCCGATGTATCTGGTTCAACCGTTGCGTTAGTTCACTTTTGTACTCCGAGATCGTTTGGGGTTTCTCAGGGGGTGTTCCGAACTTTATATTAGCCGGCAGACGAATAGTCGTTGGTGCGTGTTCGGCAGCTCTATACGCCATCAAGAATAATGGGATGTGCCGGTCCCAGTCATTTTGGTTCTCATCAGCCATCTTGGACAGGTGTTTACTGAGTGTGCCGTTGAAACTTTCGACCATTCCAGCGGATTGGGTATGCAGTGGTGTTGTCCTCGTTTTCCGTATTCCCAGCAGCTCGCACATTTCTCCAAAAACTAGCGACTAAAAGCATCACCAGGTAAGCCGTACCTACTGACCCAATTTAACACTAGCTATTTGGCTACAGTAGTTGCTTCCTAGATGGGAACGATGTAGGCCTCGGGCCAGTTGCTGAAATGATCGGCCACAACCAGCGTGTATCGATTATCATATTCGGATTCAGGAAAGGGTCTTGCGATGTCAACAGCAATCCTTTCAAATGGTACACCCACGTTATTGGCTTGCATTTGCACTCAAATTGTGCATCTACAACACCAGTCCTCTACGTTTTCTCGAGCGTGGAGCCAGTGAAACCTTTCCCACAATTTCGCTAACATCTTGTTAACAGCGCGGTGGCCTCCCGAGGATCTTTCATGCATTTCCATAACAACATCGGGGATTCGGCTTTTGGGAAGTATAATTTGTATCCTATAGGAGCTGGCATCCACCGTTGCCCATTTCTGCTTGTGTGCGCCACTCTCTACCTGAAGGGAGTTCCATTGTGCCCAATAGCTTTTCAGGGTTGCGCCATGCATCGAAACGTCCGTCCACTCAAGTCGCCCAGTTGTCTTATTCCATACGGGCAATGGTCCGATGTCTTCATCTCCTCCAATGAAGAACCTTCATCGAATTCAGCAGTTATCTCTCACAGATCAACGGTCGGCTCCTTTTCCTCAACGCTTGTAGTTGGCTGGACATGGACGATGAGATAGATCGTCAGCGTTTCCATGAACTCTGCCCTTCCGATGAACGATTTTGTGATCGTATGACTGTAATCTTTCGATCCGTCTTTCAACATGTTCCTGGGGGCTTATGAAGTCATGCATCGACATCTCAGCCATACATGGCCTGTTTGAAGAACAAATTTCTGGCCATATAGGTATTTGTGAAACTGCTTGGTTGCCTCTATTATAGCCAATAGCTAGATCTATCCTTGGTCCGGACCTGTGGAACGTGTCTTACGACAGGCTACTGAGACTTGAGATGCCAGATGAGTCGCGCTTGGTCGGCTATGTGGATGATGTTGCGGCTCTGGTCACTGGACGCACCGTTGAACAAGGCTGCTTCGGAAATATCGGCTCTGAGTCGACTTATGGCCAACGTAGGGAGACCCAGGCTATCAAGAAGACGCCTCTTGATGAGTGCTGTAGGGTCAGTGCTACTGTATGGAGCAGGGGTATCGGGCGACGCTCTCAGGAAGGAGGTATACCGAAAATGATTGGCACAGGTACAGAGAAGAGGAGCAGTGAGAATTGCATCTTCGTATCCAACAGTCTCCGACTCGGCGGTGAGAGTGATTGCAGGCGCGAAACCTGTTGGCCTCCTTGTTAGAGAGCGCCGCCCTATTTACCAGCGTTGAAACGAGGATGCGAGGGAGATGGTTGTCCGCGAGGAGAGACAGCGCTCGCTCAACGATTGGCAGCAGTCTTGGGTCAGTTGCACGAAGGGAAGGTGGACTGCGCGCCTCATCCCGGATGGGAGAACGTGGCTTAATCGAAGGTATTGTGAGATTGACTTCTATCTGACACAGGTTTTGAGCGGGCATGGGTGTTTCCAGCCTTACCTGCACAAGATCGGTAAGTCACGGTCTCCCGATTGTCGGTTTTGCCCAGGAGAGGAGGACAATGCCTGTCACATATTTTTTGCGTGTACAAAATGGGTCAGGCTGCAAAGGGAACTCTACAGGGAGACGGGAGAGCTCACTCCGGATAATATAGTTGCGGTGATGCTCGAATCGGTTGACAAATGGAACCAGGTGGCACATTATGTTCGGGCAACCCTAAAATATAAAAGTGACTCACAGCAGCCGGGGGCGCTGGAGCTGGGGGACCGCTCTTCTGGCGTTTCCTCTTCCCTTCTCCCCTCCCGCTAGGAAAGGGACTCCCCAGCTTGAAGAAACCCCACGGCGTAACAAAATGAGACCTGGCCCGAAGTAATGTGTCAAACGGCTCCAGGCTAGGTTCTCAGGTTGACAGGGGAGGTGATTAGTGGGTGTTCCAGTCGCACATGAGAGTCCCACACTCTGTGAATAAATAGCATTCACCTCCCTACCACAAAAAAAAATAGCTCGTTCCTGGTCACGCAGTAGTTCCTCTCTCTAATTTGAGAGAACTCGACTGTAATACGAGAGGACTCTTTCTTCGCCATCGATCTGCTGGGAGAATACAGCATCAATCCCACCGTTGCTTGGATTGGTGTCAACTACAAACATTTTTCCGGGCTTGGATATGCCAGCACGGGTGATTCACACAGCTTCTTCTTCAGGGCCTCAAAGGCTGCCTGGCATCGTTAACGATTTTTCTCGGTTAGCTGATGGAGACACTTAGCTATTTTGGCAAAATCTTTGACGTTTCTTAGATCAGGTCACCTGGCAGGTCACCAGACCCAGAAAACTTTGTAGTTGGCGATTGTTGTCTGGTATTGGCCAGCTTTTCTCAATTTCTTCAATTTTGTCAGGGTCTGTTTTGACTCCTTCCGCTGATACAACGTGTCTCAGATATTTTACTTCAGTAGCGAAAAGGGTACACTTGTTGGGACCAAGTTTCAAATTCGCCAGTCGCAATCGGGTGAAAACCTCTTCTAAGTTCCACGCATGCTCTTCGAACGTTCTCCCGATAGCAATGATGTCATCTAGGTATACCAAACAGGTGCTCCAGGTGAGGCCTCGTAGCACGTATTCCATCAGGCGTTCGAAGGTGGTTGGAGCATTGCAAAGCCCAAATGGCATCCCCACAAATTGCCACAATCCGGTCCCAACTGAAAATGTGGTCTTCTCTCGGTCCTTCTTGTCGTTTTCTACCTGCCAGTAGCCACTCTTGAGATCAAGTGTAGGAAACCATTTTGCGTCGGCTAAAGTGTCCATGATGTCGTCGATGCGTGGAAGTGGCTTACTATCTCTCTTAGTGACGACGTTAAGCTGTCTATAGTTGACACAAAAATGAGTGCTACCATCCTTTTTCTTTAATAGAACTACTGGCGTGGCCCATGGACAGACAGAAGGCTCGATTACACCATGTTTTCTAATGTCCGAGATCAGTGCGCTCACATCTCCTTGTTTGGCTATAGGAAGACGTCTCGGTGCTTGTCGAATCGGCTTGGCTCCCTGTGTATCTATGACGTGAGTTACCATACTCGTTCGGCCTTGGTCATCCGGGCTTGTTGAGAAGATGTCACTGTACTTGGTGACCAGATCTGAGGCTCACTTGAATAGCTGCACTGGCAATTTGACCTGCTTCAATATTGCAGACGTGGATTCCCGTCTGCGTCTTGCCTCCTTTTCCAATGATGGTCGTGAGTAGCTTCCAATGAGGTGATGGTGGAAACATGCTGGCAGCTGCCGATGACTTTTCCCGCTTTGGTGCTCGTGGTTGAGTCTGCGGTGTTAAGGATTCTAGCCAACACGTATCCGTTCTTTTCAGATCTTATCAGACTTCGTCCTACAATCAAACTGCTATCAGATCGGTGGTCTCCTAACCTTGTGAAGTAGTTGTTGCCTCACTAGGTCTGGTCGGATAATCGATCGGGTTGCACCAGTGTCGACTGTTATTCTGCAACGTTCTCCGTCAACTTGACCCGGAAAACATAAGTTTGCTTCTCCACGATGTAGTCTTGACACGGTGATGGTGGTGCTGGGGATGTCGATCTCCTAGCCAACGTCTGCTCAACGAAGTTCTCTCTTACATGTTTCTTGACCCCTCAGTTTGAAGGGCTTCCATTCTGGGTTCCCGACTCATCTGGATCCCCTCCTAGCTGCACACCCTGGACAATAGCTCGACTTTCTTCGCTTCTTGCAGTCTCTTTGCAGGTGCCCTGTCTGTCCGCAATTCCAGCATCTAGGTGCACCATTAACTTGCCAATCTCGCTCGATTTCCATGCGCTCGCACCTGCACTCTTCTGCCACTACCTCGTGAATCTGGGCAGTGGTACGAGTCACATTTTTTTGCAGCCTCAAAGCTCAGACTATACGGCTTGTTGCAATTCCTAGTCCTTTAATGCGCTGACGAGTGCTTCTGTTGCTGCGTCATCACGATGTTCCGGGTTGTGAGCTGGGTAAGCCAAAAGTACCAGCCACTCAATGTCTTGGGCTAGCTGCTGTAAGGTTTCACCAGACTTCTGCATCCGATACCGAAGCTGTGACCGATAAATCTGCTTCAGATGATCGTCTCCATGACGCATGTCAAGTGCATTCATTATAGCGTCCGAGCATGAGTGCAAATCAACGGGGATGGTCTGCAGAAGCTCGGCAGCTGGGCCACTTAGAGAAAGAATTAATGCAGTTGCCCGTTTCTGCTTATTTCAGTGATTTGTCCTAGCGGCGGCTTCAAACTGGGTTTTGTAAATACTCCAGATCGTTTGCCCGTCGAATATTGGTGCCTTCACATTTCTGGATGTGCTTTGCGCTGCGGTTATAAGCGGGGCTGGTGAGATGGTTACTACTGCCTTTGCTGCTTCCAATTGTCTTTCACGACCTGGTGAACCTTTTCCTCTACACATTTAATTTGTTTGTTCAGACAACCAACCTCCGGTCTTATTTCGGTTGACTGTTTTTGCAGTTCCTTGATTTCGATCGCTTGTTGTACCAGCTTCGCTGATTGTTCATTTAGCTTCGCTAATTGTTCATTGAGCTTCGCTGATTGTTCATCTAGCTTCGCAGTTAGACTGGAAGACTGTTGCCGCTGCTCTTGCTGCATCAGCAACAACATTTGCATCAGCGCATTTTCTGGTTCCTTTGATTTTAGTGTTTCTGCTTCTCCACCTTCTGCACCTTTTCCCGCATCTGCGGGCTCACTCAAATCCAGATACATGCCTTCCGATTTAATCTTGTCACGCTCCGATATGGTCAATTCGTTAATATTTAAGTGTAAGGTTCAAGGCATTTTTGTTCTTTTGGATTTTTTTTTCACCAGTGTGCATTTTAAAAATGTTTAAAAGTTTTCACTTTCAAAATTTTCTTTCTCACTTCTTACACCACTGTCGCGTGTTATGGTTCGTGGCCAATAATTTTAATGTTCGGGAAAGTGAAAATACAATGTCTTTTTAATTGAGTTAAAGGAGTTTATTTACTAAGAATGCACAATCATTAATTTCACTATTTTACAAAAATTACTTAAAATGTTATTTTTCATTTGTCTATAAATTTATATTTCACCTGTCTTCACAATCAATCAATATCGCCTTCAATTTGCACTCCATACTATCGCAGTTCCTACTGTCGCGGTTTTACTATATCCCCATTCATTCAGCTCGGCTTTATATAGAGTCTCTGGTCATTCAATCCATTTCTCGTACATTGGCAAACTTTCGATCAATTCTAAATGCCCGTAGTGATGTCACTTCCAGATGTTGATCATGGATCTACTTAGTCCATTCTTGTGCTTTCGAGTGCATTGGTTTATTGATCATGATGTTGTTAATAGTTGCGAAACCAATTGTGACAGTAGCTCGTAGAATTATTTGGACCTGTAACAGTATATATATATATATATATATATATATATATATATATATATATATATATATATATATATATATACACATATATATATATATATATATATACATATATATATACATATATATATATATATATATATATATATATATATATATATATATATATATATATATATATATATATGGTTGCATGGCAACGTATCTATAATACGTCTTATTATGATACGGTACGGCTTTGGAAGGATCTGAAAGGCCCTAATATGTGCGTGACTACATATTGGTTAACTTTTCTCGCCAAATTACACGGCGGTATATGAAGAAATATGAAAGTTTTGACCAAAATCTAGGTTTTTTTACGGTTTTAATACAACTTTCTACAGTCACATTAAGAGCGTCTATGGAGAACATCGTAGTGCTCTTTATGAAGTGAATTTCGTTTCAGGTCATACATCCGTTCATGTTTTATTGAGGTTCGAACTTGAAAGATTAGGACTTTGTTTACCTCTTCAAGCTACCTGTTAATGGAAGAAGTTGAGCGTGTGTTTCAGTTAACTGTTCTGAAAAGTGCAAATGTACAGTGGACATCGCAAGGTGAATTATAACTATGCAAGAAATATAATTTGTTCATTTGGCATGTGAAATATAGAATATTACGCCGCATAAGCATTTGCTTTTGCCACATGTAGGCTAACTACTGCAAATGCAAATATTACCTGGAGTTCTTTTCACTAAAGCCTTACTACAGCTTAACAAGCCATGTACTACTTGTTTTTATGGCACTATATGGAGAAATATGAAAGCACCACCGAAAATTTGAGGTTTTTTACGGTTTCGAGACGGATTTCAATTGTGAAATCAAGATGATTCGCGAATAAACTCGTAGTACTTGTAATGTTTTCCGTCTAAAATCGTCTTCGTCCACTCGAACGAAATCGGAACCGACCTCCCATCGGTTCTAGGCGTGAAGTCCGAATCGTGCCAACGAATGGTACCAACCGGTTAACCACTCAGTGCACCCGTAATCCATTTCGCGGTGGTTGTCAGCCAGCTAGATCGGAGAGGATTTCGGTTGCAAGTCTTTTAATGGATTACGCTCAATTACGTTTTTCAGCCACCATTAAAAGCCCGTTTCAAACGCGTCTACAATTCAAACATACGGAAGGGAAACTTACTTAACTTTATTCCGTATTCTCTTCATTCTTCCAGTCAATCACAAAAACTAAATTCCGTTTCGCGCTCCCGAATTTCACCGATACGTTACCGAAAAATATACTACGTTTTATTAAACACAGTCTTGGTTTAAAACAGTAAAATTAGTCTTTATTAACTTAATTCAAACACAGTCGTTTTTTAACCAAAGATAACATAATCAAAGGGGAACACATATGTCTTAATTCACTTGTCCACGATTTCGCTTATTCACCGCTGACGCTTCTGTCTGTAATAGAAGAACAAAGGGGGGTGAGCGTTATCACTCAGTGAGCAGTCCAGGCACGCGAAAGCAAACATACACACACACAATCTACCATCCCTCCGCGACACACACGGAGATCCAGTCACAAGACAAACTCGGACTCACAGGATCATGACATTCATGGGCCCATTCCGTTCACACACATCGACTGCCTACACTACCCACCTTCAATCCTATCACGATGCAGTCCAACTTACGAATGGACTTAAGTGACAGGACATCAGTTGGGCACACTTCTTCTGTCACATCAATCAGGACTGCCATACTTACAATATTACCATGCATATGATATTGCCATGTTTACCATTTTCTTCATAAAGCTAACAGTTAAGTCAAACCCGAAGAACTCTACGCTAAGAAAAAGGCAAGGCAAACGAAGGTACCGCGTACCGCACGCGACGCGAAACCGGGCATCCGCGGATTTCTGAAAACCCTACCCCTTTAGCGGCATACGTACTGTCCACTCTCCCTCCTGCTGAAAAAACGGATGGGCTGAAAAGGAAAATCTGGTTATGATTTAGCAATCCTTGTTGTTTATTAAAAAAAAATGGAATAATTTCATCAATTATTACTTAAACTAACTTCTATTAAATTTTTAAACAATACTGTCAATTCGAGCACTGGGCGTTGTTTATCTTCTATTGGATTGGTTTTTTTGTAATTTACATTTACAGTTTTCTATCAATCTACATAATGCCTGCACCAAAATTTAAAATTAAATTCTTAAGCTTATTCAAAATTATTCTTGAGAATAACATCTCTTATCGAATGTTTAGTGTATAGTACGTATATTTTTCTATATCCTCTTTTGCTATAGCGAATATATAATGCTTATTTGATGTTAGTGTATAGTAAATAAATTCTTCATATGTGACAAGTTGTTAACGATGCAAATAATTTTTATATTTTCAATATAATGTAATGCGTTCTTTTGATAAGTGATGTATCTAAATGGGCAATTATATTTCATTGTTTTAATATGTTTCCATTTTCAAATAGTGGAATGATCAATGCGTGAACCTAAAAACAGACCATGTTTGATTGTTCAATTGAATTTATTTGCTTACTCATAGCAAGTGAGATTTTGCAAATTTAAAAAAACTTTTGAAATTATGCGTTCAAAATTTTCTGGACATGTATTTCAATTTTCGCTTGTGTTGATCAATATAAGGTACAGGATTTCTTTCCTTACTCATACAAAAAATCAATAATCAATCCAGCCATCACAAAAAAACAAAAGAAATAGTTTCCTGACGTTTATTTTTTCGTTTGTTGAAAAGCAATGGTTAAGTACTATTCCAGACTTATTTAATATTGTGAACACATATCAAGTAGCAATAATCAGTAATAAGCTAGTTGGAAAGTTCTTGTTTTGTAATCAGTTTTGATTCTTTTAACAGCTTTAAAGGTTGTAGCGTTTTAAATGTTGCTCACCATTTTCAAAAATATCAAGTAATATTAAATTTACTTCTACACTAGACAATTTCATTTTGCATTGATACTTGTTTGTCGCGGGAGGTTAAAAAATTCATTTTGTCTTTAGGCCTTTTTGTATTTTTTTGAATGTTTAAGTTTGGATTTTATTTATAAATTTCGTTGGTGGAGTGATAAGATGTGTCTTTTTCATTATTTCTTCTTTTAGATATCAAACCTTGGTTCATTGGACTTGGAAGCGTTTTAGGAAGGGCTATTCAATCTCTGCTCATGAGGCGATCACTATTATTACTGCTGACTATCTCCTGTAGGGGAATGGTATGTTTGCATTTAAATTTAAGTGAATTTCGTTTAATATTAAGGCACAGTGGCATTTATAAATGTTGTCATTCCAGTATGTTTTTATGAGTTGATTGATAATGAACGGTACTTTACTTTTCTCGCATTCTTTAAAAATGCCGACATCACAATCCGTTTTCCAACCGCGTGAAAACTCAATAGATAATAATAAATTATTGAGTAGTCAATTCTCACTTAAAATTGATAATCACATTATTTACTCAACATACGTTTCTCAATCAATTACTATCAATTATAATTGTCCTATTTCTTGCTGCTTTATAAATATGTTCGGAGCTACCTGAAATCAAAAAGAAAAAAATTAAACTATAAACTAGCAAATCTAATGTTTATTTACAAACCATCACCATCATCTGAATGTCAAGTGATTGTCATTATTTCCAGTCGTTTCAGTCGATTTAACGAAATCACATGAGCTGATATTTTGCATTATTAATAGTGTTTTCCATTTTTTTTAAATTGTAAACAACTTAATAGTAGACCAAACTAAACGGAAAAAGTACCGAAATTTTCATGTTGTATAAAAACCGTACGATTTGCTTTGCCATCTCTTAGTTCATTGTTTGAAACTCGCTACGTTTGATCATTGTGTCGCTTTATACGCTTTTTTCGCAAGTTTTCGCCTAAGTTTATTCAATTAATTTTACTTCAATAAAGTATGAAATCGAAATCATAGTGTTTTCTTTTATTGTGGTAAAATACAAAGTGAACGCATTAAACATTTGGTCCTTCGAGCCGGATTCGTGTAATAAATCAGTGAAGTGCAGTGCTGAACACAAATCTTAATTCGTGGTGCGGTTCGGTTGTAACTTGTGCAATAATATAAATTGCATGCAGTTTGCCGGGGTAAGTCCCTTTCCTCTGTAAATATATCCTTTGTTATATATGCATCCTTAGATTCTTTGTTGTTGTTATTTTATTTGCCTTTTATATTGCCTTTCTTCATCAATGCACATTTTGATAGTTTCTCATAACTAACGGGGAAATCAGAACAATTGAATTACAAACGGCTGGTCAGATACGTGTATATTCGGATGTGCGTGAATGAATCAACGATAAGATTGAAATCGTTATTCATTGAATCCAACAACTAATTCGCCAAATTAAATTAGTTTTTGTTGGGATATTTTGAATTCAAAAGCCAAACTCAAAGTATTGTGTGAATTTTTCATTTTGAATTGCCACCTCCATATAAACTTGAGGAATTACAGCTGGACTTGGTAGTTTCTGATTACAATCAAGAAAATGGAGACTATTATTGTGCAACAAAAGTTGTTCTTACAGCAATTGAATAGGCTCCGGTTTAATTTTAAAAAGACTTCAATAAGTCTTAGAACGTTGTCGTATTGCGGAATGGTTAGAGAACGTTTGCATAATTTACATGCTGACTTCGAAGAAAACCATAGGAGAATTTTGGCATTATTAACAGGTGATGAGGCGGAGTTAAATAAAGAATATTTCGTGAGTGAATTGTTCATGCAGTTTGATGAGCTTCAGTTAGAGTTCATGGCTGAGATAGATGATAATTTGAAAGAAGCATCGGATAAGCAGCGGGCAGCAGAGCAGTCAGAGGAGAATTCAACAAGCAACGATAAACGGATTTCAGAAAATTCAGATGCAGTGAAAACGACAAAGGAGGAAGAACAGAAACCAGTGGAGATCGGATTGCAAGGATCCCAATCAAATTTGGAGGATATCAAGTTACCTCGCATCTCAATACCGAAGTTTCATGGGAATTACGAGCAATGGATTTCATTCCGGGACTTATTCACCTCGCTTATCCATAAACGAACGAATCTTTCGAAAGTGCAAAAGTTGCACTACTTAAAGTGTAGTTTGTCAGGGGAAGCTGAAGGACTGTTACGCCAATACGCAGTAACTGAAGCAAATTACGACATCGCTTGACAAATCTTAAATAATAGATACGACAATCTGAATATCTTATTGAACACTCAATTTAAGCGGTTGTTTTCGCTATCCAACGCCATTGAGTCATCTTCTTCTATAAAGACTCTTCTTGACACTACAATGGAGTGTGTACAAGCTATCGAAAATATGGGAGTTGAAAATCTGTGGCATGCAATGTTGGTTTTTATCGTTACACAGAGGTTGCCTCTTGCTTCAAGGCAACTTTGGGAGCAAGAGCACGCTCAAAGAACTACTCTTCCTTCACTAAATGACTTGTCTAAATTCATGCAGCGTAGATTCAGAGCGTTTGAGGCTGCAGGAATTGAACGTATTAAAGTATCTAGAAACCCAAATACATATCAAGCCCACAATGTGCAAATGCATACTAGTCAAGTAGTTCAACCTTATGTTGTTTGCAAAGCTGAGCATCATATTCGCCAATGTGCAACTTTCAGCCAAATGAGCCATGAATCCAAGTTTGATATAGTGAAACGTAATAAACTATGCATCAATTGTTTGACGAAAGGACACTTGTTAGCACGATGTCCCAGTGGCAATAGATGTGGAAAATGCCAAAAAGCGCATCACACGCTGTTGCACAGGAATCAACCAATCCATACTAACCCCCTTAATGTTAATGTAACAGAATTCGAGCCTGTACATGTACTGACAACCAGTTTCAATCAGAACGAATTGCATATGCAGACATTGAGTGCGGTTACATCGAAAAGAGTACTTCTGGCTACAGCTCTAATTAATGTACAAACCTCAAGTGGCTGCATGGGTTTCAGAGCATTATTGGATCAAGGATCGCAAGCTCATTTATAAGCGAGAATGCAATTAAACAACTTAACTTGGAAAGAAGGCGCACAAACACAAGTGTGAGTGGTATTGGGAAGACACATCACACTCCAACTAAGGAACTTGTAAATTTGAAAGTAAAATTGCGCAATGAACAATCTCTAAATGTCGACGCATATATTTTGAACCAATTAACTAATTCGTTACCGACATGGAATGTAGCTTCAGACTTGAAAACTCAACTTAAAAATTTCGATTTAGCTGATCCAAATTTTGATAAACCTGGAAGAATTGATTTGCTATTCGGTGCTGATGTTTATGCACAAATAATAACAGGCGACATTTACAGATTACCGATGGGCCCAATTGTTCAGAGAACGAGTTTAGGATGGATAGTTTCCGGAGGAGTTAATGTGCAACCAGAGGTGAATCTCCATAGTTTTAAAATAGAACTGATCGAATATAATGATTTAAATGCGCAATTAAGGAAATTTTGGAAGTTGGAAGAAGTTGCAGTAACCCGGCAGCCGACAGTCGAAGAACAAATTTGTGAGGAATTCTACTTGCAGAATACTTATCGTAACAAAGATGGAAGATATGTTACTCGTCTTCCATTTAAAAAGGATGCTGACAGACAGTCGTTAGGTGAATTAAGGAACATCGCCCTTGCCAGCTTAATGTCGTTAGAACGAAAGTTTTCTAAAAATTCGGATTTATGTATGGAATATTCAAAATGCATTCGAGAATATTTAGAATTGAATCACATGCATGAAGTCAGTGACAATAAAGATACACAATTTGAAACAAATAGCACGTCTAAATGCAAGGGTAATTACCTCCCACATCATGTGGTATACAAGGAAAGCAGCAGTACAAGGGCTCGCGTTATTTCGATGCATCACGGAAAACTAGTTCAGGAATGTCTTTGAACGATGTGTTGTATGCTGGGCCTTCTCTGCAAAATAGTCTTGATTAAATTTTATTAAAATGGAGATGTTTGCAATTTGTTTTTGTAGCAGATACTGAAAAGATGTATCGTCAAATACGTATACATTCCGAAGATGCGGATCTCCAACGCATTGTTTGGCGCAATAATCCGAATGAGCCAGTCCGGGATTACATTTTAGATACAGTGACCTTCGGAGTGACCTCAGCACCATTTCTAGCAATTAGAACGCTCCGAAAACTTGCTGAGGATCATCAATCATCATTTAGCATGGCACATCAAGCAATTCTCAATGAATTCTATGTGGACGATCTTCTTTCAGGTGGTGTAAGCATAGATTCGGCATTAGCTAAAAGAGATGAATTGAGAATATTATTAAGCTCTGCAGGTTTTAAACTTAAAAAATGGGTAGCCAGTCACGAACAACTTTTGTGTGGTATTCCTATGGAAGACCGGGAAACGCTTACAACTTTCGATATGAATCTCGATCAGGGCCTTAAAACACTTGGCATTATATGGCATCCACTATCGAATGAATTCGCATACAAGATTCATATTAACATGAATGACGTTAAGTATACAAAACGCAAAATATTATCAGACATAGCAAGATTGTTCGATCCACTTGGATGGATATCTCCAGTTGTTGTAGTAGCCAAAATATTAATGCAATGATTATGGTTAGATGGCATAACTTGGGATGAAAGAGTTCCCATTGACATAGCAAATAAATGGCACAATTTTAAATCAGATCTGAAAACAATTCAGAATGTGAGAATACCTAGATGGTCAAAAAATAATACTAACGACACTATTGACTTACATGGTTTCAGTGATGCTTCTCAGAAAGCGTATGCAGCAGTCGTTTATCTCGTTTCTCGTAGTCCAAATAACAATGAATCTTCTTTGCTATTAGCTAAAACGAAGGTAGCACCGGTGAAAGCTATTTCAATCCCACGTTTGGAACTATGTGGAGTACTAATGTTGGCTAAAACCGTAAATCAAATTACAAAAGCGTTAGAATTACCCGTAGCTCGAATATATTTATGGACTGACTCGACAATTGTCTTAGCTTGGTTGGCAAAACATCCATCACACTGGACTACTTTTGTTGCAAATCGAACAACGCATATCCATGAAGCAGTGAAGGATATTCCCTGGAACTACGTACCTTCAGAACATAATCCTGCAGAATTCGCATCACGCGGTATGTTTCCAAAACAACTCATTGATTGCAATCTTTGGTGGAATGGCCCTTCTTGGTTGAGAAAACCAAAGGAATACTGGCCTGAGAATGAATTATTGCCGGTATGCACCTTGGAACAAAGGAAAACACCACTTATATCATTATTAGCATCTGAATTCGAACCAAGTTTTTTGGATTTATGGTTTGGCAGATACTCTACATTGACTCGTCTCTTAAGAGTAACAGCATACTGTTTTAGATTTATTACCGCAGCAAAAGGTACCCGCTACGCCCAATCATATTTGAATACATCAGAACTCGATTCAGCTTTGCAGTTTTGGATTAAACATACACAAGAAATGGATTATAGGGAAGAAATTGAATGTTTGAAACAAGGCAAACAAATCGATAGAAAAAGCAATCTGGTAAATTTAGACCCTTTTTTGGATATAAATTGGATACTGCGAATTGGCGGTCGATTGAAAAATGCTGATCTTCCATATGGCACCAAGCACCCAATGATTATATCGAAAAAGAGTAAGCTGGTGCCTCTTATATTCCTGAAATATCATACACTTACATTGCATGGAGGAATACAGCTTATGTTGAATATCATCAGACAAAAATTTTGGATCATCAACGCCAAAAATTTAGCCCACCAGTTCATACAAAAATGCATCACATGTTACAAAATGAAGGCTCAATCCAGAGAACAACTAATGGGTAATCTGCCTGAGCCAAGGGTAACACCATCCCGACCATTTTCGCATTGTGGCATCGACTATTGTGGTCCAGTAGACTTGAAAATTTGCAAAGGAAGAGGATCGAAAACCTCTAAAGGATATATTGCTATTTTTGTTTGTCTTTCCGTGAAGGCGATACATTTAGAGTTAGTAGGCGATCTTTCAACCCCATCATTTTTAGCAGCTTTTCGACGCTTCGTTAGTAGAAGGGGACTATGCAGCCATGTGTATAGCGACTGTGGCACCAATTTTGTAGGTGCCAATAAAGAGCTGATGCAAACGATAAAACGAAATGAATCTTTAACACAGGAATTGGCTAACGATGGCATCACGTGGCACTTTAACCCTCCGTCCTCTCCGCATTTTGGCGGACTTTGGGAAGCCGGTGTGAAATCGACAAAATATCATTTGAGGAGAATCATCGGAAATGCAACCTTGACGTACGAAGAATTTAATACAGTACTGACCAAAATAGAAGCATGTTTGAACTCAAGGCCTCTCTGCCCTTTGACAAACGACCCAAATGGTTTGAATGCCTTAACACCAGGACATTTTCTTGTAGGAGACACTTTATTAGCAGTCCCAGAAGATGACCTCGTGAACATACAGCTTAACCGGTTGAGCCGCTGGCAATTCACACAACGATTAACCCAAGATTTTTGGAAAAGGTGGTCAATGGAATACATAACGAGATTACAAGAAAGACCTAAATGGAATCGTCGTCAGCCCAATCTCGAAGTAAATGACTTAGTGCTCATTAAAGATGAGCGTCTGCCATCATACAAATGGCCAATGGGTCGAATTACAAAGACACATTCCGGAAATGATGGATTAATTCGAGTTGTAACTGTTCGCACTTCTAACAAGGAATTAGATCAACCCATTACAAAAATTGCATTATTACCAGTTGAGAAACCCCGAGAAATGGAAAAACATTCAGTTGAATTATTGAACATAAACAATTGATTCTATCTTCAATGTGAATTTGAGAATTTGAAGGCAATGAATACTATACTCCTACTCTAAAATTTGTAACGCAAACTGAAATTATCCTTTAGTATTATTATCCTTATCCTATTATTATCCTTTTTCCCGGCAATTATTAAATGGACGTTCCAGAATGGCGAGTCGGGGCGCCATATAAATAACCCCTTGTCGCAGCATATGTTGTTTACTTGTAAGGAGGAAATGCCACAAGTAATACAAACATAACTAGTTCCTGGTCAGCTGAACTTATGTATCAATTGGAATGTTAGCGATAAGACTTCGATAAGAAGCCTAGGATTGGTATCTTATTATAAATAAAAAGGTTACTTAACCTCTATTTATAGGTATTAATTCTGATCCTGGCGGACCATCGGGGGGAGAATGTTCGGAGCTACCTGAAATCAAAAAGAAAAAAATTAAACTATAAACTAGCAAATCTAATGTTTATTTACAAACCATCACCATCATCTGAATGTCAAGTGATTGTCATTATTTCCAGTCGTTCCAGTCGATTTAACGAAAGCTGATATTTTGCATTATTAATAGTGTTTTTCATTTTTTTTTAAATTGTAAACAACTTAATAGTAGACCAAACTAAACGGAAAAAGTACCGAAATTTTCACGTTGTATAAAAACCGTACGATTTGCTTTGCCATCTCTTAGTTCGTTGTTTGAAACTCGCTACGTTTGATCATTGTGTCGCTTTATACGCTTTTTTCGCAAGTTTTCGCCTAAGTTTATTCAATTAATTTTACTTCAATAAAGTATGAAATCGAAATCATAGTGTTTTCTTTTATTGTGGTAAAATACAAAGTGAACGCATTAAAAAAATATCTACAGTCATTTTCATTGAAGTGCTTCGATGCATGACCCTTTTACGCGTTTCAGAACATGGAGATGCTGCCGTTTAATTTTATGTTTCAAAAAACAAAATTTTACCTACTTGTCAGTGTTCTTTCCCTATATAAACCTTGATGATGAATGATCCTAAATATTCCATAGTAGCTCGATGTAGGAGGGGAGTAACGAAATTAGGATCGAAGACGTTCGGTGCACTATGAAATGGCAGGTAATCTCTTGAAACCTGAAAACCATGCTAGTGCTGCCCGCAACCGCACGCAATGAATTTCAGCAACCCCAACTATCCCGCGAACTGAATCTCGATGGGATTCCCGAAACATCAACGTTGGTTTGGCCTCTAATTTCTTCAAAAACTGATAAAGGACACTGTACCATATGTCCTTTGCAGTAGACCGGTAAAACTGGATCGCCCTTTTCCAATAACTCTTCTGAAAATATCGATTCATAATTTATTTTCTGTGTGACATTATTGTACCTACCTTCCCTGTAAATTCTGTCAAGATGACCGCTTGCTGGAAAAAAGACAGTATTTTACTGTCCTGCACCGCAGCCAAACTTCCTCACGCTCGTCATGTGGCTATCAACTCGACTTAACATCCCACGACAAAACTTAACGTGGAAAGGGAAGTCGTCTCAACTGACACGAGACGGAAAGCAACATGGCGGCAAATGTAGGTATTCATCGCCAGTGGCGTAGGGCCGATTCATTACACACTCCTTATGAAATGAATTCTATTTCAAGTTTAACATCCGTTCGCGTTTTATTGATGTTCATGGTTGAAACAACAGGAATTTTTTTACTTCCTCAGACTAGTTTTCAGTGGAAGGAGTTGGATGTGAGTTTCATTCCGTTGTTCTAAATGGTATCGGCTTACAGTGGACAGCGCAAGATGAATTTTGAACATACAAAGAATGTGGTTTGAACGTTTTCATGTGAAACATAGTATGTATTTTCTTTTTTGTGGTAGGGAGGTGAATGTTATTTATGCACAGAGTGTGGGGCTCGCATACGCGACTGGAATACCCACTAAACACCTCCCCTGTTAACCTGAGAACCGTTTGACACATTACTTCGGGCCAGGTCTCGTTTTGTTACGCCGTGAGGCGTCTTCATGCTGGGGAATATCTTTCGTAGCGGGTGGCGGAAGGGGAAGAGGAAGTGCCAGAAAAGCGATCCCCCAGCCCCAGTGCCCCCGGCTGCTGTGAGTCCCTATTATTTTTAGGACTCCCCGAGCATAATGTGCCACCTGGTTCCATTTGTCAACCAATTCGAGCATCACCGCAACTATATTATCCAGGGTGAGCTCTCCCGTCTCCCTGTAGAGTTCCCTTTGCAGCCTGACCCATTTTGTACACACAAAAAATGTGTGATAGGCATTGTCCTCCTCTCCTGGGCAAAACCGACAATCGGGAGACCGTGACTTACCGATCTTGTGCAGGTAAGACTGAAAACACCCATGCCCGCTCAAAAGCTGGGTCAGATAGAAGTCAGTCTCACCTTGCCATCGATTTAGCCACGGTCTCACATCCGGGATGAGGCACACAGTCCACCTTCCCTTCGTGCAATTCCCCCAAGACTGCTGCCAATCGTTGAGCGAGTGCTGTCCCTCCTCGCGGACAACTATCTCCCTCGCATCCTCGTTTCGGCGCAGGTAAATAGCGCGGCGCTCTCTAGCAAGGAGGGCGACAGGTATCACGCCTGCAATCACTCTCACCACCGAGTCGGAGACTGTTGGATACGAAAATGCAATGATCAGTGCTCCTCTTCTCTGTACCGGTGCCAATCGTTTTTGGTATACCTCCTTGCTGAGAGCGTCGCCCGATACCTCTGCTCCATACAGTAGCACTGACCCTACAGCCTACAGTCTTCTTGATGGGCTAGGTCCCCCTACGTTGGCCATAAGCCGACTCAGAGCCGACACTCCTGAAGCAGCCTTCTCAGCCGTTGCCCAGATTTGCTCAGAGAAACTCATCTTCGAGTCGATCAGTAGCCCCAGATACTTCACCGCTGGCTTCGATTGGATTTGTATGTCTCCAATACTGATCATCCTTACTCTAGGGATTCTCTTTTTTGTCAAGGTGACCACTTCGGTTTTCTCCAGTGCTAAACTGAGCCCGCGAGCAGTCATCCAGTCCCTCACTCGGCACATTAGCATACCTAGCCTAATTTGCGCTTGTTCAACGGTGCGTCCAGCAACCAGAGCCGCAACATCATCCGCATAGCCGACCAAGCGCGACTCATCTGGCATCTCAAGTCTCAGTAGCCCGTCGTAAGACACGTTCCACAGGTCCGGACCAAGGATAGATCCCTGGGTAGCACCTGATGTGATTTCCATCCTTCGTTGGCGCTGTCTCATGTCGTAGAGTAGGCTTCGGTCCTTTAGGTAGTTCCACAAAAGCCGCATTAGATATTCTCAAACTTGAAAAGAGTTTTCCAGCGTATTCAGAATATCTACCCATCTAGTGGTGTTGAAGGCATTCCTGACGTCGAGTGCCACCAACAGGACGATCCGTCGCTTGGTGCGGCTATATGCCTCTGCCTTTTGGACCGCGTTCACCACCTCTGCAATCGCATCAATGGTAGAACGTCCTGCTCTAAATCCGTACTGCCGAGGAGAAAGGTCCCCAGCAGCACGAATCGTGTCAGTGAGTCTTCCCTTGATGAGTTTCTCTAGCACTTTCCCAGCCGTGTCTAGCATGCATAACGGCCGGTATGCAGACGGCGATTCGGGATTTCCCTTCCCCTTGCTGATCAGCACGAGCCTCGCCACCTTTCATCGTACCGAGAAAACCCCGTCCCATAGGCAAGCGTTGAATCTGCTGAGCAGCAAGTCAGGACAATGGTGATATACGAGCTGCAACACCTCAGCTGGAACAGCATCTGGACCTGGAGCCTTCCTCGCTTTCAATGAGAAGACTGCCTCCTCCAGCTCCAGCTGTGTGAAGAGTGGGCACTCGACTGCTGTTTCACCATGGACAACGTCAACACGGACGGGATGGGCGGGGAGAGTCCCCACACTATCACGTCCATCTTTTCCGCGTCATGTATACATGGCTTCTCTAGGGCACCAAGCTTCGGCATGACCAGCTTGTGGCCAAGGCCCCACGGATCTTTGTTCACATTGTCCACTAGGTCTTGCCAGCAGCGAGCCTTGCTACAGTTGATCAGTTTGCGATGGCATTTCCTGGCCGGCTTATATGCTGCTACCCAGATACATGCCTCGGCATGGCTCCGCGCCCGTTGAGCCTCACGTCGAAGCTTGTGAGACTCCCTTCGCTTTTCAGCGATTTCAGTTTACCACCAGTACACTGGGGGATTGCCCTGCCGGGGTCTTCGGCGGGGCACAGAAGCGCTGCAAGCAGTTGTGATGATGCTCACAATTGAGTTCACCACGTCTTGAGCTGCCTGTTCTTTCATCCCCTCCGAAACTCCCTGCAGCGGCTCATCTGCTGTGAGCATCTCGACATCCATCCTTTCGATGTTCCATCAAGTTGTAGAAAGTCGAGAGCATGGACATCGGGAGACAGCATCACTGATCTCAAGCAGAATGCACTGATGATCACTTGCTGAGTGGTCTTTCCACTTGTGTATCCTCCGTACTAAGGACTCTTATTTTGCTTTGACTAGGGCTTCCTGGAACACCGGGCATTTTCCTGATCCCAAGACGTGCCCGAAATCAGGCTTTGGATCAGCATCCTTGCAAAGAATACAGTGTGCCTTCTTCGTACACTCTTTTCTTTTATGTCCTATTTCACCGCATTTGTAACATAGGGAACTCCTAACGGGTCCTTTGCATACTTCTGTGGTGTGACCATAACCAAGGCATTTGAAACATTGAAGAGGCGTTGCTCTTCGCCGTATCCTACAGATAACCCACCCTATTCGTACTTTGTCCTTGTTCAGGAATTGTTCGGCGTCCTTTTCGGTCAAGTCAACTATGGCCATGCGTTGTCTCCTGTTGTTGTCTAGTGTCGGTCTCACTTTGATTCTTCCTACACTAGGGAACTCCCTTTTGATGGCCTCTTCCACCTCGGCTAGATCCGCGACGCAGTTAATGTCTCGTATTTCGATCGTTGCCATCGGTTTGAATGGGGCTATAGTTGCACTTTTGCCGAGGACTTTCTTTACTGCGTCGCAGAATGTTTCTTTATTGCCGGCCTGTGCTCCGAATTCGACCAGTATGTGGCCCGACCGTGTTGGTCGCACTACTTTCATGGTAGTATTGGTGTCTTCGGGCCTTACGTTTCCCCTGATGTCCCGCAGTACCTCCGCGTAGGATCAGCCACTTTGGGGCTGTACGAGTAGTGCCTGTTGCCGGGGTCTTTGTCAGGGCTTCTGCCTGTTCTGTTTTGCATCCGGTCCTTTTTCTGATTGGGCATCCGTGCGAACTTTACTTTCTGGCTTTTTTAGAAGGAGTTTCTTTGCGGCTTTCTTCACTCCTTTTGTAAGCACTGTCTGGAACCCGTGATCTGGTGCTCCACACCCATCAAGTGCCTCTTCCTTCCTTCTTTTATTCCAATCTCCTTCGATTGGGCCATTCTTTTATTGACTTTTAATGGTGGAGCTATCTGCATGTCACCTTTAGATTTCACCCCAAGCGCCTCTTTGGCCTTCTGTTCGTCTTCGGCCATTAACCCACTCCTCCGGTAGTGGCCTATGCAATCTAGGAGCTCCTGGGGTGTTGCGAGTGAACATATAAACAACCTCGGATATATTCCCGCTTCATAACTGCAATAGTAGCGAGCAAACAACACCTATGTACTCGCACTTCGCCAATGAAAATTAGCCATGGAAACACATGCGCAAGTAAATAAGCGAGCAGTTAAGTGAACGAGGAAGTTCAACCCGCAACGATATTCACATCGTGAACGAACGGGGTGCTTCGAAGAAACGTAAGCGGAAAGGAAAACCGAAAGTTCCGGCATAAACACTCTTTCGCTCAATGTCCCCAGTTTCACTATTTTACCTCAAGAGATCTTGGGAAAGCCGAAAGCTTAAACTGAAAGCACTCTTTCGAAGTCGAAAGCTTAAGCGAAAAACACTCTTTCGCTCAATTTCCCCAGTTTCGCATATTCACCAGCCGAGCAAGCGAGACGAAGCGGGGAGGAAAAACTTTCGTGGAACGAGAGCGCACGTGTTCGGCTACTCAGCACCTTTAAAGAGAATTTAGGTTGAAAGCTCACGAAAGAATGGTATTTAATGTTCTTGGGCAGTCTTATACCAGTGAGTGTGTATTAAATTCCAGAAGCTTAATCTTACGTCCAATAACGCGATTCAAGTTCGAGTTCGAAGTGCTGTCCAGTATACGACTAAGTGGTAAGGGGTGAGGTGTGTGCTTGAGCCGCGATCCTCCATCGGCCTTTCGGTGTTTCACGCTGTGTGGCCACCCCGATCCACAAACCCATCTTCTTAGTTCCCTCTACAGGCTGGCGCTCACCTGTGAAGCGCAACAGTCAAGTGAAAAGGGCTTCACCCAGTATGGATAGATGTTAAAAATAATTAAAGAAGTGTAAATGTAATTAATTAAGCACATTACATTAAAATAAAATTAAATTCTTTAAACATGTAACTCTCGTCTTTTTGTTGATTTAGTTTAGATGAACAGAGTAGCAGGTAAGTGGTGTTACAGCAACTTCTCTCTCCGGGAGCCTTGATGTTGTATGTAGGATACGCATCAAATGAGCTCCCAGTTCATACCAGTATACATAGGGTATACTGGTTATGTAACAAAATTGGCGCAGCCGTTAGGATATCGGTTTTGCAGAGACCACAGTGTAGTGCACTATGTAGCAAATTTAAATGGGCTGAAAAATTTATTCACCCAGCCGATATCTCAAACCATTCAACTCCTGTAAGACACCATTGCTACTCATACTGTCCATCAAACTAGATCAGCTTTCCTAAAAAAATCAGATAATAATTTTGATCATTAAAAAAAAAATATAATATCAATATCCACACGTAATAATGGTGCTGCTTATACAGTGCATAAAACTAAATGAATGAATATCCAAACATAATATTATTGAACAAACTAAATCAGTCTGTCTTTGAATTAAACTCAAATAATTATATTGATCATTCAAATAACCAAAATATAATAATATACAATATTAATCCTACTCATACTGTCCATGAAATAAGATCAGTCCTAAAATCAAATAGTCATATTGAACATTTAATTCTACATTCATTTACTCCTTCATTCATATATCTTAAATCTCATCTTTCTTATCTGAAGGTCATTCAAACTAACTCCTAACTCGTTTAAACCCAACGTAGAATTTATAAAGATATAAAGTTTCAATCAACTAACATGCAAAACACAAAACATTACAAGTAAATATTAAACACAAATAAGCAAACCGAAAACTTCATAGCGAGCAAACAAACGCGTGCCCATTGTTATCGAAATATTATACCATTTATCACTCCAACCACTTAAACAATAATAATAACAATAACGCGTACCTAACATACATGCATATTAAAGTCTTATCTTTTGAATGAATGAGCATTCGAATTAACTGAAGCATAATTAAAAGAGCAAAAAAACAAACATTTAACTGTAAATTGAATAGATAGACATCTGGGCAATATTTTTAATTGCAATAACATTGAAGAGCAAACTAAATAAATTAACTGCGCCACATAAATACAAAGAATAATTTACATGAGAACGGCAATTTTCCAACGCAAATAAACATGAAACTAATTTAATTTCCAGTTACACTGAAACAATTTAAGAATGGGAACTTTGAACCAACAGAATTTTAGTTATTAGAACAATACAACAATGCAAACGGTTTTACCTCAAAACCAATTATCACTTTCAAGTTCCACTGCAATTCACTCTCAAATCGCCAAATTCATAATGTCAAGGAAACGGGGAAAGTGGCAGTCAAGTCGGTAAAACCTCGGCAAAACTATCAGCAGGCACGCTATTTCGATGTCTTGCACGATCACTGGAATGAAAACCAGTTGATTACACAACAGCCTCTGCGCCGTTGACATAAGCTGTCGACGAACACGCTATTTTTAGTTATAAGTCCCTAAACAAATACATAATAGCCTCTGAGCTGCCCGATTTCAACTTTCGGCAGACACGCTACATATAGTATTAAGTCATATGCAAAAGAGACATCAATTTACCATCCAGTCGTAGCCTCTGAGCTGTTGATCCAAAAGGGTTTACAACACGCTATCAACCATGTACCCTTTAAACAAGCCACTACGTATCCTTGCACAATAAATACATTATATAACTGCTAACTATTAGAAAAAAGTCACAAATAAAACCCCTGTAGAAAGCGCGAGACACTTACCTGCTACTCTGTTCATCTAAACTAAATCAACAAAAAGACGAGAGTTACATGTTTAAAGAATTTAATTTTATTTTAATGTAATGTGCTTAATTAGTTACATTTACATTTCTGTAATTATTTTTAACATCTATCCATACTGGGTGAAGCCCTTTTCACTTGACTGTTGCGCTTCACAGGTGAGCGCCAGCCTGTAGAGGTAACTAAGAAGATGGGTTTGTGGATCGGGGTGGCCACACAGCGTGAAACGCTGAAAGGCCGATGGAGGATCGCGGCTCAAGCCAACACCTCACCCCTTACCACTTAGTCGTATACTGGACAGCACTTCGAACTCGAACTTGAATCGCGTTATTGGACGTAAGATTAAACTTCTGGAATTTAATACACACTCACTGGTATAAGACTGCCCAAGAACATTAAATACCATTCTTTCGTGAGCTTTCAACCTAAATTCTCTTTAAAGGTGCTGAGTAGCCGAACACGTGCGCTCTCGTTCCACGAAAGTTTTTCCTCCCCGCTTCGGCTCGCTTGCTCGGCTGGTGAATATGCGAAACTGGGGAAATTGAGCGAAAGAGTGTTTTTCGCTTAAGCTTTCGACTTCGAAAGAGTGCTTTCAGTTTAAGCTTTCGGCTTTCCCAAGATCTCTTGAGGTAAAATAGTGAAACTGGGGACATTGAGCGAAAGAGTGTTTATGCCGGAACTTTCGGTTTTCCTTTCCGCTTACCTCTCTTTGAGGCACCCCGTTCGTTCACGATGTGAATATCGTTGCGGGTTGAACTTCCTCGTTCACTTAACTGCTCGCTTATTTACTTGCGCATATGTTTCCATGGCTAATTTTCATTGGCGAAGTGCGAGTACATAGGTGTTGTTTGCTCGCTACTATTGCAGTTATGAAGCGGGAATATATCCGAGGTTGTTTATGTGTTCACTCGAAACACGGGTTCAAGGAGCCCAACCTTTACTGCTTTGCTGACCTTTGGGGAGTCGCATGCAGATTGTAGTCTTTTCAGAACATCTCCCGCTTTTTGGAGTAGCCTTTCTCTTTCGTATTGCTGGGCAGCAATTGTACTTTGCAACCATCCTTGGGAGAGGTTACCGCATTCCGCTTCCAAATGCAGTACCTCCGTCACATTTTCGGCGTTGGTGGTGCAATCACGCGGTGTCTGGTCACTCGTTCCTTTTCGTGGCGTAATCTCCTCGTTGGCTTCAGGATGTTTCTTTGCAATGTCGGGATTTGCGACTACTGCATCGGTCGCCTCGGTAACTATCGAAGCAGTGACAATCGAATTTTCGGTGCTCTTTATGTTATCTCCCACCACTCGAACACCTGTAGTGTCCTGCAGAGTTTCCCGTTTCTCCTTACTAGGACGCTCGGGCGTTTTCATCATCTTTTTGCTGCGCCCGAACGCCGCAGGAATCTCAGTCTGAACCAAACTGTCTACCATTCTCCGTTTTTCATCTGCCTTCATTTTCATTGTGTTATTCTTCACTTTTGTCATGGTTAGTAACACTCTCGATGTACTGTTAACATCGTGGCTGCAACCGCTGGTTGCGTCGTCGTTGTTATTATTTTTTATTTCTTTTTTTTGGATTTTCCTGGCCTTTTGATTTTGGTCGCTCCAGTTTTGTTGGGTCCCCCCTCGGAGCCGCTATCTCCGTTCGTGTATGTAGTCGCCTTTTTGGTCCCATGGCTATCTTTGCAGAGCAGGGAGGCTATGCGAGGGTTGGCACAAGCCCTTATGGGGACAAATGCTCAGAGCCAGACTAGCACTAATCGGGAGTCCCTCTCAACCGAACCTACACCACCAACCCAATGGTGCGAATTTCTAACGTACTCCGAGGCCTGCCAAGGTTTTATCGGGACGGAGACGGTATGATAGTTGAATTGGAGCCGTTCATACACGAGTTTTACCTCGGCGCTACTGTGCAAAGCAACTAGGTCCAGACCACCACACCCGCCAGCCCAAAGCATCAATTCCAGTTCGTTGTCCAAAGCGTAGTCCAGATTCAATCAGAGTCGTTACCTGTCATCGAAGCTCGAAACTAATTCCGAAATTGGGGTTGAAATTTCGTTCATCATATGATAAGGTGTATCATACTCTTTTTTTTGTGGTAGGGAGGTGAAGGCATTTACACCCGCTGAGTCTGGCAGTGTAGGACTCCCATGGAGGATAGCCTTGGACTACCCACTTAACACCTCCCCTGTCAATCTGAGAACCTAGCCTGGAACCGTTTGACACATTACTTCGGGCCAGGTCTCGTTTTGTTACGCCGTGGAGCGCCTTCAAGCTGGGGAGTCCCTTTCCTAGCGGGAGGGGAGAGGGGAAGAGGAAATGCCAGAAGAGCGATCCCCCAGCCCCAGCGCCTCCGGCTGCTGTGAGTCCCTTTTATATTTTAGGACTGCCCGAGCATAATGTGCCACCTGGTTCCATTTGTCAACCGATTCGAGCATCACCGCAACTATATTATCCAGGGTGAGCTCTCCCGTCTCCCTGTAGAGTTCCCTTCGCAGCCTGACCCATTTTGTACACACAAAAAATGTGTGACAGGCATTGTCCTCCTCTCCTGGGCAAAACCGACAATCGGGAGACCGTGACTTACCGATCTTGTGCAGGTAAGACTGAAAACACCCGTGCTCGCTCAAAAGCTGGGTCAGATAGAAGTCAGTCTCACTATGCCTTCGATTTAGCCACGGTCTCACATCCGAGATGAGGCGCGCAGCCCACCTTCCCTTCGTGCAATTCAGCCAAGACTGCTGCCAATCGTTGAGCGAGCGTTGTCTCTCCTTGCGGACAACCATCTCCCTCGCATCCTCGTTTCAGCGCAGGTAAATAGTGCGGCGCTCTCTAGCAAGGAGGGCGACAGGTATCACGCCTGCAATCACTCTCACCGCCGAGTCGGAGACTGTTGGATACGAAGATGCAATTCTCAGTGCTCCTCTTCTCTGTACCTGTGCCAATCGTTTTCGGTATACCTCCTTGCTGAGAGCGTCGCCCGATACCTCTGCTCCATACAGTAGCACTGACCCTTGTCAAGATGACCACTTCGGTTTTCTCCAGTGCTAAACTTAGCCCGCGAGCAGTCATCAAGTCCCTCACTCGGCACATTAGCATACCTAGCCTAATTTGCGCTTTTTCAACGGTGCGTCCGGCGACCAGAGCCGCAACATCATCCACATAGCCGACCAAGCGCGACTCATCTGGCATCTCAAGTCTCAGTAGCCCGTCGTAAGACACGTTCCACAGGTCCGGACCAAGGATAGATCCCTGGGCAACACCCGATGTAATTTCCATCCTTTGTTGGCCCTGTGTCGTGTCGTAGAGCAGGCTTCGGTCCTTTAGGTAGTTCCTCAAAAGCCGCATTAGATATTCTGGAACTTGAAAAGAGTTTTCCAGCGTGTCCAGAATATCCACCCATCTAGCGGAGTTGAAGGCATTCCTGACGTCGAGTGTCACCAACAGCCCGATCCATCGCTTGGTGCGACTATATGCCTCTGCCTTTTGGACCGCGTTCACCACCTCTGTAATCGCATCAATGGTAGAACGTCCTGCTCTAAAGCCGTACTGCCGAGGATCATACTCTTGGCGATAAATTTTATGAGAATGCAGCGTTTGAAAATTAATTGTTTACTACAAAAAGAAAGCCAAAAAATTGTCATATGTGCTGATGTTATTATTCTGGTGGAATTATCTTGCAAACGCTTGAGAGGGTACCATTTTTGACCTAGGTAGAAAATTTCATCATTCTAGCTTGTGTAGTTTGCGAGAAAACTTGCTATGACGCACGGACGGATGGACAGGCAGACGAAAAGGCAGATCGCGATTTTAATAGGCGTTTGAAACAAACTGGTGGCCGCTCAGACGTCGAAAAGCGTGTAAGCATTGGATTTCATTAACATCGGTTGAAAATTTTGGTCACAACTACAACATCCAATGCTTACACGCTTTTCGACGTCTGAGCGGCCACCAGTTTGTTACAAACGCTTCGACTTTGGATTTTTTATTGTGAAATTCATCGCATACTTCAATAAACCTCTGTTCCAAATTTCATCCAAATAGGAGCCACGGTTTGGTCAGAAATGAAATCATGAATATTTGTCTAAAATGGCCGCCATTTTGTTTTCCCTCGACCGATTTGGCTGGTTAAACAACTTAACTGAGATATCAGCTCAATACGCCTTTCCTAAAAATTTTGTGAAAATTAGAGCGAAATTGTGACCTCTAGCATAGTCACGATTTTCGTTATATCATATATATATCATATATATATATACAAGGTGGGCCAGAAAGGCGTACGATTTTAAAAACACTCTTGCGTTTGAAGCTTTAGAGAGGGGACTACGTGGGTGGTGGGGTTAAGTAGCTCGGTTCTCGGAAATTTAGTCGCGATGGATCACTTCACCGGAGCGCAACGTGCATTCTGCGTTAAACATTATTAAAAATCACAATTCGTGCGCTATTTTTCGGCGTTTATTTCGGCGTGAGTTTGGATTACATGACCTAAATCAGTGTCCAAAAGAAAGTGTGATTCGATTGTGTGTCAGAAAGTTCGAAGAGACTGGTTCGACTCTCAAACAGAAGCCTGCAGGACGCCCAAGGTCAACAAGAACGGAATTATCGGACCCTACTTCTTCGAAACAACAAGGCCAATCTGTCACTGTAAATTCTGACCGATACATAGCCATGTTAAGGGATTTTTTCTTTCCACAACTGCAAAAATTTGAAGCCTATAATCGTGTGACATGGTTTCAACAAGATGGCGTGACATGCCATCCAGCTAATGCCTCTTTGGCAGTCGTAAACGAGATGTTTGCTGGGAAACTGATATCGCGCCGAGGTGACATTGCATGGCCTCCTAGAAGTCCGGATCTGACGCCACCGGACTTTTTTTGTGGGGATACCTAAAAAGTAGAGTCTACACCAATAACCCAGCCACGATTAACCAGTTGAAGACCAATATCCGGGAAGAAATGGCAGCTATTCCCCGTGCAATGTGGCAGCGAGTTTCTACCAATTTGAGGGTCAGATTCGAAGAATGTTTGCAGCGGGATGGTGCACACCTGGATGACGTTATTTTTAAGAAATGAATTCCCCAGATGTCAATTTTTATAGAAATAAAAATTTGTATGTGAATTGTACTCAGTTTTTTTTAATGATTTTTTCAAATTTGCAATTCTTTCTGGCCCACCCTGTATATATATATATATATATATATATATATATATATATATATATATATATGTATATATATATATATATATATATATATATATATATATATATATATATATATATAAGTACTCTACGCAATAGATAAATTTCTCTTGAGAATTTCACCTAAAATAAAAAAAACCGACTCCAAAGTAAGAAAGATGAATAAAATTTTTTAAAAGCGGTGCTATATTGCATGGTGCTTTATTATCACCTTCATAAAACTCATTTCATCCTCTGTAGGGCAGTTTGAAGTCGGTTTTCTTCGTTTTCCGGTAAAAAAACAAATATTTTCAAATTAAACCGACATGCATGCATTTCTGCATTAATTGGCTCGATTTTCAACAACAATTTCAGTCCCATTACCACGACTCTAGAAACCTAGAAAAACATTTTTAAATTCAACCGACCAGTTTTCGAAATTAATAAAACAGCTCCCATATTGTCGGTGCACTGCACTGATACGAGATTTCGTATTTTAGAAAACCTTCAAAGTTTTTCAATTAAAATGTTTACTCCGATACATGAAACTTTTACAAGCACCTTCGCAGCAACAAAACGAATTATTTTCAACAATTTAATCTTAACACCATTATGGACGGAGCCGACAAAACTTCAACATTTGCGCGGAACATCTATTTCACATGCAATTTGCACTTTGATAATTACGAACTTTTAATTAAAAACACAATTAACTACTTCAACACGAAGCTCTAAGGATAACTTAGGCCCATTTAAATCCGTAGGAATAAAAATCAGAAAAAAAGCGCGTAAATTTTTAAAATGCAAGTGAGTTTCAGTTGCATGTTGTCGGAATTCTATGACCGACGTCAAATCTGTTTCAACCGAGAAAATCTTTAAATTCGCGTCTCACATATACCGTTTGTAGCAAGCACGATTCACACAACATTCGAAATTATGTTTTCATTCACGAAACGCACCGAAAACCTAGACGGACACAGAAAACATCACGTAAATTATACTCGGACACATAATTGTTTCGTTGACTGCACTTTACTTACCTAAATAGTGAAAAATACTCGATGACGCTTTCACATTTTTGCTCACGTTTACACATTGAACACTTTATTTTCGAAATCACTTATAGAATCCACCCGAAACAAGCGTTTTCATTGAAAATTTTTAAAAACTACGATCTTTCCATCAGCTGAAACATTGTTTCCGAAATCAAGGGTGTCACAATTGTTGATTTCGATCGAAAACTTCGTAGTTTGTTAGTCTATTTTATGGAAAGGAAGGAAGTTTGTTGAAAAATATTTGGAAGCATTGTTTACAATTGTAAATGCTGTATGATCATTGTGGAGAGAACTAAAAATAATGAACTTTTTTAGCTATTTCGAAATTAATTTCGAACAATGATAGCATTTGGACAATCATACGTAAGCTCATTCGTGAAGGTCCAAAAGCTTTCGAAAATTGGAGTATACGTCCATAAAATGTATGTTCGTATTGAGCATGTATTAAGAGACTTCAATATTTTATATGGGAAATGAAAGCTCGCCGTCTCCAGTGTGTACCTATATATATATATGTATATATATATATATATATATATATATATATATATATATATATATATATATATACAGAGTGGTCCTACCATAATGCACGATGTTACACCTTAACGTGAAGCTTCCCACCCAACTTAATTTGACACGTCTTTTTTTCAGTGTTTGGCAAATTCAACCATGACGGGGTACACAATTCAGCAGCGCGTTAAAGTTGTTGAAGCCTTATACGAAAATGGGCGTTCAAATTAGAGTGCATTTCGTGCGCTTCGTGGTTCTTTTGGTTAGCATAATCGACCATACGTGTCCACAATCGAGAGAATTGTGCGCAAGTTTCAGCAAATCGGGTCTGTCGCCAAGCTCGTTCTGCGGGAAACATTACTGTTGTTCGCGTTAGTGTGGCAAAAGAGCCGCCAACCTCGGCTCGTCGTTGTGCTCAAAAATTGAACATAATTGATGTGAATTTTGAATTTACACGCTTACAAGGTTCAACTGAATTTTGAATAAAGATTTGAATTGACACACTTACAAGGTTCAATTGATTCAAGAGCTAAAGCCTACTGACAATTTCAAGCGTCGGCAATATGCCGAATGGTTGGTTGAACAGAGAGAAGGGAATGGTGACCTTACAAAGAAAATCATCTTCAGCGACGAGGCACACTTTCACCTCAGTGGTGGATTCGTTAACAAGCAGAACTGCCGCATTTGGGCATAAGAGAATCCATGAGTGATTATTAAAAAGACGATGCATCCACGAAGAGTGACTGTTTGGTGCCGTTTATGGGCTGGCGGTGACATCGGGCTGTACTTCTTCCAAAATGAGGACGGCCAAGCAGTTACCGTGAATGGCGTTGTCTATTGCCAGATGATAACGGACTTCTTGTGGCAAGAAATTGAGGTTATGGACCTGGATGATTGTGGTTCCAATAGGATGGTGGCACTTGCCACACAGCCAACAAAACAATGGCTCTTTTGCGCGAGGAGTTCAATGGGCGTGTTATCTCACGTTGTGGTGATGTCAATTGGCCGCCACGATCATGTGATTTGACATCGTCGGACTACTTTCTCTGGTGATATTCAAAAGAAAAAGTGTATGTCAATAAGCCAAAACTAGTTCAAGAGCAAAAGGATGAGAGAATTCAGCACATTAACGACATTGAACCTCAATTATGTCTCAGAGTCATTGAAAATATGGAACATTGGATAGAAGTATGCCACCGTAGTCGTGGCAAGCATTCGGGCGATACTTAATTTCACACATATAGATTCTTCTGTTATAATAAAAAATATTGACGAAATTCTCTGAAAACTGTTTGTTTTATTTACAACTAACAGCATGCGTTTTGATTGGTGTATTTTTTCGTATCTTCTTATAAGTTTTTGTGACGCCTTAGTGGCCACCGAAAGGGGAGTCATGGTATTTGGACATCACTAATATTATCTCCTCGGGGATTGTCAGTGTGATTACGAGGTTTACTGTTGGGGGTTGATTATTCTCAAATCTGTTGTCCGTAATGTCAGAATTCTCTGCGTCTGTGGTTGTTTGTAATGGCTAATGTTGATGAGGCTATGAGCTCTGTACCTCTGGTAGAATACCTTGTTCGGCGTGATCCATGATTTGGGATGGTGGGTTTGTGTTGTCGTTGGTTGGTGGAGTTGTGTTACCGTTGTTTTTTCTGGGGAAACGTTTTGATTAACTGGACCATCGGAGAGGGATTCGGCTTCGATCGTTTATCCTTGTGCGTAGGTTTTCACATTACACTGGGCTTTTTCTCTTTAAGGATGTTTCTTTTACCAGGAATCGGCTGAGGGCATCGTCGTTAGTATTGTACTTACCCGGTTCATATTCGATATGGTAATCGATTTCAAACAATTTATGATGTAGTCTGACGGGTCTAGTGGTTGGATCCTTCACATTAAATATTCCTTTCAAAGGCTTGTGATCTGCGTGTACTATAAAATGCCTGCCCTAAAGGTAGCATCTGAAATTTTTGGTTGCCCATACTATCGCTAGGAGTTCTCTTTCGATAGTAGAGTGGTTACGCCCCACTTTGTAAAGAGTGTAGCTAGCGTAGGCTAAAGGCTGATCTTTACCTATTTCTCCTTGTGATAATGTCGCTCCTAAGGCTTCACCGCTGGTGTTGGTTGTTAAATTGAATGGTCGTGAATTCATTCTTTAGCTGTTGAAATGCTTCCATGTACTTTCCCGTCCGGCTGTGAAAATTTCAAGGAAATCTTCATGCTAAAATTTTTCGTTTCCTTTACTAATACTCTTTGCAGGTAGTGCAAAATGGAGTATTTTTGCGACCAAGACACTCGGAGTAGGTGTGTCCCCATTTGTTACAGAAAATGCACGATGTTCATTTAGCTAGGTTGGATGTTTTGCTTTGGGTGTTAGTATTAAGCAGGGGGGCTATTTGCTGCTGCTGACCACCAGGAATTAAGAGTTGTGAATCTGGAGTAATATTGGGCATAAGGCCGTCTGGTGCTGCCGTCCAACTGGATTTATGAGTTGTGAGTGTGGTATATAAAAGTTACTTAAGGGGATGTTGATTGGCACTCCTTGCGTTGGGACTATTGCGTTGTTCTGACCTAGCAACAGTTGAAAGTTGGGGTCTAATAGAGTCGTACCAGTGAAATGGAGTGCTAATTTGTGGTAGGGTTGCCGGGAGCGGAGTTGCGTGAGTGATGCTTCCTGTTGCAGCTTCTCCATGTTCAGGCCCTTTCTATAAGGTCCCCAAACGTTTTGGTTCCTTGGGTTAGGAGATATTGGTGACTCCTCTTTAGAAAATACTTTTGGCAAAATTCTCCAACTGCTCGTTGGTGAGCTGCATGGTGTCGCTGAGTAGGATTGTGCGGCTGCTTCTTGACAGCACCTAAGTATCTGCCTAAAATATAATATATAAGTGAAGAGTGCTTCTATTAACCAGTTCCTGGTAAGTTTCTCTCGGCAGATATACCCTTGAGAATCGAGTTGGAAAGATATGTATGAAGACTGGGCATTCTTGGAGGTCTCGGCACTGCCAAGCTTATTTGCTGTAACCTATAAATGTTTGTAGGTCTTGCTCCGTCGATGGACTGGGGCGCCGGAGAACAGTGGGGTCATCTGTACCATCAATTTGGCTACTTTTGCATAATCGGCCATTATGACTATTTTTGGTCTATGACTTCTGTGGGCATAAGGAGCGAGTAGGACAAATTTAGTGAATTATTCCAAGTTATACTTGTATCTAGGGTTAGCTCCCAGTCTTGGGAAGTTATTAACGTGGGGAACAATTGTGATAGGTTGAGGCTGTTAGTTCGATCCAACGGAAATCCACCAAATGCTTTGGTATTTTCTTTGAATAATCTTGTTTCTTCTTTAAAGTCTTCGATTCGTTTTAAACGTTCTTGATGTGCTTGTTTGACATCGTGATTGTAGGAGTCTCGTTGTACCTTGTATTCTCGAGGAGGTTCTGACTGACTTGTAGGTGTTTATATTTTCCAACTCCGTAAGACGATTCCTGATGTACCCGCTTTTGCTTCATTTTGGTTTGTCTGAGTGTATTAATTTGTTTGACATTCGATTTTAGCTGTACCAAATGTATGTATGTTTTTTTGTGTATCCCTTTCTATGGGGGCAATATTGTTTTACCAAAGAGCGATTTTGAAAGTGCTTAGGGCATGGTCTTACCAGCTGCGCAAATTGTTCTAAATCTGCTTTTGCCGCTACTACTACAAGTCGCTCCTTACCTATGAAGCACCTGCAGCCTTGAGTTCAGAGAAAGGAAACTCTTGATGGTAGATTTTCTCTTAAAAACCTTATAATTATTAAAACATATTAGGCTATTCCAACTCAATCTACAAATATTACGACAATTATTCAGTTAATGGTAACAGGTCGCTCCAACGTAGGTGGGTGGATGTCGGGGTTGGCTGCCGGTCTGGGCTACCTTTGTCTGTGTTTGTAACTGGTGCTTGCGGCTGGGGGGCAAGGCGTTGCCAGCGATATTGGGCACGCTTCATTCGTCGAGTCCGACAATATTCACGGTGGTCTGGTCCTTGAAGAGAGCCCGCTCTTCAATAGTGATGGTGATCAGGGCCAACTGGAGACACTCCGCAACTCGTTAGTCAAACTTGGTTCGAAGGCCGCCCTTGTGGCTTTTCCGTGGCGCCGCGAGAGGAGGAACTGATGACGTGTTCATACTGGTTTCCGCTTGGTGGCGTGCCCAGTATTCTACTAGAGTCAGGGGCCGGGGTGCTCAAGGCTTCTTACCATCGGCGGGCCCGTTAAAAGCCGAAGTGCTGCTTTGGTGAGTGCCATTGAGGTCGTCCTAGAGGGCTGGAAAAGCCTTGGTTCCACTTAGGATGGACCGTTGTAAACCTGCGCGGGAGGACTTTTGGAAGCCCGAATTCCACTTTAACAGAATTTGGGTGATCTCTTAACGCTAGAAGGTGCACAGGTAGCCTGGATTCCACTTACGTTGATGAGATTGGCACTGTTTAACTTTGAAAGATACGTAGGCAGCCTAAGTTCCACTTAAGTCGAGGCGTAGATGATCCTAGATTGCCTGTTACAGCTTAAATTCCACCTTGGATGCGTTTAGTGTAGTGGGTCTCTTCATGCGCTTCATTAGTTTTTATAGGCAATAATTGCTGATCAGGAATCTTTTGCCATATTCATGGCCTGATATGGTGAGTGGAACAAATTGCTGATGGACCAGTTTTCATGTATTTACCCCAATTCCATCGCCCACGTAGTTACCAAAAACCGCTATTCACGTGTCGAAGGTAGGAAATGCTATCAGTTTTTTTTTATTTATTGGCATTTCAATCCTTATTAGCATACGACAAAAAGTCAACATGCATGGTTGGATTACACTCATCCAGGTAATTGTCCAAGAAAAGGAAAAAGACGCTATTCATTGCTCATTTCCATCGATTTTTATGTCTCATTAATTATTATGTTTACTTATTGGTTCGGCTACTTGTTCGTTAGTTCCTTAGATGTGTAGAAACTATTGTTTTATTGATTGAACTAACTGTTAGGTTACGTTAATTTTTACGTTTACTTATTGGTTACGCTACTTGTTTGCATTTTTCTTAGATGTGTAGATACTATTGTTTTATTGGTTGTGATAGCTATTAGGCCACGTTAATTATTACGTAACGAAAGCAAGACCTATTATCTTTAAGAAAACATAAGGAAATTAGCCTCTGGATATAAAATAAACAAAATAATTTACTACTATTTCATGTATGTTGGCTTCTGTACAATCATGAAGGCACGAAGTATCAGCACAGCTTTATGCAAATTGCACTTAGAAATGTCATCATTTGATCAAAACTAAAAAGATTTAGCCCCCCAGAGAACATGAACCCGTGAACCCAGGTCCCAGGTTGGCAGTTCAGCGTGCTGCTGCCTACATAAAGCAAGTAAATACGCAACTTTTGATATGGTGTAGATGAGTGACTTTACTTATCTTGGAGCCAACACGAATAGAAGAGGTACCGAAAAGGACTAGATTAAATGCCATAATAACACCGTAAATGAAGCTTATGACTCCCTGCTTCTCATTCCAATATCTAGAGTTGTGCACAATCAAAATAAACTCCATACTTACAAATCACTCGTAAAACCTATATTGTTCTACGAAATGATGAACCAATCCAACAAAGCAATGGATGTATATCAAAATATCACAGAAAATGTACGGCTCAGTAAAACAAGGAACAAAATGAGAACTTTGTTACAACGATGAGTTGTATGAATTATTTGACGAACCATATGCGTCTGCTTGCATAAAGTAATGCGAGTTGCAATGGGTGAGCCATATACAAAGAATGAAAGAAAACTGGCTACCCAAAAGAACGCTTAAGGGTAAAGCACAAGGTAGACGTGTAGATAAACAGAGGGCTGGATAGGAAACACGATAGAAGCTGACAGCGGATCTTTGCTGGGAGTGATCAGCTAGAAAAGGAGGCCGCAAGACTGTAATGATTGGAGGAAATTAATCATGGAGGCCATGGCAGCTTGGGCTATTGCACCATAGATGAATGAATAGAAATAATACGACTTAATGAATTTTGACATACTTGCTTTGCCGCTTTGTGTGCATTTGTTGTCTGATTGATTTGTTATCTATTCATGTGGACACTCTGGACTCTAAATATTTTGAATCACTTTGCTGGTTGGCTATCTTCCTGAAAGCCACTGCCACCCTAATTGAAGAAATACTTTTAAATCTCATTATTGCGAGGTGTTTTATTCTTTTGTTGCACTTTGTAGGAGGGGAAAATTTCCTCCAAAGCTGGTTGTTCCAAAAAAGTTTATTGACTTTGATGTTCTGAAGCTATGCAGAGCACTAGCAATACTCTAGAAATATGTTCCCATCGTCTCCTTAATTCCTGGCTTCACTTTTTGTTTCCTGTTCCTAACTATATGTCCAGTTAAATGGAAAACTTTGATTTTTGAGGAGCTTCGCTAAGCTTCCTGCCTCTGACACCGTTTGTAGCCTGTCAATGTAGAGCCCTGGTCCTCATTAAAAACGTATCTGACATCTGACCTCGATATGTTGACTTGACTCATTGATGGCCCCAACCATAGTTGGCTCCTCGTTTGGCATGGACGTCTAGTATGTTTGAAGTCTATCTTGGTTAAATCAAAATCTGGTCAATTTGGTCGAAAAAGATGCTATCCGGTGATATCCAGGTCATTTTGTGATGTGGAGAGCAAGTTGAACATATAACTGGATTTCGTTTTCATGCGAAATCAATCAGGCATTGAACACAGTCATAAACATCTTTGTGGAGGCTATAAACTACAGTCGTTCCCCAATAAGATTACTTAGTGCCAACAATTGTGTTGAAACTACTCATTTTTTTTATATTCTTTGTGAACATTGATTGGCGGAGTCCTTTAAGGTCATTGAAGAACGTTTTTTTTTTCTTTTTTTATTCTTCTCATCCATTGAGGCATTTAAATGTATCAGCTGCAAAAACCATTTTAATTTATCAGGTATAAGTAGCTAGTACATTTTTGACCTGCATTCTGATGGGGTAGATATTCCTATTAATTCCATTATCAAGGGTAGAAAATGGTTCTTTAGAATCCTACATTAACTTACTAGTATTACAAGAAGCATTCGACGACGACAAGATGCAGGTGTTAGTAAGAGTTGGTAGCAGATTTTTGGATTATGTATATAGTAGTTGGCATTTTTTGGTATTCACTGCATCTTTGTGCGGTGAAAGTACCAAGAGCGTCGACAAATATATACCAACCAATGATTTGAAGCTAGATAAACAATATTGGGTAAATGAAACGATATTATGGCAAGATGATAAAGACTCAACTTTCTTTTAAATTATATTGGACTAACATATTTCATTAAATTCTAGACATAAAGTATTAAGTTACGAGTTTTTGAAAACATGATATGTTTGAACTGTGAAGTGAGGACTCTATGTATGTTGAACCACCAAAATGGTGATGAATACAAACTAAAAGAAAAATATAATTTAAAAAAGCAACGCTATTTATTTGTTTTCCAACAAATATATATATTTCGGGAGTAAATGTTCTCCCTTCTTCAGTGTCTAATTTTTTCTGAAGAGAAACCCTCAAGATGTACAATATACATATGCTAAAGCTAATTAGTTATTAATGACCGTACTGAACAAAAGGATGCATATCAATAAAATAACAGGTCATAAAAGTATATTTTAAATGTGGGTCAAATGAATTTTAGTGGAACTATTAATTTATTTTAAATAATTTTAAAAATTTGTTACCTGAACTTAATTATTTAGAAGTAATTTTAAAAGAGGTGAATCTCCATTGCCAACATCATCATTTAATCGTTTTTCCATAGGTTGCCGCATAATCCAAAGTGTCTCGTACGCGTGCAGTTTCCTCAAATCTCGTATTTCTTTGATAACTTCCAACTGCTCCCAATTGAAGTTGTGTCCTTCGCAAATGTGACGGGCTACCGATTTGTGAAGGACACAACGTCAATTGGGAGCAGTTGGAAGGTATCAAAGAAATACGAGATATGATTATTTATGTTTTTTATGAAAGTAAATTCAATATCATTTCACGTTTGAGATTGATTTCAGGTAAATGATCATCACGATTAAAAATTACAAAGCTCGCTCGGTTGAACCAATTTTCGATCATATTTTTCAATCATCCGTGTTTATTTCGTCAATGGCATATCAAATATTTTCCTCCAATGCTCCCAATTTTGTTGGCTTATTAGTATAAACCAAGGACTTTATATATCCCTGAAAGAAAATAATCTGGAGGTATCAAATCGCATGTTATTGGAGGCAAATTGATCGAACCATTTCGAAAACAATTTTGCGTCCAAATTCCGTCTTTGATAAGTTAATTATTTAGGTTGCGATATGGTATGTAGCACAATCTTGTTGGAATCAAATGTTTTCGATGTTCATCTCATTGACTGTTGGAAACAAAAATAACGTTGACTATTTACCGCAACGGCAGCTCCGTTCGCTTTCCGAGAGAAATATGAGCCGATGATACCATAAGCGTGTACACTACACTATGCAGTCAACTTTTTTAGATGTAAGTTGATTTGGATCACAACCCTTATACATGTGGCCCGCTACACTAGCCGTGACGTCATAATGTCCATAAAAAAATAACAAGTATATTACAACGACCCGCCATTATTTCACGCCGATAGCTAGATTTGGGAACATAAACAAAAGATTCGCCCCAGTGAATTTATTTGAATTAATTGATAATGCTAATACTGCTTTTTCTTATTAACGGAAAGCTATTCGTGATAAAGAAACTCCTGTAAATGAAATTTTATCATTCGGGACCATTGAATGTACGATCCGATGACAACAAACACAGTCATCCTTGAGAAATACAACAAAATTTAGTGTATTATGTTGAAAAGTAAAAATAGATGGTTTTAACATCATGTGTTTGCTTCTCTTTTTAAACTAATTTTCCTTGATTCTCGGAAGAAGAACTGGAGTAGTTATAAGGTAATCAAGTTATTTGTAAGTTGTAACATGAGCGCATGGTTTTTGTTTCCATCCAGCTAGCTTATAAATCCTACACACAAAAATAATAAAAATAAAAATAGTTGGCCATTTCGGCCATTACGTTCTTAGTATTTTTTGTGTTTGAAATTGCTTTGTATTCTTCAAAAGTTTATAATGATTAATATTGAATAGAATGCTTATGATTTTAGCGCACAAGAAAAGTAAAAGAGTTTTAAACAGGTTTTATCGTTGCCTTCTTACTCAGGCCCACGGAAAGAAGAAAACTTCAGAGCAGCATCTCAGTAGGCTTTTAAGATTGTCAAGTATGACATTTCTCAGATGACATCTGGCCAAAATGATTTGAACGAGAAGGAAATACATATATTTGCACGCTAATGTCATCGACGCCTCATATATAAAATAAATCGTTGACACATTACTAATGAAATTTCAAACGTACAGTCATATGTGCTATCGAAAATCTTTAGAATTTTATTTGACTTGAATAGCACTATATGGCGCTGGTGAAGTTACTCGAAGAGGTTAGTTCGCGGCGTGACGTAGTGTTCCCGCTTTCGGGTCTGAGTGCCTACAACATCCAACCTTTGAGGAACAAGATAAAACCGGAGTGGACATCCATGTGTGCACGTTGTCGCAACTACCCCTGCGACCGCCTGCCTAACTACGTGTCTTTTGGCACCTACCCCTGCGACCGTGATTCTAAAGCTGGTTAAGGGGAACCCGATGGGTTGTCACAAGAAAGTAAACAAACGCTTATGCACTCGTAAATATAGTTTTATTGCAAATAACACTTCATAGAACAAGAAAATAGCATTGAATACAAATAAAGCATTATGGCCACTTAGGATAGAAAACACTTTCGCATCGATAACCCATCGTTTTCTAGCAATAACGCACATCACACTTTAAATTGAGTTCCTCGCTCCGATTTACAATGTCACTCCTTAAAATGTTGTTATCCCTAAACCAGGTGTAATATTACTTTCACTACAGCCAATATGTACCTCCGGACACGTTCTCGAACCGAAAAAACGAGTAAATTCCGAATCGTATCTCACGCGCCAGGTAAATTTCGCGTCCATGTTTAGTCGTCAAATTGACAATCTGGCTCTCGAGAGGAGAAATTGTGGAAATTATTGGAAATGAAATGACAATCATGCTCAGAAGGTGGTCGTATCATTTTCTATGGAGCTTATATGAGCATAGCCTCTCCATTTGTTCCGTTCCTCAAAGCATCCAACTATTTCCACAACGCCCTTGTTCTTTGTATAAAATATTGTTTATTTTCGCGGGCAGCCATCTTATACTCTTTGCCGGGAACTGTGCTCTCTCCGTCGGTGGATGAGTTTTTAGGAAGTTATCTTGCGTGTAGGCCCTCCATTTCTTATTGCCTTGGGCTGTATCCAAAACTGACGATAGATACAAGCCATATGGTAGCAATTTGCATATGTATTAGTCGGCCTACTATGGACAAGCTTCCGGTAGCTGTCACCCAACTGCGGCATTAGCAAATGCTTATATTTCGTCATATATACTATTTTCCGAATAAAAAACGTGCCGAACGCATTCCGTGCATGCTATGAATTCACCTTGTATAGCCCATTGTGCTCTTAAACTTTCCAAGACGAGCAAATGAAGCACACGTTTTGCACCTTCGACTGATAGCTCAGCGTTGAGATGTAAACAAACTCCTATAAATTCACTTTGGAAGGCGATAAAAACTAAACGGGTATAATAACAGAAATAATTTTCACTTCACTAGGAGCAATATTGTGTTCTCCGCGGATCATCTGGATTTCACTGTGGAAATCCGTCTCAAAACCGTACGAAACCTCGATTTTTTATTGGCATCTCCACAATTCTTCATATAACGCCATGTAAGTTAGCCAGCAAAGTCGGCCTACTAATGGTCATGTGTGTGGTAGTAAGCGCTGCTGCCATATGGCTTGTATCTATCGTCAGTTTTGGCTGTATCCAAAACTGACGTTAGACAGGAAGCCATATGGCAGCAGCGCTTACTACTTCACACATGACCATTAGTAGGCCGACTTTGCTGGCTAACTTACATAGCGGTATATGGCTAACTTACATTGCAGTAAATGAAGAAATTTGAGGTTTTGTACGGTTTTGAGACGGATTTCTACAGTGAAATCCAGATGACCCGCGGAGAACAATATAGCGCTCTTAATGAAGTGAAAATTATTTCAGGTCTTATACCCGTTTAATTTTTATCGTCTTCTAAAGTAAATGTGCAGTAATTTGTTTCCTTCTCAACGCTGAGCTATCGGTTGAAGGTGCAAAACGTGTGCTTCTTTTGCTCGTCTCGAAAAGTTTAGGAGTACAATGTGCTATGCAAGGTGAATTTATAGCATGCACGGAATGCGTTCCGTACAGTTTTTATTTGGAAAATAATATATATCAAAATACAATCACCAACAAGTAGGGTCAGTTCATACAAATTTCCGAATAACGGGACTTGCCGGCACGTAAGATAGTATTTGTGACAGCGTGCACAGACAGGGCATAGGGAACATGCTTTGAGGAACAAGATAAAACCGGAGTGGACATCCATGTGTACACGTTGTCGCAACTACCCCTGCGACCGCCTGCCTAACTACGTGTCTTTTTGCACCTACCCCTGCGACCGTGATTCAAAAGCTAGTTAAGGGGAACCCAATGGGTTGTCACAAGAAAGTAAACAAACGCTTATGCACTCGTAAATATGGTTTTATTGCAAATAACACTTCACAGAACAAGAAAATAGCATTGAATACAAATTAAGCATTATGGCCACTTAGGATAGAAAACACTGTCGTATCGATAACCCATCGTTTTCTAGCAATAACGCACATTACACTTTTAATTGAGTTCCTCGCTCCGATTTACAATGTCACTTCTTAAAATGTTGTTATCCCTAAACCAGGTGTAATATTACTTTCACTACAGTCAAAATGTACCTCCGGACACGTTCTCGAACCGAAAAAACGACTAAATTCCGAATCGTATCTCACGCGCCAGGTAAATTTCGCGTCCATGTTTAGTCGTCAAATTGACAATCTGGCTCTCGAGAGGAGAAATTGTGGAAATTATTGGAAATGAAATGACAATCATGCTCAGAAGGTGGTCGCATCATTTTCTATGGAGCTTATATGAGCATAGCCTCTCCATTTGTTCCGTTCCTCAAAGGGAACATGTAACAAATTCGACGAAAGTAAAACAGGAAAGAACAGTCATCAGCTGACTGGTAAATACTTCGCATTGAAAGAAAAGAGAAGTCCGATAAACAACTGAACGATTTCTACGTTCAATTAAACGAATATTGTCAAAAGACAAACGTAAAAAGCTGACGCTTTCATGAACTCAAGTTCCTGCAGTATTAGAATGGATTTTAATCGCTTCAGCGGACAGAGTTGAATTAATTTACGCCGGCCGATTCCTAACTGGACTTGGATCGAGCAGGGTTGGCGCACCAGCTCGAGTTTATACATCAGAAGTAACGCAACCACATCTGCGAGGCATGTTAAGTGCGCTGGCAGCGGTGTTTATCAGTTTCGGTGTACTTGTGCAGTATACCCTAGGATCCTTCATAATGTGGAAAATTCTAGCAATAACTTTGACCATGGTCCCAGCTGCTACATTTCTGTTACTGTTCTTCACACCCGAAACTCCCAACTATTTGGTAGCGCGTGGTAAAGCTGTTGAAACTAGAACAAGTTTGGAAAAACTTCGAGGATCTACGTGGAACGTGAATTCAATCGGAAGGCAAATGCTAATAAGTAAGCTAAAATTTCAGATAATATGAAGATGATAAATTAATTCAATTTAAATGTTACACCAAAGTGACGGCTAAGGAAAAGATTGCCATTTTCTTCAGTCCAGTTACGCTAGGCCTTTTGGGATTTTAGTTCTTTATTTCATGATGTACCAATTCAGTGGTGTGAACGTTATCACATTCCACGCGGTTGAAATTTTCTGCGATTCTGGAACCACAATGAATACATACACGTGCACCGTAATGCTTCGAGCTATTCGTCTAGCATTTACCATAGTTGCTTGGATTCCTCTGTGAAGAATGGGACGAAGGCAGCTAACATTCATTTCGGATAAGTGTCAATTGAATCAACACGAGGACATTATTTAATATTTTCGAATAACCTTACAGGAATCGGTTGTGGATTTTCAATGTTAGGGTTAGGTATCTACTTGTACATGAAACATAAGTGGGATACTGCTGATCCACCAGAACTCCCAACTGCAGCCAGGTTCCCTGTAGCTTGTATCTTCATTTTCACAATCGCGTGCACACTCGGCTTCTTGGTCGTTCCATGGGTGATGATTGGAGAAATTCACCCACGAAATTTCGGGGCATTGGTGGTGGCTTCACTACATGCAGTGCAAATATCTTCATATTCGTCGATGTCAAAATATATCCTTTCTTAACTCACGCAATATATCGCCATGGTACATTTATTTTATATGGTTCTATTTCATTAGCGGAATTCATTAAAAATTGTCTTTAACTTTTAGGAATGATATTGTTCTACTTCTGCCTGCCAGAGACCAAAGGACACACTCCACAAGAAATCGAAGATTACTTCTCCGGTTGAATTAAGAAGGAGAAGCCAAAGAAAGGTGAAAGTGCTCCTCCTGTACTAGAAAAGAAGTAAATTATGTAGATGAGAAAATTAACATACATTCAGTTAGCAATCTAAGAGAACACTTAAGTACCTTGTAATGTTAAAACTTAAGTGAAAATTCCATGTGATATCTTCTCAAATGTTTATCTTTGTATATTAAAGACACACTTCAAGTTTTCTTATTTGAACTCATTGTTAGTGAAAGCAAATGTACTCAGTTCTCTTGTGACACTCTTAAAGGGACAAATAATAGCGTTATATATTGTTTATAGCTTAGTGTTAAATGAAAACTAGATAAGGTTCTTATAGACAGTATTAAAATGATACCCAAATGTTACAATACGTAGGTAAATATGTATATGAAATATTATGAAATCGAGTCAGCCGTCAAAGAACGAAAGCTTCTGAAGCACCTCACTTTAATGTGCCACTTATAAAAGTAATATCATCGATAATTATAGCTTGTTGAAAGAATGCGTTAACAGTTAGGGGAACATTTTTCTAGAAATATAAGAAACTATTTCCCTTTGTATCAAAATAAAATCAAAAAAATCAATGTGTTTATTTCTTCAAGTAAGATCCTCCTTTTCATGCTAATCAATGCACTACCAAGTCTCTATGAAGTTAAAACTTAATAAATAAGCCTCATAACAAAAAAGACATCCAAACCACCTATTTGAGTTAACGGCTACGAATCGAGGACACCGAAAATACAGGGTTTTCCAATAAGAGGTGTTATTTTGATATTAAAAGAAAAATGCCATTTTTTAATATAACTGATCGGATGTTTATTTTATTATAAAGAGCAAGGTATGTCGTTAATAGTGAAAAATAATATCAGGCAAATGACCACCACGACCACGCTTACAAGACCATATCCTTTTCATGAAATTTTCCATAACCAAATCATAAAGTGGCTGCCCTATGTCCTCGATAGCCTCACGAATTCCATCTTTGAGGTCATGAATCACCGCTAGGCTTTTGGCGTATACCTCCTCTTTCACGTGGCCCCATTGAAAGTAGTCGCAAGGTGCTACGTGGTATGGTCCGATGGAAGCCGGAACAATTTTCTATATTCATTTTAATTACAATGCACTCTATTTTCCATTGCTCTTAAATGAACAGATTTCAAAATCACATTCCCGCCAAAAAATTCAGCTGTGCTATCAATCTGGCAATAATATCTTTCGTTAAGCAACAAAGTTTGGTAATCTGGTAACACGAAAATGGCTAAATTTCAAGGCACACAACTATAATTCCACGCTTCACGTACAAACCCATACAAACGCAAGCGCGGGCAAACTTACTAACACAATTTCACATATGGGCCGCAGCTCTACCTAACTCTCTTTCGTTAAAGGGCAAAAGCCATTTATTTTCAGTCCTTTCTTGTCTCCATTTTACATTGCCCCATCAATTTTTGTTGTTGTAATTATTGACATCCAAGAGTGACCACACTTGTTAGTTATTATATTATGGTATATATTACGAAATATAAGCATTTGCTAATGCCGCAGTTGGCTGACAGTTCCCGGAAGCTTGTCCATAGTAGGCTGACTAATCCATATGCAATTTGCTACCATATGGCTTCCTATCTAACGGCAGTTTTGGTTGAAGTCATTAAGGAATAAGAAATGGAAGGGCATATCCCAAAACTGACGATAGATACAAGCCATATGGTAGCAATTTGCATATGTATTAGTCGGCCTACTATGGACAAGCTTCCGGTAGCTGTCACCCAACTGCAGCATTAGCAAATGCTTATATTTCGTCATTTATACTATTTTCAGAATAAAAAACGTGCCGAACGCATTCCGTGCATGCTATAAATTCACCTTGTATAGCACATTGTGCTCCTAAACTTTCCAAGACGAGCAAATCAAGCACACGTTTTGCACCTTCGACTGATAGCTCAGCGTTGAGATGTAAACAAACTCCCATAAATTCACTTTGGAGGGTGATAAAAACTAAACGGGTATAAGAACTGAAATAATTTTCACTTCACTAGAAGCGCTATTGTGTTCTCCACGGATCATCTGGATTTCACTGTAGAAATCCGTCTCTAAACCGTACAAAACCTCGAATTTCTGTTGGCACCTCCACAATTCTTCATATAACGCCATGTAAGTTAGCCAGCAAAGTCGGCCTACTAATGGTCACGTGTGAGGTAGTAAGCGCTGCTGCCATATAGCTTGTATCTATCGGCATATCCCAAAACTGACGATAGATACAAGCCATATGGCAGCAGCGCTTACTACCACACACATGACCATTAGTAGGCCGACTTTGCTGGCTAACTTACATGGCGTTATATGAAGAATTGTGGAGGTGCCAACAAAAAATCGAGGTTTCGTACGGTTTTGAGACGGATTTCCACAGTGAAATCCAGATGATCCGCGGAGAACACAATATTGCTCCTAGTGAAGTGAAAATTATTTCTGTTATTATACCCGTTTAGTTTTTATCGCCTTCCAAAGTGAATTTATAGGAGTTTGTTTACATCTCAACGCTGAGCTATCAGTCGAAGGTGCAAAACGTGTGCTTCATTTGCTCGTCTTGGAAAGTTTAAGAGCACAATGGGCTATACAAGGTGAATTCATAGCATGCACGGAATGCGTTCGGCACGTTTTTTATTCGGAAAATAGTATATATGACGAAATATAAGCATTTGCTAATGCCGCAGTTGGGTGACAGCTACCGGAAGCTTGTCCATAGTAGGCCGACTAATACATATGCAAATTGCTACCATATGGCTTGTATCTATCGTCAGTTTTGAATGAGAGCCATAATTCGTCGCGTGCTGTCAAATTGCTACGAGTTGACTATCCTGTACTCAAAGTTGAAATAAGCCGGATGTTATTGTATCTTCGTAAGAATCATAATAATGAAATAAAATTGCATTCTGAGAGTAAAATAAAATTAATCATGTCAAATAAGCAAGCAATTACAAAACGAAATGAAATTCTGTTAATTAACAAACTTAACATGAAGTCCGTACATTGTTTACTTCCTCCGGTAGCCATCTTATACTTTTTGGTATAAACCTTGCCCAATAAGTCGGTGGGTATTGTTAGGAAGTTGGCTTGCGCATAGCTTCTCCATTTATTATTCCTCAATAGTTGAAGCTGCCAAAAGCTTTTATCTTCTCCGGTAATAGGATTATATGGCCCAAATTACACGGCGTTTCACTTATGTGGAGCATAGACCGGTTTCTGTGATGCGCTGATGAGTGTATTTCGAAGTATACGAACATCAATGTTTGCGGATTAATTCTATGTATAACTATCGAATCTCGAGCGGTAAGTGTTGGATCCGCCAAACGTATGGCTGTGTTAATCAATGGCAGCAGGTATCCCATTGTCTTATGAGCTTTACGTAAAGATGCTGGCATTCACTGCACATGTGTCCGCTGCCCCTGATTTTCAGAAAACCTGCTTGAATGCTACTTGCGTCATCACTATACCACAGTACCCTATGAGCGTTGAGTTGGGTTGGGTTGGTTTCTGAATTGTAGCAAATTTTATGACATGTGTATGTATAATGAAAGTAGGCGATGCGGAACGTTTAACTGCACGTATTAATTTCTACGTTTGTTGTCGAACAATTTGAATAAATTTTATTTTTTAAATAATTTGTAATGGCCTCCGTAAAGGCCCAGTAGCTCAGTCCCACGCAGTTAAAACATGGGGAAATGTTAAATCAAGTTTGAAAGCGATTACTTGTGTCATCTAATCTCACTTGGAATTAAGAAGCCTGCATGGTGACTTGTACTAAAACGCGCCACACACACATATCATATTTGTCATTTTCATAAAGCAAAATGGTGCCAATGTTTGCCTGAGGAAGGTACGCGTTCTTTAAATTGTTTGAGGACATTTCTGTTCAGAAGTAATTTATGTAATGTTTAGTAGTCAAGTCCAAGGATGATCGATTTCGATTCTGGCTTAACGCAGGGTTCTGCAAAATTTTGCAGTTTTCTTGAAGAGATCAATAGCTTGTAAGAATGCGATCAAAAGAATCTGAAAATTACGGCTTATAAGTGTGAAGTGCTTAACTCAAATTTGTAAATAATTTGCATATGTAACTCGAATTTGGACTTTGCTCCCCCACCCGTTTTATGCTTTTATTTGGATATCGATTTTCAAAACAGGAATGAGATGTTTGTCATGGGAGAGTTGGGTCACACATAAGTAAATTTAATCGTCATTTGTTATTGCATCGAAATAACCTCATCAATGGACGCTTTCTTAATCATGACTCATACAATTTAACGCGAAATATTGCCGTATGATACGATGCAGTGAGAACAAGTTCAACAGAAGATTCCATTCATCGAATTTATGTAATTTTGTAGTTGACCTATCTGCTTAATAGAAGTTGAGTGATAGAGTAATGTGGAATATGTCGGACATGTCCGTGGTCTGGTCCTAAATTTAAAGTGAAATGTATGCACTACCTAAATTATTCAAATGTGCGGTCGTATTGCAAAGCTCTATTCTAAACTTATTTTAACTGCCATGGAATCGGTTTTCTCTTCAAACATAAATTGAATGTACTTTAAAAATGATTTGTAAATGAAATATTTCCTTTGATCGGTACGTAACTCATATCCGCTCTTATCAATCCATAGGAAAAAACATGGAAGTTTTTAAAGATCAACAAGATTATCATCTCGAAATATACTCAATTAATGCCATGAACAACCCTCTCAATATGTCAAGTGAGAAAATTAATGACGGAGTTCTTCCGGACGGAAACGGCCAAGCTTCAAATCTCTCCGATTTCCGTGCGGAGGCAGATCAAAAATGTAAGGAGGGAAAAAATACGTCAGATATTGACAAACCAAACATAAATGAAGACCAGGGTAGCGATGATTTGGAAGATGGAGAAATCGAAAGCGATGAAGATGAAGGAGCAAATACAGCCACTTCCATGACCCCCGCGACAAGCGATGCAACGGCTAAACAAGCTACATCGTCCTCAGCTTCCGTCCGTAAAGACCATACTTCTTTAATTTCGCAAACTCCGACTGTTGGGAGCGACAATTTTAATACTGAGAGCGATAATTCATCAGCCGTAAAAACAGGGTCAAAATTTCGCCGCATGGAAATAACGGATGGTACTTAATTTCGAAATCACTGCAAACCCACTTCTTATGAAAATAATTTTAGATGATTGGGCAGGCAACATCGAACTTGCAATTGCAGCTGCTTTGAAAAAAGAGGGCATCGAACCGTCATCGACGAAGCTAGATAAGCGAATTGCATCAACCAATGATTCCTTTGAAAATTCTAGTATGATCGAGGGTATCAAAAAAAGCCGTAAGCGAAAAAATAAGGACGAAAAGGAGAAAAACAAGGTAAATGCTGTTGTTAAAATTATTTGAGATATTTATCCTTAATTTGACACAGACAAAGCGCAGTAAACAAACAGAATCTGAAGTCTATGCAAAGTATCAAATGGACAATATCGACGAGGACGAAATGGTGTGTGTTCGAGGAGGCAGCCCTATTTTATCAAACAGTATGCATAACACACTGCTTGCACATCCGAGATGTTCTCCGTCCTCGCATCCTCCTTTGTACGACAGTGACGATAGCTATCAGTCTTCTTATGGTAGCTACGATTCCGCTGAGAATCACAAGATGAGTTTTGATGAACGGCGGCATGATCGACGGTCAAGAGATAGACGGCATCGAGGTAACAATTGTCAGTCAAGCAGTGGTAACACAAGATCTGCTAGCATTGGGAACAAGCGCCGAAATCGTCATGATTCAGATGGCGTATGTATCATGAACATTAGGGGTCATTGCAATGATGTAAATGTTTTTCCGTTCCATTCGAAATTATTTCAGATTGACTTGATCACCATTTCATTCATAGCAACTTTTTTGTTCTGATTAACATAAATTTTTCAGGGAGAGGATTGCCATAGATCTCACGATGCTAGAGCACCAAGGAAGCTTGAATTATGCAAATTTTACTTGATGGACTGTTGTGCTAAAAAGGATAAATGCTCCTATATGCACGGTGATTTTCCATGCAAGTATTATTACTTAGGTATGGACTGCATTTATAAAAGTGATTGCAAATTTTCCCACGGTGATCCGTTGACCGAACAATTGAGAAGCATTTTACTGAAACATATCGAAACAGCTCCAAAGGAAATTTTAGGAAACTTTAGGCGTATTAGTCGAGAAAATGCTTTAAATCTAATTCTTTCTACACATGCCCGGCTTTGCTCCGAAAAGGGCATAGAAAATACATTTGAAGCTCCATCGATTTCTCAATCATTTTCGAGAAAGTCCAAGTCGCCATCGGATAGAACAGGCTTCAATAGTTCCTCACAGCCATCAAGAAAGCGGTCAGAATCTCCTATAGAAAGTAGAGCTGGAAACCCTTTCGCGTCATCTGCAAATTGGACTTCGCCGGCTAACGACGAAGATGAAGGTAAATCAATATGATTTATTCAAAGCATTAATAAACATTTTGCTTCAAAAGAAAATTGGGATGCTGATGATTGGAGTAAACCTGCATCAAAAAATAATGCAAGCAACAATACTTTTAATACCAGTCTCTCTGCCACAAAAAGTGCAGAAAAACAACGGAAGTCTCGATGGCGGGATACTCAATCTCTACCAAAACCCAATACTGGGATATCAATACAAAGTGGTAAGTAGTAATATTGTGTTTAAGATGAAATTTAATTGAGTATTCACAGCTGTGACATCCGAGATTCTTAGCTTAAGGAATCTGAAAGGTGTCATTACACCCGAGCAAATCGAAAGGCTAGAAGCTATTGGTATAGAAAACTTAGAGCAAATAAGCCAATTGACCGTGGCGCAGTTGAACAATGTTGGATTGACTATAAGTCAGATTAATGAAATACAACTTAATGCCATGAATATTCAAAAATTAGGTTTGATAAGTCAAGATTCGAAATCTGAGGCTAGTGAACATCCAACAAACAAAAAATTAAATTCTTCATTAAAACATTCATCTAGTCCGTGCAACGATGATAGCCAATCTATGTAAGTCAATGCGATTTAATTCTATTAACTGTTACGGTTTTTAACTACCTTTCCATTTGCAGACAGGACATCGATATGAGATGCCTGGTTGGGGTTGTACAAGCTTCCGGTACTGCTCGATTGATTTCATCCCCCAACTCATCGGAAACAGCGCCTGCATTGACTGCCATGACTGAACACTCATCCAAACTACAAGGCTCGGCTATAGATTCAATTCAAAACTCAACAATTATTGAAAAAGTTTCCAATGCATCTGTTGACTTCTCGCAGTATTTAAGGGATTCGAACGTCAAAAGTGTTAACAGGGCGAACTTCAATGATCTACTTAGTAAGTCTGAAAATATTGCTTCCTCTAATTGAATTATTTAGAGCTAGATGTTTTGCTACGCGGGAAATCATATGTATACGTATATATATATATATATATATATATATATATATATATATATATATATATATATGTATATATATATATATATATATATATATATATATATATATATATATATATATATATATATATATATGTATATATATATATATATATATATATATATATATATATATATATATATATATATGAATATATGAATATATACATATGTATCTATACACATGTATTTATATACACATGTATTTATACACATTTTTATGTATACATATGTGTATATATACAAAAAAACATTGATAACCAAATATTTTTTCGGTGAATTGTAACACTTCGACTCACATTCGAACTTCGTAACACAAAAAATTACAACGAAACAATTACATTATTGCAGAAAAAGCGCATGTTGATGCTTTGGTCGCCCCGATATTACTGATTTTTATTCAAATGTCTGTATACGTTAGTGCGATTATCAACATCTGTTATATGGTTCATTCTCTTATCTTTTGATACATTTATAATATGCAGCATCTCCATTATTAATCTCCATGAATAGTGTCGCTCTTTATTTAAAATATTCCCGTCATCAAACTTAGCTAAATGTTCAGTTCTAGTGCAGTGTTTAGTTATGGTCCCTTTATGTGAAATTTCGTGGCGGTGTTTTCTTTGGTCCGATTGCCGCGCTGAGATCCGAGGTTTTAAGAGGACGATCCGAAAAGTACTTAGCCGATGGCGCCACTAACACAAGAGACTGCTCCTAAGATGGCGGCCGTAAAAAATTGATTTAACAAGGTTTAACGTGGCACGTTGTTATTTGATAAGCTACGCCCAGGTACCCCGAAAACGGCTAGCACGAAGGATATCGTGACAAAAATCCACCAGATCGTATTGCCAGACCGCCGGTGCGCGAGATAGCTGAGACAGTAGGCATCTCAAAAGACCGCGTGAGTCATATCCTGCATGAAATTTTGGGCATGAGAAAGCTGTGGGCGCGATGGGTGCCGCATTTGCTCACTCCGGACAACAAACGCAACCGCGAGACCATTCCAGATGCTATTTAAGCGCAATTCGAATGAGTTTCTGCGTCGTTTCGTGACCGTCGACGAAACATGGCTCCACTGGTACACACCAGAGACCAAGGAGCGGTCGAAACAGTGAACTTCACCCAGCGAACGTGCTCCGAAGAATACGAAGACTGTCCTATCGGCTGGAGAGGTGACGGCCACCGTTTTCTGAGATTCAGAAGGTGTGATCTGCATCAACTACCTGGAGAAGGGCAGCAGGGACAGAGAGCTCTACTAGCCGAATATTTGGGCTGATTCGACGCCGAATTGTAGAAAAATGGCCCCATTTAGCGAAGAAAAAGGTGCTCTTCCACCATGACAACGCACCGGCTCACACCCCCGCCGTTGCCACGGCCAAATTGGTCGAATTAGGCTCCGAAATGCTACCCATCCACCGTATTCGCCAGATTTGGCCCGTGCGACTTCTTTTTGTTTTCAAACTTACAAAGTCACTCGCGGGGCGGAAGTTAGAGTCGAATGAGGAGGTCATCGCTGCCACGGAGGCCTATTTTGCAGACCTCGAGAAAACGTATTTTTCGTCTGCAAAAGGAAGTTAAAGAAGTTGGAGCATCGCTGGGTCAAATGTGTCAACCTAAGAGGAGATAATATTGAGAAATAAATCCATCAATCCATGTTTTCCAAAATCTTCGTTTTTTTTTTTTTGGCTTACTACCTTCGGATCGTTCTCGTTGTTTTGTTTTCATTGTTCCAACGTATACCATATTACATGGGTTGGATTGATTAGCATTGCATGTGATAGTCTAAACCAAGTTAGATATGTCTTCCTTGGCCCATTTGGCCTTTAAATTGCTATATAGTGGATGGACATTTTTGTTGTTTTTTATTGCTAGTTAAATACCATAGGTATCGTAAATATCAGCATTCCTTATTTGTCAGTGGTTTGTATATGGTCGGTGATTTTCTTTCATTTTTGTTATGTTATTGCCATATGAATTTATTTATGCTCATTTATTAATTTTGTCGTAAAATCCAAACCAGTACTGAAATACTTGGACATATTGATAAACTCGAAGATGAGCTTTTCTGAGCAAATCGGGGCAACAGATCATAACAGATGGTGATGTAGGGTAATGACACTTGCACGTTTAATGGCCGATATAGGGGGACTCTCCCCATCAAGAAGATAACTCTTGATGAGCGCTGTGCAGTACTCTGCACTTTTTTACGGATTGAAATTATGGAGCGGCGCTCTTAGCAAGGAGCTGCACCGGAAGCGGTTGTCTCAGAAGCAAAGCGCTACGAATTGCACGTGCATACCGAATAGTCTCCGGATCGGCAATGTTAGTGATATCAGGGGTTGATACCCATGGCCTTCCTTGCTAGAGAGCTAGAACCGAAGGCAGCAGCGAGGTAGTGGTAATGGAGGAGAAGAAACGCATTTTCATCGCATCATTTCTTCTATGTATTGCTTGAAGTTTGAATTAAACAGATGTCTTATAATATGTACGTAATGATTATTCGGTAAGAGGAAACATCAATCAAGAACCAATTTTTCTCTTAAATATGACAAACTAAATATCTAATCCTACTTACATGCTAACTTAAATCTAATTGGTCTATTATTGATAGACATGGCTAAGCTACGTGATACCTTTTGAAAGTATTCTTAGTTGAGTATCATAGAAGGTACGGGTTTGATGCAGTTTCTGCTCTCGCAAGCAGTCTGTCTCTGTATGATTCCGCGAGTTTATTTCTTGGATTTATTTTAGCGATCTATGTAGTTCATACGAAGAGAAATGAAAAGGCCGTTTGGAGGACTTTATTATTAATATTTAGCTTTGATTTCCGACTCATTAGGGGGTCAAGTAATAGGACAGACTTGAAGGCCGTCTGCTAGTGTTTTCAATATGATTCTTAACACTTAACTTTTTATCTAACCTAAGCTCGAGCAAAGTTAAACCTTTAGACCATGGGACGCTTCAAGGATATTTGAAAATATTTTTATTTACGAAAGATGCCTTCCCAATCATTTCAGTTTTACAGATAATAAAGTCAAGATTTATCTTGAAACTTCACATATACTTCAGATTCCTCAATCGCTTGATCATACATAACACTTATTGAAGTAGATAGTATTTCAAAAGGACATGACATTTTCTTAGGCACCAGTCTGCAATTGTATCCCATCCTAACTCCATATATGATCCTTAAACATTTTTTCGCTTAAATATAGCTGTATACGATGATGGTGAAGTAACTATTGAAGTATAGTACATATTATAAAATATTAGATTATATCTTTTCGCTGAACCCAAAACAATTCATTATACTTTACTTCTACTTAATTTATGAAAAGAAACCATAAATTAAAATGTTCAGTTAGTTTGAAAGTTTGGAAACATTCATCCTATACATCAAACACAAAATTTAAGAAAAAAAAATCGTGAAAGAGACAAAAGAATTAAATATGTTTCATGTGAAAGCATATTTTAAAACATATATACATATATTATATCTAAATTTCTATATAGTACTGTTAGTATCGATAATATTCTTGATTGGGCAGCCATAACATTTTCACATCAACAACAAAAATATGTTGGCTCTTTTCAAAAAAAACGACAAACATATATTAACCAATTTTCGTTGACTTTAAGCAAGCATACGACAGTATTGATTGTAACGTTTTTTTTGTGGTTGGGAGATAAATGTCATTTACGCACAGAGTGTGGGACTCCCATGCTCGCAAGAAGACGACTGGACTACCCACTAAACACCTCCCCTGTCAACCCGAGAACCTAGCCTAGAACCGTTTGACACATTACTTCGGGCCAGGTCTCGTTTTTTTACACCGTGAGGCGCTTTCAAGGTGGGGATCCCTCTTCTACCGGGACTGGAGAGCGGAAGAGGAATTGTCAGACAAGCGATCCCCCAGCCCTAACATCCCCGGCTGTTTTTGTCCCTTTTGTCTTTTAGGACTGCCCGAACCTGGTTCCATTTGTCAACCGATTCGAGCATCACCGCGATTATAGTATCCGGGGTGAGCTCTCCTTTCTCCCTGTAGATGTCTCTTCGGAGCCTTCTCCATTTTGTGCACGCAAAATCAACAATCGGGGGACAGTGACTTACCAATCTTGTGCAGGTAAGATTGAAAACACCCATGGCCACTCAAAAGCTGGGTCAGATAGAAGTCAGTCTCACCATGCCTTCGATTTAGCCACGGTCTCACATCCGCGATGAGGCGCGTTGTCCACCTTCCCTTCGCGCAATTCACCCAAGACTGCCGTCAGTCGCTGACAACCATCGCCCTCGCGTTCTCGTTTCGACGCCGATAAATAGCGCGGCGCTCTCTATCTACGAGGGCAACAGGTATCACGCCTGCAATAACTCTAACCGCCGAATCAGAGACTGTCGGATACGAAAATGCAATCCTCAGTGCTTCTCTTCTCTGTACCTAAGCCAGGCGTTTTTCGGTATACCTCCTTACTGAGAGCGTCACCCCATATTTCTGCTTCGAACAGTAGCACTGACCCTACAGCATTCTTCAAGAGGCGTCTTCTTGATGGGCTGGGTCCCCCTACGTTGGCCATAAGTCGGCTTGTATCGTTACTGTGCCAAATAATGCTTTGCTTTGGTATACCAGCTAAATTAGTCCGTCTTATCAAAATGATAATGACATCGACAACCTATCAAATTCGCGTCAATAACTAACTCTTCGTCGCCTCTGATATAAATATCGGTCTAACGCAGGGACATGGGCTGGCCCCATTGCTATTCAATTTGGCTCTAGAATATGTCATCAGAAAGCTATCTGTCGATACAAGAGGTACGTTATTATGCAATTCGAATCAAGTGGTAGCCTATGCGGATGACCACAATATTTTGTCACGGTCGTTAACAACCGCTGAAGAACTTTTCCTGAGATTCAACAGGGAAGCAAAACTAGTAAGGTCACAAATCAATGAGAATAAAACAAAGCTCACGACGCAGTCGGGGAAAAATATCTCAAATGCCCAAAATATCACGATTGGCGGATACAATATCGAAAACCTGGGCGAATTTGTATATTCAGACGCCAAAATAACGAGATCGGGCAATGAAAGAGACGAAATACGCTGACAAATACGGCTCGCAAATAAAATATTTATTCATTTTTGATGATCTTGATGACCAGTTGCATGCACAGGAAAACAAAGCTCCAAGTATACAAATCTGTGATAAGACTGTTCTACGCTGTGGTTGTAAAACATGAACCCTAACTCAAGCATCCGCAAACATATTGAACGCCTTCGAAAGACGGGTCCTGAGACGAAGAATCGGAGCGAACCTAGACGGGGACCAATGGCGAACTCGATACAACCATGAGCTGTATGAATTTTTGACGAGCCGGAGGTCTCAACGATTGTAAGACTTTGGAAGCTGCAATGAATGGACGAACAACGGATACCCAAAAAGGATACTCGTTGAGAGAACTGAAAGATGGAGATCAGTGGGGAAATCAAGGAAACGCTTGTCTGACTCGGTCGACGGAAACAGTTCATCGCTGCTTGGATTTCGAAATTGGAGGACACGGTCAATGGACCGATACAGTTGGAGGCGCTTGTTGCAGGAAGCGAAGGCCCGAAAGGGAATGTAGCGCTAGGAAGAAGAAGAAGAAAAATATGTTACTTATAATTTGCATCCTTAATAATTGAAATCCACCCATACATTGAATAGTGACGGGAAAAAATTAATCGCAAAAACATACTTTTTTCTGACGGTGAATGTCCTTTCCCATTGTTCGATTGATATTGAAATTTTCCAAATATAAATCTAACTATCGCTAAAACCAGGATTCAACTCTCTGTCCTCGTCCAAATGTAGAAGGTAGTTTTATGTTGAATTTTTGAAAATCTTATTTTATTGTCAATATTGTCATGTGTTAGTGTTAATATCTACAAAGCCCATAAATGAATTACCACCAAAAACAAATATGTTACAATATGTTGTCTTTCATATGCAACCTCAATAACCTAAATCCAATCACAGGTCGATCCCTGGTAAAAATAAATCCTTACCAAAGTCGGGAAATTGCACTTTACCTAATGGATCTCGTCCTTTACGGTTACCCGATTTAAATATACTTGAGATAATCCCATGACAAAGAAGCTCAGCAATTTGGCGAAAACAGAACCTATCCGCATTCAAAAGTCTCGCGTGAACATACATAAAAAAGCGAAATACGTTCGTAACTGATTTTTTATTTCATAAGTCGGTTAATAAGATTTGCCTTTCAGTCAGAACATGCCCCAAAAATATAATTGGGATTCGAGAATGAAAATGGCCTAAACATGGCTTAGAAATCTGGAAAAAGTACCTGCCTCCTAAAATGGGCCTAACTGGGCCCAACAAATAAATCCATTGCTCGTCCATACGGTTCACGTGAGCAGTTCATTGCAGCTGCCGCAGTCTTACGATCTTCCAGTTCATCAAACATTTTATGCAGTTCATGGTGAATTTGCCATTGGTCCCTGTCTAGCTTCGCTCCGATTATTCGCCTCAAGACTAGTCTCTCAAACGCGTTCAATATATTCTCGGATGCTTGGGTTGGGGTCCATGTTTCACACATAGCACAGTTCTTATCACCGATTATCTATATCTCGCAAGATACCTCGACAACGGGTAGCATCAGGGTCTAGTCAAGGACAATATTCCTCTTCGTGCCTTCCTAATTCTGCTATCAGGAAGCTGAAGACAAATGAAAACACCTCGCATTTCACAAATTATTGATGCAGACGTGAACGCCCGTCACATATGTTCCAATACCAAACAAAGAGGTGAATCTTTGTATTAGATTATTTTATCCAATAATCAATGCAAAAATTGGCTATGTCAAATGTTTGCAATCCATATGCATTGCGAACCTCCAACAGATGAGATGTTCAAACATAAAATTAATAAGTGAAGAGTGTGCACACGTCCCCTAATAAAGTAAGGTTCAGCAGCAAGATGGAATGCTCTATAGTTATGCAAGGTAAAGCACTATTCGGCCACATATATGTAGCCTTTACATTGGAAGGAATGCAGCTAAGAGAATCAATCTCCTCCCCAATCTGGAAAAGATTTGTTTGGGGAAAATTCGGATAAACTTAACGCAATAATCCGGTTCCGAACCGAGAAAATCTAGATAAGGTAGTTGCCTTTCGAACTTCAACATGAAATCATGGTGCTTCGAATTCCTACAATTCAACGAGACTCAGAGGGAAATCAAAACATTTGCAGTTCTATGAGGAAAGCAGAAAAGAGGTCGGCTGGAATTCAGCAAACATTGGAGGAGACAATGCTCTGGCTTGTTACTATTCACAATGCATGTCTGAGGCTCACATACATGTTGACTAGCAGGCGAGAAATAAGAGTTGTTTTGTAATTACAGTAGGAGAACCTTCGTATGCCAAGATTGAGTATCTCAGGCCAATGTGTGCGAGATCGTTTTTGCAGTTATGGGGTATTATTGTAGATAACTAACTCTGGTATCCTGTTGAAACGGGACTACATAGTCTAGAAGGTAAAGTTGAAGAATCACTTGCACCCAAAGAAGACATCGAGATTTATTGAAAATGCTCTTCAGAATTTAGGTGTCTGCTTGTAAAAAGTGAACTTATTAACATGATGCTACGAAACCGGGTATTGTCTTTGTCTCTGCAAAGCTCAAAAATCAAACGGTGGTTGATGTAGCGACTAGCTACATATTAAAACAATTCCATCAATTAACACAATACATATAATTTCAATTTATTTTATTCAAATTAATCTTATATGAAAAAATTCTATAAATTATATTTTTATTTTGTTTATGCAAGTATAATTTAAATAACGCATACACACTGAAAATAGCCTTTTTTTAATTAACTTAATAACAATATTTTAATATTTTACTACTTACAGTGATCTATTGTGATTTTATTTTCAGATATTAAATGAGCTATCATAAGTTCATTCTGAAAACCTGTAGTATTGTGTATTGCATTTGTTGTAATATTTTGTTGGTTATTCATTTCTGTTAAATCGAATGCTAACTTTGTAAGTTATTCTGCATCATTGTTAGTTTGTGATTTAAGTACCGCTTGTATCAACTGTAGTAATTTCTTTGCCACAATTCAGGTATAAAAACCTCTTATACCATGTCTGAACCAGCCAGCTGTTATAATTTCCTATAGAAATAAGATGGTTTTGTATCCCTAATTTCCGAATTAGAATTGAATATTTCCATGCGAGACATTTTACTTAATGAGTGTCTCTCTATCAGTACTTTCTTCATCTTTGAGTTTCGCTTCGCTGAACCTGGTTGTAAATTTTTTTGTATTATGTCATAAACGGAAGATATAGTGTCTGGTCGTAGACATGATACAATATAATCGAATTTGAATTTTCTGCAGAAATACCACGAAATGCTAACAATGATTCCATGTACGTAAATCATTGAGCTTGCATTTGATACCAAAACTGCGTTAATTTTAATGCAACCGCATTAATATCTAAACTATCGCCATTATTGTCTGGCATTTCAATTATTTTTAAAATTAAATTTGCTAAAACTTCAAATAATAATATAATTACAATAAATTGTGGGATATCTGTGTTCCTTATTTCCACTGGCGAAAGGTGCTGTTTTTGTGTGTGATTTTTAGGTTAGACTATACAACTAACCTGATTTTTGCTGCAGCGGCTTGGTGTAAAACGTTAGATCGCACGACTAACCCAATTTATGTAGCGGTTTGGTGTAAAAGGTTAGACTGCGCAACTAACCCAATTTATGTAGCGGTTTGGTGTAAAGGAATATGAAAATCAATTTTTGAGTCCGAGTAGAATAACTGATTGTAAAAAAACAAAATAACAGAAATGACTTACAATAATTATTATCACTCGTTCTAATAATAAAATAAGTATGCTAATTTTTACTTAAATTAAATTTACTTATATTCATCTAAATCACAACTTACGGGTTGTTCCTTACATAATTATTTGTTCTTATTTCACTATTGTGCATGTTGCTTGGCTTTTGTTGATGCTGTTGTATAATTTGATTTTATTGCTTCTGTTGTTGCTTTTGCTGTTGAATTTGTGGTTGCCGCTGTTGTTGCTTGATAAATTGTCGATTGGTAGTAGTTAATTGTTGATTATTGGTTTTTGGTTGCTGATTGTTGGAGCCAAATATGGTGAGCAATTTGCGCTGAATATTTTTTTGCTTCCTGGATAGAAATAAATAAGTTCCAGATGTTAAATCGTATTTAATCGCGTTTAATCTGGCTGCGATTGCAGAGGTGGTGAACGCGGTCCAAAAGGCAGAGGCATATAGTCGCACCAAGCGACGGATCGTCCTGTTGGTGACACTCGACGTCAGGAATGCCTTCAACTCCGCTAGATGGGTGGATATTCTGGACACGCTGGAAAACTCTTTTCAAGTTCCAGAATATCTAATGCGGCTTTTGAGGAACTACCTAAAGGACCGAAGCCTGCTCTACGACACGACACAGGGCCAACGAAGGATGGAAATTACATCGGGTGTTGCCCAGGGGTCCATTCTTGGTACGGACCTGGGAACGTGTCTTACGACGGGCTACTGAGACTTGAGGTGCCAGATGAGTCGCGCTTGGTCGGCTATGCGGATGATGTTGCGGCTCTGGTCGCTGGACGCACCGTTGAACAAGCGCAACTTAGGCTAGGTATGCTAATGCGCCGAGTGAGGGACTGGATGACTGCTCGCGGGCTGAGTTTAGCACTGGAGAAAACCGAAGTGGTCATCTTGACAAAAAAGAGAATCCCTAGAGTAAGGAGGATCAGTATTGGAGACTCACAAATCGAATCTAAGCCAGCGGTGAAGTACCTGGTGCTGCTGATCGACTCGAAGATGAGCAAATCAGGGCAACGGCTGAGAAGGCTGCTTCGGGAATATCGGCTCTGAGTCGACTTATGGCCAACGTAGGGGGACCCAGCCCATCAAGAAGACGCCTCTTGATGAGTGCTGTAGGGTCAGTGCTACTGTACGGAGCAGAGGTATGGGGCGACGCTCTCAGCAAGGAGGTATACCGAAAACGTTTGGCACAGGTACAGAGAAGAGGAGCACTGAGAATTGCATCTTCGTATCCAACAGTCTCCGACTCGGCGGTGAGAGTGATTGTAGGCGTGATACCTGTTGCCCTCCTTGCTAGAGAGCGCCGCGCTATTTACCTGCGCCGAAACGAGGATGCGAGGGAGATAGTTGTCCGCGAGGAGGGACAGCACTCGCTCAACGATTGGCAGCAGTCTTGGGGGAATTGCACGAAGGGAAGGTGGACTGCACGCCTCATCCCGGATGTGAGACCGTGGCTAAATCGAAGGCATGGTGAGACTGACTTCTATCTGACCCAGCTTTTGAGCGGGCACGGGTGTTTTCAGTCTTACCTGCACAAGATTGGTAAGTCACGGTCTCCCGATTGTCGGTTTTGCCCAGGAGAGGAGGACAATGCCTGTCACACATTTTTTGCGTGTACGAAATGGGTCAGGCTGCGAAGGGAACTCTACAGGGAGACGGAAGAGCTCACCCCGGATAATATAGTTGCGGTGATGCTCGAATCGGTTGACAAATGGAACCAGGTGGCACATTATGCTCGGGCAGTCCTAAAATATAAAAGGGACTCGCAGCAGCCGGGGGCACTGGGGCTGGGGATCGCTCTTCTGGCATTTCCTCTTCCCCTCTCCCCTCCCGCTAGGAAAGGGACTCCTCAGCTTGAAGGCGCCCACGGCGTAACAAAGCGAGACCTGGCCCGAAGTAATGTGTCACACGGTTCGAGGCTGGGTTCTCAGGTTGACAGGGGAGGTGTTTAGTGGGTAGTCCAGTCGCGCATGGGAGTCCCACACTCTGTGCATAAATAGCATTCACCTCCCTACCACAAAAAAAAAAACGAATTTCTTCAGATTAATCGATTTTCTTCGAGTTTAATCGGGGTTCTTTAGAATTCATCGGGGTCACCAAAATAATTACCTTTTTGGTAATAATAGTTGGCACTCCGCAGGGTGATGTTCTGTCTTCCCTATTTTGGAGCTATACTAAACTAACTGCGAAGGGATAGCATATAAAGATGAAATTACTGATGATGGTTATTTATCGACACCTTACCGGAGAAAATAAATCACGAGTGTTTGGTTTATTTTGCCAATTCCAAAAAAAAACCGGAATATTGCTCTTCACAAGGAATTCGTTCGTGAAACTAAATAGGTGTCCTATAAGCCTCAAATAAAAAGTAAAGTTCTTCTTCCTAGCGCTACAGCCCGTCTCGGGCCTTCGCTTCCTGCAACAAGTGCCTCCAACTATCTCGATCCATTGACCGCGTCCTCCAAATTCGAAATCTGAGCAGCGATGAACTGTCTTCGTCAACGTTTCCTCAGTTTCCTCACTGGTCTCCGCCCTTCAATTTCCCCAACGAATACCTTTTTGGGTATCCGTTGTTCGTCCATACGATTCATATGGCCAGCCGATTGCAGCTTCCGCAGTTTTATAATCGTTGAGACCCCTTGCTCGTCAAACATTTTTTCTAATATTTTTAGATGAAAAAGCAACCGAGATTGTAAATATGAACAATTAAAAAAAAAATATGAAAATCGGTTGAAAAGTTTTTGAGATATCACGTTCACCGCAACGGCATTTTTCAAAAAAACTCTATTACGAGATCATTGCGTTTAATGTTTTGTATTAACTTCATTCATGATGGAACCAGCGCGCTGCGAACGGCTGTCATTTGAAATCTTGTGCTCCGATCTGGATGAAATTACACATAGATGTTTTGGAAAGTATGTACTTTCAGATAATGCAATCAAAAAATTTTCAATTTTTTGAGCCCCAACTTTGTATATAACCTCTTAATTCTTAACCTTATCAGCTACTCTTCTGAGATTTTCATAATGCTATCTCTTCGTCCTGGTTTTCCAACTATATATTCTTTGTACGCCTGGTTCTTGTTGTCTAACGCATTCTGGCGCTCATCGTGTTTCCTTTGCGCCGGGCTTGATGTTCGATCGTCTGCTCTGCTACAGTCTTAATTAACGCTTTCACTGCCACCAACAGCTCGTTGCTTGTTTTCAGCGATGTATCTGATAGGATGGGAGCTAGCTGATTGTCGAGGGTGTAATGTCGAATTTTTCTAGAGGGCTGGTCTTCGCCGAATACGCCTTTGACATACGACATCGATAAGTTAATTTGATCAAGTAATGATCCTAGTTACAATTGGATCCTCGGTATTTACGGACGTCAAGTATATTTGAGGCCCAACGTTGTTGGTTCAAAACATGGTCGATCTGGTTTTGTGTGTTGCCATCTGGTGATACCCAGGTCATTTTGTGTATGCGTCGATGTGGGAAGCAAGTCGAACGTATGACTAGATTTCTGCTACATGCAAAATCAATCTGGCGCTAGCCGTTTTGATTTGTTTCATTGTGGAGGCGATATCCTCCAGTCGTTCCCCGATGAGATGTCTCATTGCCAACTATAGCGTTGAAATCATGCAGAATTATTTTTGTGCCATTTGTACGCAATGAGTCGACTAGTCTTTCCAGGTGATTGTAGAACGTTTCCTTCGTTTCTTCGTCCTTTTCTTCGGTTGGGGCGTGAACATTTATCAGCCAAATTTTGAAGAATTTCGCTATTATACGGCTCGCACACAACCGTTCATTGATTGCCTTAAAATCAATAACGTGCGATTTAAACTCCCTATCCACAATGAAGGCCGCTCCAAATTCTCGCTTTCCAGCAGGCTTCCCATTTTTTAATATATATAAGTCATGCTTGGGAGAACTTTCCTGTGTGAATATAAGATAGTTTAGGGCAATTTTTGACATCGGTCGCACCAAGGAACTTCTCAAATTTTCAACTAAATCGATCAGTATAACGCTGTAAACGGGTCTAAATGCAAGGATAAGAATGTAGTCTCTCAGCTCCTATTTCTTGCTTAAAGTATTTTCGGTGGACACGAGGATGATCCCTCAGCGCGTTAAACACTCAGGAAGGTTCTCATTTTAAGAAAGGTCGTGTATTATTATTTAATGGCATTACACTGGGCCCGTCTGTGCTTAAGTGAGCCTTCGCCGGAGGGTATTCTTCGGAGGCTTCCACTATCCCTACATAGGAATAGAGAAAGTTCTGTTATTTCACCGAATGAACTCATGCTTGCTTATATTTTGACATCTTTTTAATGAAAATTATAATTTATATTTTTTCAGAAGATGATAAAGACGAAGATGAAACTTTCAATGAAGATGAACCCGAGCTGTTAATTGATGAATCACGATGTGCGCAAAGCGAAGAAGAAGTAAATATTTCCCGATTTTACCCAAGTCTTATCTTTAGAAAATTCGTTTTTAGATGGATACTGAGAAAGGGGAATTAAATGTTCCTTCCGTTAAAAATGAAACGATAGTTTTCACTTCCAAGGGAGAAGACGATGATGACTGGGATAATTCTAAAGATGCAATTTTGGAAACAAATAGTAGTTCAATCAGCTATCCGAAGGATGATCAGTGGAAACAAGAAAACACAAACGCTTTTTCGGAAGTGGCTTCTAACTACCAATTCAATAAATCTGAACATTCCCGCTGGCAAGAAAATAGTGCTAATGATCGCGTTCCTGTTCGATGCAAGCAACGATATAAACTTGATCCAAGTCAAGATAAAAGCAAAAATCTTGTTTGGCAGGAGAAGTCCAAAATGGTTTGGTCAGATAAGTTTCAGAACGATGAATGGCAAGAAGATATAAGATCAAATACTTGGCTAGAAAGCGGTAATGATACACCTGATTCCCAAAAAGAATCTTCAAGTTCAAAATCTGTCGAGAATTTAAACGCCACTAGTTTTTCAAGTAACGTGCAATCTGTTTTCGATAATAAAAAAAATATGTTTCACGATAGTCGCAGCAAAGGACCGTCCCATGAATTCCGTGATCCTCGTCTCGCAAATGCACATACCGATAGTTTCAGCTATGAAAATGCGAATATTGCGATTGGAGGCAAATCAAATTCTTCAGTTGATAATTACAATATCGACTGGGACAGAGAAGAGGAATCGGGTGTATGTTATAAAAGGAAGCCTTCCGAATCATCGGATACACAAGTGGATGTTATTCCTACCGTAAGAAGAGAACAATCACCACCACCAAAATACCAACGTACTAGCATATATGATGGAAGCTCAATTGGGGATAGTCAAGAGAATCAATGCAATCCATGTTCTGCTCAGGATGTTGGACGAGGATTTTTAGGCGATCGTGACATGCGAATATCATCGTTTTTGGAATCAGGTGATATTGACTTACGACTTCCTTTTAAGCCAGTGATGACAAATTATACGCCAGCAACCGAAATAGATGGCTCAATCGCATCTCATGCTCCTATTCCATATAAGGTGAGCATTTTTATAATGGTTTTCTAATCGACTTTCAATATTTTGATAAAATATTATTTTGCGTGAAATCGAAATTCTTTGCTTAGAGATCACATTTTTTATTGCTTTTCACAAACAGGTGTATGAAGTCATAGTACCAAAG
>OZ017743.1:29093468-29278788 GCA_963969285.1 Odontomyia ornata
CACCGTGATGGTAAGAAAGGGTTATTTTAATAACTTTCAATACGAACAAATCGGAACCGAAGATTGTCTTTTTGTTTCAGAAATTTTGCAAGTGGACATAGATCGTAAAAGAAAGTATTCTAGACATCATGCAGGCGGCATAATCCAAGTTTAGAACGAGTAAACTGTGGGACTTTTTCTTATGCTTATCTGGTGTCTGGATCATGGCTCTTCATCTAACTGTTATCTGAAGACCGCACAGATGATTCACTTCAAACTAAACATTGGTGAGGATCAGAAATCATTTTTGCGGTCCTAACTATCGCACATGCATGCACGACTTGATTCTCCGAAAGGATCGCATCGATGAAACAAAGCAATTTGGGGATACAAGTCAGAGAAGATGCCAGGCACAGAAGAAGAGCAGAAATGATAATGGTAAGACAAAAAAAGCTAAAGGCAAACATAAGGCCCCTGCGGATGCGTTGCTTGTGAAACCAATTGATGAACGAAGAAACGCCGACGTATTGACAAGCTGGAAGACATGGGGCTGCTGTAAAATCTATCGGCAAACCTGATTTGGTGGTTTGCTCGTTGAGTTTGGAGAAAAAAAATAGATGAGCATTCCCTTTGCGAGCCAATAGGGGTTTACATGGGTCGAAAACCATTGTTTTAAACATGGGGCCTATGACCAAAAAAAGAACGAAAAATTGGGGCAAAGATTTCTCAGAGTTGGTGCTCTAAAGATAGCGCTCGCTTCAGAAAATCGCAGAGGGCAGAAAGTGGCGATTATGGAAATGGTTAATAGGGAAGCATATCAGTTTCGGCTAGTCATATAATCTGGCACGTTTGTCAAAGAATGTCACTTCACACCATACACGAAACTCAAATGTGTCGTTCTAGAGAAAAGAGTAGATCTTTAAAGATGGACTGCTTGATTAGTTCAATTTGATGGTGGCATTTAATTCTCTTTAAATAAAAATAATTCTTCAAAGGTTATTTATTACACATACGCATATTTCTAATTTTTAGCATGGCAAACTTTCCGTGGGCGTAGCGATTGCTTGACATGATTTGAAATACGAAAATATAGATAAATTGTCAATTAGTTACTTTAATGGTTTGATTGCCATACATATAATAATACGTTACATTCGTAATAATTATTGCTTCCACGTCATGTGAGGAGACTAAGGTGCTGTTTTGATTTCGACGGCGGTTAGAAGAGTAAAGATGTTCAGCAAATTATGGCAATGAACATGGTTATGATGAAATCAATTTGAAATATCTATTACTATCAACAGAGCCTAATGAAACCTAATTAAGTGTTATTAGGCCCTCGCTTAGAGATGGAATATCTCATTGCCTTGATCGAATGTATCGGAACTCGAGGTGATATGGTCAGTACAACGCTTTGGCGGTTGATCCGTCCACCCAACAGTTGTATGCTCTGTAAATATATACACACTGCAAAAGCTTATTGAAGTAATCTCCTACAGTCAAAACGTGGTAATAACCATACGTCAACCGCGGTAACGGCCTTAGAAGGTCAATACAGATCATTTTCTAAGGCTCTTTAGCCTAGTCTTCTCGGAAAGTTAAGCTATTTGTTCGTTTCAGACTGATAGACCTACATTTTGTCGCTTAACGCTTGACGTCCGTTCTGATTGTGGCCCAAAACTGCCTCTTCACACTAAATTGTAAGTCATGTCAGCCCCCTGCATTCCGCCATTGGATCATCGTGACTGACGGAGCACCTTTCCTCGCTCTACTCAATTACTACCAGTTTCCAGCTATTCCCTGCTAATTTGGGATACCTGCATGCAAAGTACTTCCCTGCTATTCCCTGCTAATTTGGGATACCTGCATGCAAAGTACTTCCTTAGGTGTCCGTCTTTTACTCTCCAGTGGGGAAAATCCCTTGGTTCGCCATCCAGCAACAACAAGGTGCTTGCCAATCGCCCATTTGGGAGCTCTAAAATATTACGCCAGACCAATGTCATTACGCTGAATTGACCACCTTATATTATTTATTTACTTTTTTTCTGCTTTAGCAATCAGTTCTTTCGGGCTTTCACATAGAGCTAGCTTGAGTATCTTATTATCTTGATCGAATGTATCGGCACGCAGCAAGGTGATATGGTCAATACTATGCTTTGACCGTTGACCTGTCTATCCAGCTGCGATGCGTTCTGATTTTAAACCAGAACGTATGATAATTGGACGAGCTTATAGTCCGTTCGAAGAATCACTCGAAACGAATTTCGTCACCAATAGGATTCGAACCAGGGATCTTCTGCTTACGCAGTGAGCACTCTAACCACTACGCCATGTGGAATACATCACTGCTAAGTACGGCATACTAAATATTTCTAAAGATCATAGAAAGTAAAATCCGATCATACGCCAATAGTATTATTGGGGAGTATCAAGGCAGTTATGTGTCTTTAATGAGACTTTTTTTTATTATATAAATTTTCTTTATTAACCCCAGTTAATATGCAGCTCGTATCACTGGTCATCGAAGACTAACTACTTTAATTCACAAGATTTTCGCTTACAAGTTTCTTATCAATTTGCCCCGTATGCGAATTTTTATTTTACAAAGTTTATTTGTAATCGATATTATTTTTCCAGCGGACACATCATTTGATATTATGCCTGTAAGAAATAAAAGATTTTATTTAATTTCGAAACTCAAAGCGAGTGTCGAATATCATGTCTGGGCTTAACTTGCAATCTCAATGTTGCCGAATAGATTTATCTCGCAGAAAAGAAAATAACTACCTACTACTTAGACGCGAAAAGTGTAAGTTGGATAGTATCTAGACTATATGACAAGTGTTGCCACTTTTGATACAAAGGCATAACTAGGTGGCTTTAGAGCAGATAGATCAATGATAGACCAATCGTTTACAGTCAAGCAGGCACTTAAGAAATGCTGGAAGCTCAATATAAAGGAGCACCAAATTTTCGTTGACTTTAAGCTAGCATACGGCAGTATTGATCGTAACGTATTGTACCAAATAATGCTTTGCTTTGGTATCCGAGCCAAATTAGACTGTTTTAACAAAATTCATCCTCAATATTCCTCCGCTGGAAAAAAGTCTACCTTGGGTGAATGTTTCCTTTGTAAGCTTTTCCGTGGTTCACTCGATACTCGCTTAGTCAACCAGGTTTCAAAGCAGCACGTAACGCGTTCTACGAGATCCTCGAATATCTTTCATGTTCCATTTGCATGTAGCTTGGTGTATTTTCACTCACCCATGTTCAGAATACCAAGTAACCATGATGACTTTCAGCTTGGGCTTTTCGCTTTTCGTCTATAAAAAAGATAGAAGAAAGTTGGTCTTAGCCCTTAGTAATTTTTTTCGTTCTTGCCTTTCTTATTATTTCTGTATTGCTATTTTATGTTTTTCCTCCTCTTTCTCAAAGTTGTGCAATTGTTTGCTCTATTTTGTAATTGGATATAATCTGTTAAACAGGGAGACAATAAATAAAATTCGCATCAATTATCAAGTCACCGATGCCTTTGACACTAACACCGGATTAAAGTAGAGATGGGCTGGCCCCATTGCTATTAAATTTGGCTCTGGAGTACATAATAAGACAGCTACATGCCCATACAAAAGGTGCGTTACTATACAAATCGAGCCAAGTAGTAGCCTATGCGGATGACATCAGCATTTTGTCACGGTCGTTAACATCCGCCAAAGAACAATGAAGTAAAACTAGTAGGGCTACAAATGAATGAGAATAAAACAAAGCCCATGCCGCAGTGGAGTGGATACCTCACGTATCCAAATTTGTGTATTTAGGGGTCAAAATAACGAGAACCGGTAATGAAAGAAAAATACAGCTCGCAAATAAAAATTTCATTCAGTTTTGACGATCTTGAAGACCAACTATGTTATGTACATACACAGGAAAATAAAGCTCCAAGTAAACAAATCTGTTGTAAGACCTATGCTATGGGTGTGACACATGAATCCTACCCAAAGCATCCATGAACATATTGAACTCCTTCGAGAGACGATTCTTGAGGCGAATGATCGGACGGAAACCAATGGTGAATTCGATGCAGCCATGAGCTGTATGAAACTTTTTACGAGCCGGAAGTCTAAACGATTGTAAGACAGCGAAAGTTGCAATAGGCTGACCACGTAAATCGTATGGACAACAACGGATACCCAAAAAGGTATTCGTTGGGCGAACTGAAGAGTGGAGACCAGCGAGTGCTACGAAGAAGAAGAATATGCAACACATTGCTATCATGTCAATATTATCATTTAATTTAAATAAATATACCCTAATTTGGCTGACTCGGTCCTGTGATAATTGAGCATATGAGTTCACTTTATGGCGAACGACTTGTGGTTCTCATCTTATTATGGCGTATTTGCGGGACTGTACACGAAGAACAATGAAGTAAAGTGTGCATGGAAATTGAACTGGTTGAGGCCGAAAACGCGTTTTTTGTCAAATCATCTAGCGAACAGACATACGCAGACGTATTGAAAGGCCAGAATAGCAAGGGATTGCTGTAAAATCGAAGCGGGCAACTCATAGTCTTTTCATTCAGTTTGGAAGAACAACAGAAAGCGATTCCTGCCGCGAGTCAGTCAGAGGTTTAATCGGTTGAATGTAAAAATTAAGGTTTTAAAATCTGATTTATGGTTGTTCGAAAGGGACAACTCTCTGATCAAATGCTCGCGAAAATGTAAATTCTAAAGTCAACTGTCTAAGAAAAATGCACGAAATGCCGATGAATTTCCATTTATTACGCCAAGTAAAACGAACGTTCGATCGCACACCAACATCTTCGGCAGCAAGTAATATAGGTAGGTAAATGCTGACGCGAGGTTTGGCGCGAATGCTTCGATGAGATATTTCAGGATTATCAGATCTCAAAAAATTAATAACTTTGCAAGAAAACAAATTCGTTCTATGCAGTTTTTTATTAGAATCCGGCAATACTCCCATGCTCTGAAATGCCGAAAAGAACACGTGCGCCGGAAATTTTAATTGCTTTTCATTTTGTTTTTTGAATACGACAAGCCTCAGCTCAGCTGACGTGTCCCGGCTCAGCTGACCACCCCCTGGGAAAATTTAGAATGTGTGTAACACAGGGTAAATGGAAGTTGTGGATACTATGTGAATGACATGAGGCTTAATGGGCATGGACCCGTGATGAGGCATGTAACCGGAAAGCAGCATGTACGCCGGCCGGGAAATGCCTTGGCATATTGATTAACAACAGCAAGATTCGCTGCTGGCAAGAACTAGTGGACAATGGGAACAAGGATCCGTGGGACCTTGGCTGCAAGCTCATCCAGCAGAAGCTTTATGTTCTACGGACGCCTCACATACATACATGAAGTGGAAAATGTGGACGAGATAGTGCGGGCGCCTTCCCCCGCCCATCCCCTCCATGTTGACGCTGTCTACGGTGAAATAGCAATCAAGTGCCCACTCTTAACACACCCGGAACTGGAAGAAAAATAAAGAAGGATCCATGCCCAGATAGTGTTCCAGCTGAGGTGTTGTAATTTGTCTATTAACATTGTCCTGACTTGCTGCCTATCACATTCGACGCTTGCCTACGGGACAGGGGTTTCCCGGTATGACGAAGGTGGCGAAGCTCAAGCTGATCAGCATGGAGTAGGAAAATTTCGGATCGCCGTCTGCATACCGCCTGTTACTCACTAATGCAATTCGTGCTGCTGGGGACCTACCTCCTCGGCAGTTTGGCTTTAGACAAAGCTGGTCCTCCATAAATGCAATTGCAGAGGTATAGAGCGCCTTTGAAAAGGCAGAGGCATAAAGCCGCATCAACTGATGTATTGTGGGGGAAATTTCATTGCCAATGCAATCGAATGGGGTATGCCTTCAACATATTCGTGGAAGAATGAATCCTAGAAATGGCGGCCAGGACGGTACTCGTTATGCTAAACACCGGAAATATGCCAGCTTTCGACGGTATTGGCTGTGAAGGAATCATATCAGATGTGACGTTTGCTTCGGAGTCCTTAGTACGCAGGATAGATAATTGGAGAGTCTTAGAGGACTATTCAGCCAGTGATCATCAATACATTCTGCTTGAGATCCGTGATGTTGTCTCCCGACGTCCATGCTCTCGAGCATTTACAATGGATGGAATATCGGAAGGATGGACGTCGAAAGGTTCACCAAAGTGCTCAAGGTACGTGCTCCGCTGCAGGGTATTTGCATGGACCGGAAGAACTGGCAGCTCAAGATGTGGTGAACTCTACTATGAGCATCATCACAACTGCTTATAGTGCTTCTATACCCCGTCAAAAAGCCCAGCATGGGAAGCCCCAAGTGTTCTGGTGGTTGACTGAAATCGCCGGGAAGCGAAGGGAGTGTCACAAGCTTCGGCGGGATGCAGCATCCAACCAGGGAGCAGCATATAAGTTGGCCAAGAAATGCCTTTGCGAACTGATGAACAATGGCAAGCTCGCTGCTAGCATGACCTAGTGGACAATGTGAACAAGGATCCGTGGGGCCTTAGGTAAAAGCTAGTCATGTGGAAGATTGGTATCCTAGGGACATATTGCATACATGATGCGGAAAAGATGGACGAGTCCGTGCAGGCACTTGACACTTGCCTACTGTATGCCGATGATTTTAAAGTCTTTCGAGCTATCAGGTCTGTACAAGATTGTCAATATCTTCAGATGGACCTGATTGCACTAAGTAACTGGTGTTCGTCTAACTACCTCTGTCTTAATGTTGCCAAATGCTATAAAATGACTTTTAATCTAAATCGTTCTTCGCTGACTTTCACCTATATGTTGAATGAGATCCCACTCGCTGCTGTGAGCTCTGCTAAGGACCTTGGCGTTACCTTTGATCCTAAGCTCAATTTTGATGCACACGTTCTAATCGTGACTACTAGGGCCTCGAAAATATTGGGACTTATTTTCAGGCATGCTCATAAATTTAACAATATATCTACCCCCGTCCGCTTGTTTATCTGTCTTGCCCGTCCTCTCCTCGAATATTGCTCTGTAGTTTGGTCTCCCCGACACTCCTACCTCATTGACTCGTTAGAGAATGTCCAGCGTAAATTTACTCGTGTCTTGTTTTACAAATTCAAAATTCCAAATCAACCGTATGACTGTCGTTTATCCTTCCTACGCTTGCCTACTCTGTCGTCCCGTCGCATGTATCTTGATCAGTGTTTTCTGTATCAACTCTGCCACAATCAAATTTCATTAACATTGTTTGCAGACTTACGTCAGAGCATATCAACTAAATAGCAGCTGCAATTAGAACAAATTTTATTTCGTACGGTACTTATAGAGTAGAGAGAATTAGACTAAAAGTGCATATGTATGGTAAACAAAAACTTGAATTTGCAAGCAACTGAACCAACACATGGTAAACTTTAATCCATCTTTTATACGTTTATTTGCCTCTCTTTTCATTTTGACAGCTCCTCGATTGCAGGTGCTAGTTAGTATATATGCTCTGCTTACGTCTTCATCGCGTTCTTCTCGGGCAACCCATTTTTTCGTGCCACCGTATGCCCGTAAAAATTTTCATTCTCCCATTATACGAATGGTAAGGAATCATGATAAGCTTGAGCTTGGTCCTTTTTCCAACTCGTACCTAGTTTTTAAATTGAGATTAAGAAACCTGATTCTTAAAACTCAACTGGAGTAAATATTAGAGTTTATTTTCTTTTTTTGTGAGCTTTAATTTAATTTTACACGCATATTTATTATTGTTAGTACCATTGAATTTCTTTTTTATATTGACTTTAACACTTAATTCTAATTTTCATTAATTTTCTTTTCTGTTTATTTGGTTCCATTTTGTAATTGGATTATGTTTTATCTGTCAAACGGAATTTAAATAAATAAATAAAAGAAGAAAATCCCTAAGGTAAGGACGATTAGAAATGAAGACATGCTTAGCGAATCAAAGCCAGCGGTAAAATAAATGCGGCTGGTAATTGGCTTCGAACATGCGTTTCTCTGAGCAAATCAGGGCAATGGCTGGGAAAGTTGCTTCAGGCATTTGGGCTCTGAGTCGACTTATGGCCAAGGAAGGGGACTCAACCCATCAAAAAGACGCCTCTTCATAAGTGCCTTCAGTGCAACTGCACGTAGCAGAAATATGGGGCGACAACGTCAGTAAGGAGTTGAACCGAAAACGTTTGGTACAGGCACAGAGAAGAAGAACATTAAGGATTGCATCTTCATACCCGACAGTCTCTGATTTGGCGATGATAGATACTGCAGGCGTGATACCTGTCGCTCTCCTTGCAAGAGAACACCGAACTATTTACCTGCATCAAAACAAGGACACGAGGCAGACAATTGCCCACAAGGAGAGACAGCGCTCACTCAACGATTGGCAGCAGCTTTGGGTGCATTGCACGAAGGAAACGTGGGCTACGTGGCTAATCTTGGATCTGAGACCATGACTAAATCGATGGCATAGTGAGACTGACTACTATTTGACCTAACTTTTGCGTGTTCAGTCTTACCTGCATGAGATTGGTAAGTCACAGTCCTCCGACTGTCAATTTTGTCCAGGAGTGGAAGACGATGCTTATCACACATTTTTCACTTACAAAAAATGGGACAAGCTATCACAGAAACTCAACAACGACACAAAGGAGCTCACTTTAGATAGTATAGTCGTGGTGATGCTTGCATCGATTGACAAATGGAACCATATGGCACATTATATTCGGGTAGTCCTAAAAGACAAAAGGGACTCACAGCAGCTGATGATGTTGGGACTGGGGGGTTACTTATCTAGCAATACCTCTTCCTCCCTCCCCAATTCTTCACAGTTCACACCTGCTTTGAGCCAATACGTATATTAAATGAGCCACAACAATCGATGCCTAATACTACAAGTGGTGGCGATTGTGTGACTTTGCGTTGATTCATCATATTGCGTTTATGTCGTATACTCGTATAAGTGGTATCAGAATGGATGCACTGTCTTATCAAACTACGTAGGTGTAGGGAACAATATTTCTACCTGATGGTATAATGTGGATACTGCATGGAGTGTCATGATGAGTCTGCTAGAAAATGAGTCCTGCCAAAGTATTCTCCTTGGGTAAGACAATTGGGTGAATTTTCTGATAATAGCTGCTTGATCGAAACGGCCTCTCACTCGGAGCGTATCACCTGACTTTGCATCAATGAATGGATGAAGTGTGAGCAGTTTTCTGCAATTGTGCCAGTTCCAATGCGAAAAATTTCACTTTTCTGAGCTTGCATGCCTATAGAATGCCAGAACTAGTTCTCTCGCTGATAAGTATGAATGAGTTCGATCATTACCATAAGTTTCTATCGCTCGTTAAATCTATGGAAAGACGCGTAACAACTTGCCCAGGTTGCTGAATCGGTTAATCAAATCGATGTATTTCCTATTACCATTAGCCATGTAATGTGCCTTTAAGTTGCAAGGGCAATTAGTCAGGTTTCATGGGTTTTTTAATTCCGACTCCATCATTGGTGATCTACGAGGGTCATTCAACAAGTACTTAGCCTACAGAAGAAAAACGAAAATTTTGGAAAGGTGGCAATTTATTTTCCACATAATCTCCTTCAAGCTCGATACACTAGGCCCAGCGATGCTCTAACTTTTTCAACCCGTCCAAAAAATATATTTTCTCGAGGGCTGCTAAATAGGCCTCCGTGGCGGCGATGACCTCCTCATTTGAACCAAATCTATTCCCGGCGAGTGATTTGTTCAGGTTTGGAAACAAAAAGTAGTCACAGGGGGCCAAATCTGGAGAGTACGGTGGATGGGGCAGCAATTCGTAGCGCATTTCGATCAATTTGGCCATGGCGAGGGCGGAGGTGTGAACCGGCGCGTTGTTGTGGTGGAACATCACTTTTCCTTCGCTAAGCGGGGCCGCTTTTTCTTCAATTCGACGTCAAATCGGCCCAATAAGTCTGCATAGTAGCACCTCGTGATTGTTTTACCCTTCTCGAGGTAATCAATGTGGATCACACCTTGTAAAGCCCAGAAAACGGTGACCATCCCCTTTCCGGCCGATCGAACAGTCTTCGCCTTCTTCGGAGCACGTTCGCCGGGTGAAGTCCACTGTTTCGAATGTTCCTTAGTCTCTAGTGTGTACCAGTGAATGCATGTTTCGTCGGCGGTCACGAAACGACGCAAGAACTCCGCCGGATTGCGCTGAAACAGCGCCAAACACGTCGCCGATGTGGTCTCACGGTTGCGTTTGTTTTCCGGTGTGAGCAAACGCGGCATGCATCGAGCCGACAGCTTTCTCATGCCCAGTTCTTCGTGCAGAATATGATGCAACATTCTTTCTGCAATGCCCACAGTCTCAGCTATCTCGCGAACCTTCAATCGACGGTCAGACAAAACCAGATCGTGGATTTTTTTAACGTTTCCTCCGTAGCAGCCGTTTTCGGGGCACCTGGGCGTGCTCATCAAAAACCGACGTGCGGCCACGAACAAATTCGTTGAACCGTACACAGCATCCAAGCGATCTTTGATTTCGCTGCGCGTTTTCCCGTCCAAAAACAAGAATCTAATCACTAAACGATATTGTTCTTTTTCCATTTTTGTACAACCGACCGACACGCTCGCTTCCAAAGGCTATCAAAACAAAACTAATGAAGGGAATTGACTTCAACTTTGACAGTAATATTGCTCACCTTCCAAATGAAAGGCCTGCTTTGTTGTTATTATCGTATGATTTTTATTACCTAGGATGGTAATAAATTGATTAATATCGTGGTTGATTATATAAGCATATCCCATAATGATATCCTTGCTCGTGACTACGTTCGTTCGTTTAAATTTTTTAAAATTATAATATGGTTTTACTACTGATTTTCTTATGCGGTTGGATTTATTTCTATTAATTGCAATTATCTCATTCTAGATTTCATTTGAATATAGATTTTATGTATATTAATTTGGTATGTCACCGACCGGCAAACCAAAGATATAACGAAAGCCAATGTAGTTTCCTTGAAGAGTTACGGCTTATAATCTTTCCTTACTACTTATTTTATTTATACGATTGTTTTCCTTTCTTCTATCAACTTCAAATATCTTATTTTATGTTTTTGGTTACAACTTTCGTTAGTGCCTAACGCCTGATCATTTTAACTTGATGTATAAATTTCTTCTTTCCCTTCGTTCAAAAATTTACAGAGATAATCAATACTTATAATGTATGGTGAAAAACGTGAATATAAAATCGCCGAGAAAAATAATTACACTTGAATATAATATATATATGCAATAAATAAATATAACAATGCAATAAATGATGCGACCAAATATAAAAAATATCTAATCGCAACGAAAATGCCAAATTAAATCAATATATGTGTATATAATGCAGTTAAGGATTGTTATTTGATAGCAAAGTTTACGACACCTGTGTTTATTTTTTTCACCCAATCTGATTAATTGGCGTTTGGTAATTGCAGGATATCTAATTTCTTATGCCTACTTATGATGTTACTCAACACATCTCGGTGATTCAGATCAAGAGTTTTGGGTGAGTACTCCAGGAATTCATCGACAAAGTTTTTCAGAATATTCCAACAGTTTGCATTATCCTCTGAATAACAAGAACAATGGCAGACAGGCATGGGAAGGCTGAAGGACAGGTGGTTCGAGTTCTTAATTGAGGATCAGCCATGCTGGGCGTGAGGGGGAACTGACTAATAACAGTCCAACGTTAAGTTCGGAAGCAGTGTGTCACTGCTGGTGGTTTACGGGTTCATGGCAATCGGATGACAACCAAAAGAAGATTTCTTGGAGAGGGTGTGCTTCAACGCCGTAAGTTTTTTTCATGTTAGACTCCCAGTTCTTTCCCAGACATGTCAGAAATGAGATAACGTGTGGGGCTTTTCACCTGCTCAACCCTGGATATTACAAATTTCTTATTCAATTTGGCGCTTCGCTTTGTCTAAAGTTACGTCTATGTATCTCATCGCCTGCCTTAAAACCAAAAGGGTGAGCTCACAGGTTGTAGCACTCCTCCTTGGTACATCTACTATCTTAAATCTTATCTCAGAGTTGGTCTCTTAATACTCGGAGTTTCTCTTGATGCTCCAGAGTCACTACTGGGCCTCCCAAACAATTTAATTTCCGCAACAACCAGTATGATTTATCACAACAAATCAAGTACTGGCCGAGCACGGCAAAGTAAGGCAATATCCCCGTAGCGGCGTGGTATGAAGAGCGCAGAGCACAGGTGATGGCGGACATCCTACGGGCCCAATCTTTCTAATTCGGATAGGCGCGTTTAGCGGCTAGGAACGTATAGTTTAGCCGCTTGGAAACACTTGCTTGAGGAGAGTAGACTACGGCTCGCTTGTGTGTAATGCCATACTTATCCATCAGTTCATGAGATTTAATAGATGTGAACTGGACTCCGTTGTCAGAGACAACATCCTCCGGCACTCCCAATACATGGAGGATACATTTCTCCACAAAGCTTAGGTTCGGGGCTGTATGCATGTTCCGAATCGACTTAATGATTTTGAACTGTGACAGTTGGTCCAGGACCACGATAACTCCGATGTGTTCAGACGTCAAACAAGGATAAGGACTGATGAGATCTATATACAAGGGCTGAAACACACGCTCGGGTAATTCAAATTTACCCATCGGAGGCCGAAGGATAGCGTTTGGCACTTTGGTACACTTACACGTTTCACAGGTGGCTGCATCAGTTTTTATTTGCTATACCATTTTTGGTCAAAATGTAATTTACAGAGGTGACAGAGTCAACGTCTGATGAAGTCCACCTCTGAGTATAAATTTTGCGTCAGTTGGGGTATAATATAAAAATTCAGGGACTTGGTCCCACCTTTAAAAATGACATCCATCGTGAGCTTCCCTACCATGAAGTGACGAGTTCCGTCCGCGTGCTCAACCCAGTTGTGAAGCGCTGGATTAGATGCGCATGATTCTTCAGGACTTTTATTGTGAAATAGGCTGCTATGCAGCTGACGCTGGCTCCCGTGTCGATCAAGCCCACCATCCGATTGTGCGTGATCTGTACTGACGCGTATGGGTGAATGTCTTCCTTAATAATTCGTCAAACTTGATCACACACAACATCTTTCTCGACTGCTTCACTTTTCTCTAGAAGCTCCGCATTTGACGGGTGGCTCACTTCCTTCTCGGAGAAGTGGGAAGAACAACCTCCTCATTTGAAATGTGTCAACGAGCAGCTAGGTACTCCAGCAGTCTAAGATGAAAGGGCTTAATATGCCAAGGGTCACAGAATTCATAACGCTTTCCTTGAGGGCCCGATTCGGTAGCGTTTGACGTCGGCTGTGAAACTTCGGGAGAACTGTGTTTGGTGGTTCGAGTCAGCAAGTTTGGGGTTGTATCCGGGGTTTGGTTGTCAGTAGCAACGGGTTCAGTTCCTTTTCGGTCTGGCTCTCGGAGTGCCGGCGGGGGTTTGTGGCACTTGTTGGCATGTTTTTCACAGCTTGCAGTCTACACAATCCGGGGCGTAAGTGTCCACCTTCCCACAGTGGTAACAGAAGCCCGCAGCTCGCTCGACATGTCAAAAATTGGTGTCCAAGAGACCGTGGGGCTTGCGACCATCTCTACGAAGGGACAATTTCTCGTTCGGACTCACAATCCAGATGGACTCCACTCCTTGAGACATGAATCGGCTCATTGTCTACTTGACCAGTTGCAATCAACTCTGCAGTATTACTGCTTCGCTGAGTAGGGCCCGTCATGCGAGGTTGTGGACGGAAGGTTCCACGCCCTTCATCTATTCGTTCTTGCCTGTGGACATGGAGGCGTAATGCTTACACAGTGTTTATTGGTACATAGAGAAGGCTACTTTGAAGCTCCCGCCATAAGTTCTCCCTGATGGTCTCCACCAGTTCTTCCTCGACCATAGATGTTCGTAGCCGTGTCCTTAGGCGTAGTAGACTGGTATAAAATTGGTCAAACGTTTCATGAGAGCCTTGTTTGCGCCTTCTTATTTATTCACGCAACTCCCGTTCACTGAGGCCGTCGTTGAAGTGGTGGCGAAAAGCTGTGCAGAACGAATTCTAATCGGGAAGTGCTACGGGTTCCCTAAAATTTCAGTACCATTCGCCGGCATACTCGCTGAATAAGAGGTGTGCATGTCCAAGAAGGCCAAGAAGTCTCCTCCTACCCTACTCGCTACTAATGACTGTACTCTCAACAAGAAACTGTCCACCGGTGTGGGGGAATTAAAGCCGCTGGAACTGAGGCACCAACACTCTATTATGCGTGGTGTCGGGTCTCGGACTTGCGTCGCGAAGGTCACTGAGCGGTTGGCTTCATTGCTCAGTCCACCGTACGGGACTGAGTCTTGCGTTGTCGGTATCGGTGGAGGCTAGGTACTGAACCACGGTCTTTACTCTGGGGCTCGGGGGTCCATAACTGAGCTCCTTCGAGGGAGGTTCCAGTCATCCATTGTGTGGGAATAGCTGCATTTTGATTCTTCCTACATTAGTCCCATCCTGTCGATCAGCCCTCGTAATAAAGACAGAATCGCATCATTGATAGTTGCCTGCGTTCCTGAAACTGGGTCTTCTCCACCAGCGGCTTCCTGGACACTTAAAAGAGGGTGTGTATGATCCTTCTTCCGAGCGTCTTTTGAAACTGCTCCAAGCGTATGAGCTTGTTTAAAATGATCTGATCAATTGGATGTCTACATAGAGGACGGAGATTTAAGGTTTGTAAGAGCTCCTGGACATATATGCGGCGAAAAAGGTGTCCGCACTCCAATCTCAAGCTATTCGAGCCCTTCATGACGTTGGCCAGCTGTATGGAGTGGGTTCAGCGCTTCTCTGGAGTCCACTTGGTATCCATGTTTGGACTGAAAGAAACAAAAAAAAAGTTTTTGTGTAAAAATAGATAAATTATATTGAATCTGAATATATATATATATATATATATATATATATATATACTCGTATATATATATACTCGTATATATATATATATATATATATATATATACTCGTATATATATATATATATATATATATATATATATATATATATATATATGGAGTATGGAGTGGGTTCAGCGCTTCTCTGGAGTCCACTTGGTATCCATGTTTGGACTGAAAGAAACAAAAAAAAAAGTTTTTGTTTAAAAATAGACAAAGTATATTGAATCTGAATATATATATATATATATATATATATATATATATATATATATATTTATATATATATACTCGTATATATATATATACATATTCGTATATACTCGTGTATATATATATATATATATATATATATATATATATACTCGTATATATATATATATATATATATATATATATATATATATATATATATATATATACTCGTATATATATATATATATATATATATATATATATATATAAATATATATATATACTCGTATATATATATATATATATATATATATATAATATATATATATATATATATATATATATATATATATATATATATATATATATATATATATATATATATATATAAATATATATATATACTCGTATATATATATATGTATATATATATATATATATATATATATGTATATATATATATATATATATATATATATATATATATATATATATATATATAAATATAAAAGAAACTTAACCATAAGATGCGGTCTCGTTGTGGATGATGGACACTCCTCAGGAGCTGCCACACGTCATCACCCACAAGGCTTCTCGACCGCGTGGTCCCAAGGTGGATATTGGACCCTATATACATGTGGGAACACGCCCAACATGCAACTTATAAGGAGCTGTAAGCTTCCACGTCAGACTGTGGCTATCAACTCAAACGTTTTAAATATAATGATGCCAGTCTCCTAAGTGAAAGAACCACTTATTCTTCAACCGAGCCATCATTGGCTATCAACATGATAGCATATTTTCTTGGCCCGATGGAGACCAGCGTTTCCAGCTTAGGGCTGGTGCCAGCAAACTGCGGTTTCGTTGTGGATGATGGACACTCCTCAGGAGCTGTGACACGCCAATTTTGATGCGATGATACACTGATACCAGCCCCAGCAGGAGTATCAACGCACTGCGCTGATACCATTGTGCTATGATACCTTGATTTCATACGACTGTGCTTCATATAATTTGAGCTTTTCTCTAGACTCACATATAGGGTTTTCCAATAAGAGGTGCTATCTTGATATTAAAAGCAAAATGCAATTTTTTAATATAAATGATCGGATGTTTATTTCATTATAAAGAGGAAGGTTTGCCGTCAATAGTAGGGAAATAACATCAGGCAAATGACCACCACAAACACGCTTACAGGACCATATCCTTTTCATGAAATTTTCCATGACCAAATCCAATAAGAGGTGTTATTTTGATATTAAAAGAAAAATGCCATTTTTTAATATAAATGATCAAATGTTTATTTCATTATAAAGAAGAAGGTATGTCGTTAATAGTGAAAAATAACATCAGGCAAATGATCTCCACGACCACGCTTACAGGACCATATCCTTTTCATGAAATTTTCCGTAACCAAACGCAAAGTGGCTGCCCTATGTCCTCGAAAGCCTCACGAATTCCATCTTTGAGGTCTTGAATCGATGCTTGGCTGTTGGCGTAGACCTTTTCTTTCACGTGGCCCCAAAGGAAGAAGTCGGAAGGTGATAAATCACAAGATCTATTCAAAATAACACCTCTTATTGGAAAACCCTATAATAGCATCATATGAGTGCCGGCAATGATGTTAACGCACTGTGTTGATACCATTCTGCTGCGATACCATGATCGCATGCTTCTATAAGGGTGCATACGGTATTTGAGGACATGCATAAATGTGACTCTAACTTCGCGATTTTTTTTTCCTGTTCAGATAAAAAATCGCGGACTACAACATCACTCAAGAAATGAAGAGACATGCTGTCATCGTCGCTATATGTGCGAACCATAAAAATTTAGAGATCTCTTAATCTTCTTAATTGCGCCTGTTCATTCGTGCATCGTGCATCGCCGTGAGTTGGAAGCATCAGGAGGCGATACAGAATCGGTTGCGAAACGCAAAAAGCACGAACAACGTTTTGACACTGTCCGATCTGCAGATATTTTAGAGCAAGTGCAACCGATTGTAATGATTTTAATGTCTTGATCCGAACGAGGAACCGACCTCTCATCGGTTCTAGACGTTAAGTCTGAGTAGTGCCAAAGGATGGTACCAACCGGTCAACCAATCCGTGCACCGTAATCCATTTCCGCGGTGGCTGCTTGTCGGCCAGCTAGATCGGAGAGGATTTCGGTCGCGGGCCTCCAAATGGATTACGCTCATTTACAATCTTCAGCCACCAATACATGCCCGTTTTCCAACGCGTCACCAAAACAAAACCATACGGAGAGGAAACCTACTTTACGTTACTCCGTATTTCTTCATACAATCAGTCAAAGGACAAAGATCTAATCTTTACTTCGCGTTCCCGAATTTCCGACGCGGCACCGAAAAATATACTACGTTCACGTAAATCCGAAAAAAACTACGCTAAAGAAAAACCAAGATCAACTGAGGTACCGCGTACCGCGCGCGACGCGAAACCGACCTCAGCGGATTTGCTCAAACCCTACCCTCGCGACGGCATACTTACCATGCACTCTATTTCCCGCTGAAAGGAAGGGAATCACTGGAAAGGAAAGTCGTTGTTAGAGTTTAGCAATTCATTTTAATGTTTTTTTTTGTCCTACGAGTATCAATATAAAGTGGTTAATGCAACTTACAAGTTGCTTACATAATTTGCAATTACCTAATTCATTGTAATGTTAAAGTAATCGTAGTTAGCTCTCTTCTAAATTATTACGCATATTTATTGAATGTGGGTCTACTTTGACTCCTATGCTATGTGCTTAATGGAAATAATTGTTCTGTCAAAAAAAATCTAGAACTTCATTTTTGCACTCAATATACGCAGGAAAAATTATATAAAACTGTTTAAACCTACAAAATTTTTATTACCATAAAATCAACAAATGGAATGGAGATCTGGAGGGTTATATATTGTAATACTCAGATTAAAGTCATTTAAATAAATATTATAATACTGATCAATATTATATTTAGATAATCTTATGTGCTTGTTTTATTTGTTGATTATACTCGTAGATTTTGTAGGTAAGATTCATTTATCTATTTTTACGTATCTTCTTTTATTTACGTTAATTATATTTTGTCGTTTGTTTTATATTGTAAATAACATAAAATAGTTATTCTTTTTTTCTTCAGCAGTACTTGTAAGAAGCTGCAAATCATTTAAAATAATTTAAAAGGAATTTTAAGGATTGACTGTGTGAACCAATGTTATAGACATTCGCACTACAAATTTATGATTGCAAACAAAATTTTCTAAACATTCTTGTGATCAACTTATTGACGTATAAATCCAAAAAGATTTATATAATCTCTAAATTAATAATACTGCTGAGTATAAGGTAACGACAAATTAAACCAAATAATCGCAGCCTTTTGCCCGTACCAAATTTTTCGTTAAAATTATATTTTAATAGCAAAAGCACATCAGAAACCCGCAAAAACATTGCTTTCTTATTCCTAATGAAAAAACCCAATAAAAAGCTTGAATTTAGAATCAAATACTACTATTATCTCATCTTGAGCTAACTAGTAATGTAAATTCTATGGTAAGTATTGATGTGAGCACGAATATAAAGTTGGGTTTAGTTTGTTAGAAGGGCTGAAACTCATTAAAAAGTTTTTTCCTTGAAAACCCGTCGGGCCTTGCTTTGCTGTGTGAAGAGACGCGTTTCGACTCCTTTGGGTCATCTTCAGTGATGACTATTATAAAACTAATTTTAAAAATTACAATTCTTATGAAATCGAATTAAAAGTTAATTGCAATGGGACTATGAAATTTTCAACTCATTAAAAAAATCTAGCGAAGTGAAGTTGTAAGTTAAAATTATGTAAATGTAATTTTAGAGTAAAAATTGCTTTTTGTAAGATCGAATCAGAAACTTAAAGGTAACTAGCTTATAAATCGTTATTTTTTTTTGTTTGTCCCTCATTTGAGCAGTATTTATTAGGTGTACTTCTTATCAGTTCATAGAACTTTATAAATCTTGTACTCACAAAATGGGTCCGACATCCAATGTACACATGATTTCCGAATTGATATGCTTAGTTCGGTTCCCATTTGTGTCGGGGTGGTCTTTAGCGAGGGAATAGTTGTCTTGGTTAAGCACGAACGTTTCTCCCACAACGAGATTCGTGTTGAGGATGCCTTTGTTTCGGTTGCTGGTGAAGAAGTTTCACAGCCCGGCAGCGAGCGTAGTATTGCGGCCACAAGTTACACCAAAAATGCTGATGATTAACCATCCACTGCACCAGTTTCGCAGTTTAAGCAAGCGACGTTTGACGAGGGCTGCTATTGATTGTTTGACCGCAGTCGCTCTGCAGGACACATATATCCACCATCACAGTCATTATTTCAACCAGTTTGCTGATAAGAAAAGCAATCAAGAAGCAAAGGAACTTTAGTTTCGACGGGGTGACCACCTTATCTCTTCAGGAGCAGCCACTCCTGATCACCACGGGGCTGCTCGACTGCTTATGTTTATTACACGATCATAGACGAGGACCCTTCAAAATCAATGAGGGTCGTTGCGAGTGAGCTTCGTGTTTCTGAGCACCTTATTCGTAGAGTTGTCCACGAAGACCTTCAGTATAAGTCTTACGTGATGCGCAGAGGACAGGTCATGTCGGAATGAACACGGAAACAGAGAGTTCTTTGATCAAAATGTCTTTTAAACAAAATCAAACACCCTGAGGGGCCCAAAATGTTATGATTTTTTTCCGACGAAAAAAATTTTGACCAAGATCAAAAGACCAATCGCAGAAATGACAGATGGCTATGTTCAAATCATACAGAGGTTCCTGTTGTTATGCACACAAAATTTCCAGCCACTGTTATGGTTTTGGGTGTTGTCAACAACGAAGGAGATGTTACGCCACCACACTTTTTTACTCAAGGACTTTGAGTGAACTCTGCTGCATACATCAAGGTTTTAGAGACGGTAGTGAAACCGTGGATAGACAATGTAAGCAGAGGCAGACCATACATTTTTCAATAAGACTCTGCTCCATCACATAAAGCGATGGCGACACAAGATTAGATGGTTGAAAATTTTCATGACCACATAACACCGAACCTATGGCTCCTCAGCTCCCCAGACCTTAATCCTTTGGATTATTACGTATAGGGCGTCATTGAGTGTGAGACCAAAAAGCGTCCTCAGAATACCACTTCTTCGCTGAAGACTGCTATTAATGCCGTTATGGTCAATATGAACAACGAGCATTTAATTCGGGCATGTAATCGTTTCCGGACCCGGATCGAAGAGGTTATTGCTGCTAATGGCGATTTTATTGAATAACTTTATAGCCATATATTAATTTAACGTTGTATAAAAAATTCCTGAAATTTCATAAAATTTTGTTAAAAATACAAGCTAATTAATTTTACTCTCAAGTTGTCCTCAAATATCGTACGCACCCGGCATTTGATACACTGGGCACCGCGCCGCAATGTAGCGCTAAGCCAAATGGCCAGCGCCAGCGCAATTGATACATCCCTTGAATCCATTGTTATGACCAACACACAGCAACTGTGTTGATGCCAAGCGTTAAACCGTTAAACCTCTCATCGAGGTTGATGCCGAAATGCGCTGCTGATACCGAGGATTGCTATCAACGCAGTGGTATCATTTATAGTGCTTTAACGCAATTGCGCGGCATAGCGCTGCATTACCCATGTCTACTTATAATGCATGTTGAAAAATGTGAATATAAAATCGCCGAGAAAAATAATTACACTTGAATTAAATATAATAATGCAATAGATGATGTGACCAAATATAAAATATATCTTAGCGCAACGGAAATGCCAAATTAAATCAAAATGTGTGTGTATAATGCAATTAAGGATTGTTGTATGGGCTACTTGATAGCAAAGTTTACGACAACTGTGTTTATTTTTTTTACCCAATCTGATTCGTTGGCGTTTGGTAATTGCAGGATATCCGATTTCTTTTGCCTACTTATGATGTTACTCAACACATCCCGGTGATTAAGGTCAAGAGTTTTGGGTGAGTGCTCCAGAAATTCGTCGACAAAATTTTTCAGAATATTCAAACAGTTTGCATTATCCTCTGAGATAACAAGAAGGCAGTGAACAACAGTAGTTGGGATATCCTTCAATATTCGATAGTTTATCCAATTGATTGTTCATATCCCTGTTGAATGGTGATACCTAAGCGAGATTGATTGCATATTAATTTAGAATGGCTAAGAGAAGTGTCAGTACACCCTGATACACAAGATGCTCACAAATAAGTATCTAGACCACAAACTGAAAGATTTCTTGGAGCTCCCGCTAATTTTCCAGGCACTCAAGGATGGTTGACCTGTTATTTACGCTGCATGCCAATCATCTGAAATGTAAAATATAATCCAACTCTTATCGGCGATGATAGTAGAGCACAAGGCAAAGCTTCGCCTACCTTTAAAAATTTGTTTTTACTCTCGACATGATAACAACTCGCACAATTTAAGGTCGCGACTAATATCTTACGCACAAGGCAGCTCCATCTTGATTCAAATTTGATATCTTCACGTTCGCGTGGGGAATTCTTGAAAGAGCTCCGAGTTGCGGTGTCGCGGTTAACTGAGTTGGGCGCTGTATTGGACTGTTGGTCACTAGCCGAGAGCGAGTCACTTGCGCAAATGTATTACAGGTTTGCTTCACGCTCGAACAAGCCCAACCTAGAAATTCATACTTCACTGCTCCGCCGACGTTAAGTGGCGGTTCAGTTACAGATATGTGTCATCCAACCCTTGCCAGCTTATCTCAATTGTGTAGGAATGACAGATCTCTGTCGGGCATCGCTCCACGGATCGGGGCTTCAGCGGAGTGCGGTAAGTGAGCCATTCTTCTAATAGAACAGTAGGTAAAGGAGTATCATCATCAAGTTTCACCTGCCATAACCACCGTATGAAAAGTTTCGTCAATAGAAGGAGAGGTGATAACATGTCCGTATGATCTTTTAATGTTGATGCCTCGCTTCTCACCTGCTTTTTTGTCACTAGTATCATATAATGCAAGCAAACACGGTAAAATAGTTCATCCATTGTGGGATTCGAACGCTAACTAAAAACTATCGTTTCATCCAGGTGTGATCCGAGGTCTTCACCTTTCAAATCACCAAAAAGATGTACCACGACATTTACATTGTTTGAGTGCCATTTTGTAGATGTAAAGTCTATGGACCGAGGTAACATCTTTCGCCAATCGAGTCTGCTTGAGATCACCACAGCGAGCGCGTCGGAAAAATCGGACCGGGTATTGTCGAATTCTTGACGGCGTAGCTACGTGCGACATGAAAATTTCCTTAAGCGAGAATAGTTCTTGATTTAGCCTAGCCGTGATACGTTTCACTCACATCGGGGATGTGCATCGTGGTTTTAATCGAAATTATATCCAGGAATAGTTTCAGTTCAGTGAAAGCGAACAAGCAAGAAGTGCATTGCAAACGCTAATTATAATCCGTAATTTATCATTTTGTTTGATTTTGATTTGTTAAAAATAAGTTGTTAACTATGAAGTGTTCCTCATGTAAAGTTGAATGCAGTGATGGTGCTCAGTGTTTGGTGTGCCATTATGAGTTTGATTTTTCGTTTGCGGGAAAACGGAATCAAGCTTTAGGAAGCTGGGAGCCAAAAGATCTTCTTGGAAATGTGCTCTCTGCCGTAGTTCTTCACAGAGTACATCCGTTCATGATAATTCAACTCTAAACGGTATTGTTGGAAAGCTGGAAACATTAACTGCTCAATTGTCTGACCTGCCAATCTTAATTGGTAGTATGACAGCAGTTAAATCTGACATTGACGATTTAAAAACTGCTATCAACTTTTCGAATTCCAAGATAGATGAATTCATAAAAAGAGATGATTTAATAGATAAACGTGTTGCACAGCTGGAAGGTTTGAATTCCGAGATAGCCGCATTAAAAGAATCAGTAAATTCGATTAACCTCGAGACTACTAAGCGAGACCAATGGGTGAGACTAAATAATGTTGAAATTAAAGGCATACCGCAAAAGAAAAATGAAAATTTGTTCAAAATAATTGAAAACGTAAGTAATTACGTTGGATATGATATTCCCAAAACGCAAATTGACTACATTTCTCGCATCCCGTCGTTCCACTCTAACGACAAATCAATACTCGTCAGCTTCATAAATCGGTATATGAAGGAGGAATTTATGGCTGCTCCAAGAAGCAAAAAAGAAATTCTGGCGTCTTCAATCTGCTTTTAGAATGAGGCAAAGCGTGTGTATATCAACGACCATCTCTCACAAGACAATAAGAAGCTATTGACTGAAACCAAAGTGCTCGCTAGAAGTAATGGATATCAGCACATTTGGATAAAATACTGCAAAATTCACGTCAGAAAAAACGACACATCTCCTGTCATAGTTATTAGTTCATCCTTGGATTTAAACAAACTGCGTTAATTTGTTTCATGATCTGTATTATTTTGCTTAGTATTTCTCTAAACCGGTTTTCCTTCAAGACTTTTTTAATCATGGATTTGAATTTGTTCCAAGTATTTATGTTGCCTGACTCATTAGCAACTGTTTATGACTTAATAATTTTTTATTTTCTCATTTTTCATTACACAGCTGTACTCATGTTGCTGTATTTTGGCTTTTTTACCCCATTCTACTTAAATTCCATTTTATGCATTTTGCTTTTGGATTATTCAAGGTATTTTCTGACATTTTCAAACTTACTAGTCAGACTGATTGCTTTAACTTATGTTCATGTTGTCTGAACGATGTACGTTGAACTTTACTTTAGCGCGAGAGTAGCTATGCCCCAAGCCGAGTTGAGTGACTCCAGCGCTCTTGTCAGTGAATCCTTTAATCAATTTATGAAAATGAAAGCGTATGCCTCTCAAAATCTCCGGAACTACTCCAATATGTGAACAAGACACTTCAAGTGTTTCTGTTATAGCAGCACCTAGCTTTGCATCCGAAACTCCAATCGTACATTTTTTCCTTCTTTACGTTACTGAATATGCCGTCCAAGAATGGCAATAAGTCTTGTGGACAAATACCTTCGGAAATCGCATTAGCATTTTCCAAGGCCGCGACTGCTATCTGGAAGGGCGAAAAGCCACCCAGTTTTACGAGTGAATTGAACTTGGATAAATCAGTGACGGATGATTCGACTTGAGGTAGAAACATCGCCACTTCTTCGAACTCCGAAACACTGAACAGCGCGTAGCCTGCCGCATGCTCGTAAAGGAGTTAATTAAGTTAATTACTATAACCTTCAGAATTGTCCCTACTTGAATTTACATTTACTTATTTATTATTTTTTATCCTACAACAATGCTAAAAAACTACCTTTACAATTGTTGGCTTGAGTGATGCTCTTAATATATATTACCAAAACGTTCGGGGGTTGCGTACCAAAACCAATATCTTTAAGCGTAACATATATCTAAATAATTATAGCATTATTGCTTTGACGGAAACATGGTTAGTGGATAGTATATCTGATTGTGAATTGTTTGACGATAGGTATATGGTATGGGGGCGGGATAGACAATACGAGGAAACTGGACAGACTCGGGGTGGAGGCGTGCTACTAGCAACTGAGAGGAGTTTGGATGCAACACCCAAACCAGATTGGAATACGTCAGCCGAGGATCAATGGATTACCCTAAAAAACGTGATCATAGTTCTCCATATCTTCATGTATGTATTCTTTATCTTTGCAAAGAGAATAATGGAAACTCTTTTTCTCAACAGTTAAATAATTTCCTAAGTAATTTAAATTTTTTGATCACTTCTCATCTATATGATCGATTTCTTGTTCTAGGAGGCTTCAATTTGGGTGGTATTTCTTGGGTTCTGGATAGTAATAATTTGCTGCATATCACTAACACACGTTGCCCGGACGAATTGTCGTTGGTGGATGAGATTGCATGTAGTAACTTAAATCAATACAATAATGTACGAAATAGCTGCAACCGAATTTTAGATTTAGTTTTGGGCAATGACTTTGTTGATGTTTCTGATTGCCGGCAACCACTAGTTCCCCCTGATGCCCATCAAAATGCGCTAATAATTGCAATACGTAATCTTTCAGTGAACTTACTTAAACCAGCACCACGGATAGTATTTTCATTTAAGTCGGCTGATTATGGTCCAATCAATGAAGAACTATCCAATATAGATTGGACGTCAGAGTTTTCAGATAAGACTGTCGAAGAATCAGTTCAGGCATTTTATGATAAAATCTTTACTATTCGGGATAAATATATACACAAACGGCAATTCCATACTAGCTGTTTTCCTCCTTGGTACTCACAGGCCTTAAAGAAAATTTTAAAAGAAAAATATAAGTATTATAAAAAATTCAAAACTTATGGCAACAAACATGATGAATTATCTTTAGGCATTTTGAATAAAAGAGCAAAACTGGAAGAGGCTGCTTGTTATGAAAAATATTTGCTGAATTCTGAAAGGCTAATATCAAGTAATCCAAAACACCTTTGGACTTATGTTAAGTCAAAAACAAAAACAAATTCACTTCCCTCTACAATAGGACATGGTTCTTCAACATCTAGCAACGGGGCTGAAATTTATGAGTTTTTCTCGAACTATTTTCATTCTACTTTTCTTCAGCCTGACTCTAATATCAACGCTGGTTTAAGTGATCATTCAAATCCATTTCCCTTTGACGTTGACATTTCCACAATTGAAGTGAATGTTGAATTGGTTCATGAACAGTTACGTAAACTTGACCTAAGCAAATCAGCAGACCCAGACGGCATTCCCCCAATATTTTTGTATAAGTGTATAGACACCTTGTCAATCCCCTTGACAATCCATTTTCATAAATCCATAGCTGAAGGTATTGTACCGAATGTATGGAAATCAGCTTTTATATCCCCTGTACACAAAAACGGTCCCAAAACAGACGAATGTAACTATCGTCCCATTTCTAAATTGTGTAGTTTTGCTAAAATATTTGAAAAATTAGTCTATAATGAGCCGTATTCTTTAATAAAAAACAAAATTACTAACTCTCAGCATGGCTTCTTGAAAGGGCGTTCAACTGTGACCAACCTAATACTTCTAAATGAACACCTGACAGACAACATGGAGCTTGGGGTTCAAACTGATGTCATCTATACAGATTACAGCAAAGCATTTGATCGCATTGACAGTAATATTTTAATAAAGAAGCTTCATAGTGCGGGTATCAGAGGCAATTTGTTTCGCTGGTTTGACTCCTATATTCGTAATAGGTCTCAGGCCGTGGTTTGCAGTAATTTCATGTCTGGTTGGATGAACGTACCTAGTGGTGTTCCACAAGGTTCGCTGCTTGGTCCATTGTTATTTATCATTTTTATCTCAGATACTGATATGTGCTTTCAAAATTCAACTGTTTCATCATTTGCCGATGATATGAAAATATTTCGATCTATTTCTTCCCTTAATGACACCGAACTCCTACAAGAAGACCTAAATAGACGATGCTTATTGTGTTCGCAACAAATCAGACCTCAATCCCATGAAATGTACGAGTACTTGTCTATCGTTCACACGCAAGCGAGATCCAATAAAATTTACGTATTTAATTAAGAATCAACCTGTTACAAGATCCTCGTCAGTGAAAGTTCTTGGAGTTCAACATGACTCTAAACTTTTGTTCGATGAACATATAAATAAAATTGTTAACAAAGCAAGCAGATCACTCGGTTTTGTTATAAGAGCAGCATCAGAATTTAACAATATTGCTACACTGGAAATCTTATACAATACGTTTGCTAGGAGTAACTTAGAGTATGCATCGCAGGTCTGGAATCCAAGGTACGGCGTATATATCGATCGAATTGAACAAATTCAAAAAAAAATTTATTCGTTACCTTAATTTCCGCTTTAGGGCAGGTAATCGTAGTTACATTGATTCCTGCAAAGTTTTCCATATACTACCTCTAAAACAAAGACCTGACATGGCTGATTTAATATTCCTCTTCAAAATTGTTAATGGTTTTTTAAATAGTCCTCATTTGCTATCTAAGATCTCATTTGCAATTCCTAGACTATCATCTAGAGCACCAGCTGTCTTCAACCTACCTCTTGTATCCTCAAACTATAAGCAAAATGCATATGTTTACAGAGTCACTAGTGCCTATAATGTCTTGGCGCGTAAATATTTGGAACTTGACATATTTTCCACAATCATATATTCAATCAGAGTACTTTTGAATGATGAATTCTTTTTATCCAGTTAGAATACTGTCTTATCATCTTAATTGCAAGCACATTTCATAATCATTATCTTATTACTTTATCATAATATCTTTATATTTAATATTTCACAATTTTTTTGTTACTATTATTAACTGTATTTCTTTCTTCTTGTTTTCTACCTCTTTCCAGATTTGTATTTATATGATTCTTACCATTTCTATTTGTAGAAACTTTTTAATGACTTTCTGCTTTTATTACATAATTTGTTATTAATATTGTAATGTCGATAGTTTCTCTAAAATAAATAAAATAAAAAACAAAAATTAAAATAAAAAATTAGATTGCCTCTTCTGTTGTTGGTTTACTTGCAAGATAGTCGTCCGTATAAAAATCCTCAAAAATAGTGCGCCGAGCAGTCGTAACTATATTGCGATTCGGAAGGCTCGGAAATTGTTGATGCCACATTATTGCATTGCGTGAACAGCTTAAGATGGTCGGTCCACTTTTCATACCATAAGTAACGCTGGCCAGCTGGTATGTTCGGAGTAACTCTGCTGGTAATTTTTGCCTGAGTATTTGTTGCCACTGTTGATGATACGTATTTATAAGTACTTGCCGAAACATCTGCTCTACATCCTCCGTCTTTGCAACTGCATATAGTCGAAATTGATTCATCAGACTGATAAGCAAATTTTGAATCAGTGTGTCAGCCAACTGTGTGTCACTTGAGGAAATGCCATTTGAAGTTCGAACTGAAGCATGATGCGAAATGTACTAAACTTGTGATGATTCACCATATTGATTTGGGGCTGGATGCATGTGACCCAACTCTCCGTACTCAGTTATGAAAGCCCCATATGTATTTCTGTTGGAGCTCTACATTCAATGCCAGTTTCCGTTCTGATTGAAAGAATTTTCGAAGCGCCAAGTGGTGAGAGTTGCCAAGGGGTTGTGCCACATGGCCATTGTGACGTCGTTGCAAGGGTCACTTTGACCTGAAGATGCACTACAATTGCTCTAAGGAAGTTCAGATCTAACAACGTAACGCAGTAGGTTTTTCACGCTCTCTTCATCATTATTAACTTCACAATATGATCTTCGAAGGTAATAGATTCCGCTGGGCCCAAAATAGTCCGGCCTAGTCACTTATTTTGAGCTATTATGGCGCAAACACTGTACAATTCCATCTTCAAAAAGTTCATCTTAATTGCAAGTATACATCTGAATCCAGCACTGCGTCAATGCGCCTGGGTCGGTCAAATCGAGGGCCAGCTAGTGGTAAACCTGATAGATTTCCCAGCAATGATCACTGGAGTAGATGACGTGATTGAGCAATGACGCCACTAGAGTAGATGACATGATTGAGTCAGCAATATGCAGCTCTACCGCCAACCTAAACGATAATTTGATTTAATCACCAATGTAATGTTCATATCTGCCTTGCTCGGCCAAAGTGTATGAATTGTTGGTGCTGTCAATGCCTCCCACTTTTAATATGCATCTAAATTATTTATTTATTTAAATCTGTTTAACAGACAGAAATCCAATTACAAAATAGACTTAGACAATTAATATAGTTAAATATAATTTAGAGTAAGACAAATTAATACAACAAATTGTAATGTGACGCCGACGCCCGGGAATCGAAGTGATTCCGATCCCGAACCCTTGCAACCGGCCAGATGGGTATGTCCTCAAAGTGCAAGCGGACGTCATCTTTCGTGCGGATATCTTGCGCAGAAAATATTTTTTTTCTTTTCCAAATATTTAGATCTGTGGATTTAAATATGTGCAACAGAATATTGAACTAAACCCCGACGCATTTCGAGACATATCCATTTGGGATTGCCCCTCCACCGTGGCCATCGAAAGACTATGCCACTGGCGACAAATGGAGAGGCACATTGCTGCCATGTGGCGTGCCATTCCACACACATCTGTTTTGTCCGATGTGACAGCGGTTGGATTTGACAGCCACATGGAGAAAAAGTAAAAGTGTCGGTGGCGGAATGTTGGCGCGGTCCTGGATGTGGTTAAAACTATTAAGAGGTAATTTTTTTCGTTCGACTTACATCGACGAATGCCTTACCATGTTTTGCTTGCAGTTCATCGCCCCATAAATTGGATTGCGGACACAGCCATTCAGGGTGGAGAGTCGCGGGAAAACTCGACGACTGTGGAAGCCAATGCACCGAATCTACCGTTGTGGGAGGCTGTGGAGGATCCTAATTGCCCAGCTAAGTATCATTAGGAATAGTGAAGACGATGGTATCGGAAGTAATCATGAGTGATGAGGCATAAATCGATATTACTGTCTTTTATGAATTAAGCCAAGGAGTGCCGTTGAAATAAATTTAGTTCAAAGCAACGTGGATGAGAGGGAAAATTTGAACCAACAATCTTTCTATCGTTGCCCGGATGTTCTACAATCGTTAACGTGAAATGACATTCAAAGTAACGACGTTTCTTTTATCTATGTCTTTCCCTACTTTGTACAGATAAAGGGATCTGCCACCGGGAGATCTTTTTCAATATATTTCGAATGTGAAAAGCCTTAAAACTCATGAAAGTTGAAATTGAACTTTATTGACGAGGTTTATCCATGAATAAAATTTAGATGTCATATCCAACAAGAAATGAACATACTATTCCTGCCAAAAAACCCTTCGATGATCTCATAAGACTTTAGTTTTCGTAAATATTTTTTTTTTGAAAAACATCTGCCGATCCTTATTTTGCATATTTTCGTATATTAATAACGGCAAACCGTTGATGACATTTTACACGTATGTACATTCCTGTATATATGAATCACATCATATTCACTCGTAAATCTAGTTACATATAAAAGAATGGCATTCGTCATCCAAAATGTTGATATACTTACCAAGAATAAATATCGAATGCGAAAATACTAGAAAGGAAAGTGATTAGCGTTTTCATAAGAACACACATCTCTGTAAATAGTTTAAGTTAAGGATTAAAATGAGTAGTGTAGATTTAAGCTTCAAAAGAATAAGACTATAATTATTACTAATGTAAAAAAAAAAAAAGGGGTTGATGCCTTAGTTAATATCACGATAGATTGATTTTGTAATTAATTTATTTAATTTTGAGATGAGTATAGCCAGGAAACAATTACTGACCATTGTACAGAGATCTTAAAGTACATAGAAATACATCAACAATATGTAAAAGATGTGTGTGCACTTTGAAACACAATATAAATAACTAGGTATGTAATGCTTCATTATAAGTAGATTGTTTTGATACATATTAAAAATCTAAAAATTTATACTACATATTAAAAAATGGTATATTCACATTCATATTAAAAAGTAATAGTATATCCAGTGTGGAATAAATATTACTAGAAAATTATATAGATTTTTAGGAATTAAATAAAAACAACATGAATTGCTAAAATTTAACCACGACTTTCCTTTTCAGCGGTTCTTCTTTTTCAGTGGGAAGAGAGAGTGTAGAGTAGGTATGCCGTCGCGAGGGTAGGGTTTTGACAAATCCGCTGAGGTCTGTTTCGCGTCGCGCGCGGTACGCGGTACCTTTGATTGTTTCGTTATTTTATTTATAGTAGTCTTCGTCGGGTTGACGTCGGAACTTCGGGAACGCGAAATGAAAGTTAGATTTTGTATTATTGACTGGTTATAAGAAGGAATACGGAGTAACGTAAAGTAGGTTCCTTCTCCGTATGGTTTGTTTTGATAACGCGTTTTGGAAAACGGGCATGTTCAGGTGGCTGAAATATTGTAATTGAGCGTAACCCATTCGGAGACCCGCGACCGAAATCCTCTCCGAACTAGCTGGCCGACAAGCAGTCACCGAGTGAATGGGTTACGGTGCACGGATTGGTTGACCTGTTGGTACCATCCGTTGGCACTACTCAGACTTAACGTCTAGAACCGATGAGAGGTCGGTTCCGCGTTCGAAATTAAGAGGTAGAAAATCATTACAAAATCAAGCAGAAAAAATTTAATTAAAACATGTAAGAAATGAAGTTAGAGTCTTGATCAAAGTTTGAAAAAATTGAGTGATAAGGAACATTAATCACTATTCCCAAAAAGTAACGTCTTTAGTTTAGTTTTAAAAACAAAGTAGGACGTGGATAGAGAACCAAGCTCGAGGCTGTTATGCATTCAGATGATTCGTGGCGTAATTGAGTGAAAATATAAATCTGTCCGGGCGTACGGAACCTCGAGAATGTGATTAGACCGACTAGGACGTCCATACAGTCTGTAGTGCAAGTCTGCGCTTAAGGTGGAAGCATTTGTTGGTGGTACAACTTATAAAGAAAACATTGATCTAAGAAGGTTCTACGGGATGACAGAGAAGGGAGACGAAGTATGGATAGACGACGCTCATAAGACTCATAAGCTAAGTTGAATTTGAAAAACACAATACAGGCAAACTTACGCTGAACAGCTTCTAGTGAGTTCACAAGATATAAATATCTAAGAGACCACACTGCTGAGCAGTACTCAAGAAGCGGGCAGGCAAGACATGTGAACAAGCGAATAACGGTAGCAATATTAGCAAACTTATGCAAATGCCGCATAAGAAAATCCAAAACTTTTGATTCCTTGGTAATTAAGCTGAAAATGTGGACATCAAATTTAAGCTTGGGGTCAAATATTACACCAAGATCTTTACACGAGTCTGCAGAGGAGAGAACAACATCAATTTTCAAAGTAAAAGTCATATTAAAACATTTGGAAACATTGATACGAAGGGAGTTTACATTACACCAGTTATAGAGGTTAAAAAGATCAATTTGGAGTTGCTGACAATCTTCAAGGTATCTAATTATCCGGAATACCTTGAAATCATCAGCATACAGGAGCCAAGAAGAGGAAATTACAGAGGGAAGATCATTGATAAACAGTACGAAAAGAAGAGGTCCAAGGATTGACCCTTGAGGGACACCAGATGTAGGATTGAATGGAAAGGAAATTGTGCCATGGAGATTAACACGACATGAACGCGAGGATAGATACGATTAAATCCAAGAATAAAGGGAACGGGATATGCCAAGCAAAGCTAACTTTTGACAGAGGAGAACATGGTTCACGTAGTCAAAAGCTTTGGAGAAGTCCGTGAATATTGCATCTACTTGAAGCTGTTTATCTAAAGCTCTTGCAATAGAATCTTCGAACTTAGCCAAGTTCGTAGAAGTTGAACGACCCATCAAGAATCCATGTTGCTGTGGTAATCTAGCCCCAATAAAATTAGCTTGTGAGGCTCAATTGCAGAGTATGTGTGTGTATCTTATGAAATTTGCCGAGAATGTGAATTTGAGCAGTGGCCAAAAGTATCATGTAGTTGCTTGTAATTGTGAAAGTTTCCACCGCGCCATGTAGTCATTGATAATTTTGTGGTGGCTGCCTGTGATCACCAAAGGAACGACCAGCAACTGGATGGCTAAATCGATGCGTGTCTCGGTTAAGATTCCGGTGGTAGATTTGGCCAGATTTGTTTTCACTAATCTTGTCGTTCATGTTGAATTGGTTAAATGCCATACTAATAATGATTGCTGCCTCAATTTCGGACTGTCACACGATTTTTGGCTGTTAGTCACACTTTTTTATAGCAACCAGTGTACATACCTCCAACCAGAATTATCGCATCACCCTATACTGATTCACGCAGTTTGCCAAGCTAGTGATTCTCCGGAAAAACTTACGTGGGAGCCAAGGTTTCAAATATATTTTTGAGTTTCAGCCAATTGCACAAATGGTCACCAAATTTAGGCAGAGTCAATACATCATTTCGTACATCAGTTGGTGCCAGTAGTCGGTTGATGTTTGTAATCACACTGTTATATTTTCCTCTCTTCGAAAAAATAAATCCAAATGCACATCAAGCTCGGCAGCTCCCGCGGCACCAATGAGTTTGTAGTATGCTTTAACGAACCACTCAAAATATGCATGCAATGTTACCTGGGTCTGGGTTATTCCATGCCCGTTCTCCGCATAATCGTCGAGCGCAACGTTTTGTGGGCAGATTCAATGCTCTATTTGCTGCTGTGCGCTTGTTCAATGTTCACATACTCGTATTTTTCATCGACGAACGTAACTAGACAGCTAAAATCTCCCGTGTCCCGTGTTTGTGGGCAGATCCAATGCTCTAATTGCTGCTGTGCGCTTGTTCAATGTTCACATACTCGTATTTTTCATCGACGAACGTAACTAGACGGCTTAAAACTCCTGGGCTCCAACGCTCAATAGCAGGCCGTTATGTATGACGGATGTTATACTGCTGCGTCTAAGGCCCAATGGCACTGCACTGATTCTCAGATTTTTCTAGTGAATAAAACGCACCTCACGGTCCCCTAGTCCAAGACAATGCACATTCACCAACTGATAGCCGCTATATGATGTTCGGCTTACAATATCCATGAAATGCAAATATTGTCTTTCAGCACACCGATTTGACTAGACTGCATGTTTAATTACCCAAGTACTGACAAAAATGCCCGAAATGTCAATGAATTATCTTTTATTACACTTAGTAAAACGAGCATCCAATTGGATGCCAGCACTACTAGTTTACCTATGAAGATGAACTCGACTGAAGGTACAATATGCTTGTTGAGCAATTAAGGAATGAGTCATTGGGCTCTTTCACACGGGAATGGTAAAAACCCATATCCAAACAGGTTTCGCGCTTACGCCCTTATGTTTACACGTTGCATAGTTCCGCCAACCTATTTTTGTATACGATACACGTCTTGCGAGTGTATGTGTCAAAAGGATCATTTGATCGTTAAACGTCGTGCGGACAACATGAAAGCGAAGACAGAGAGATAAGCCATTGAGAATTTACATTTTAGCCTTGAATTGTGCACGAGGTAATAAAAACTGGAAGGAAAAATGTATTTTATGATTGTTAAAGTTTGTCGATTCAAATTTATCTCTTGGATTTATTTGGATCCTCCGTGTTTTTCCGCTTTCTGAAAATATATTCCAAATTTGAATTCCTTTTTTAGTCGCATAACTTGCTTATCATAATGTGATTCTATGAAGATTATGCGTACTGTTAACTTTCTATGGATTCACAATTGGCAATTTAACTTTATTGAAATCGAGATATTCGTCGTGTTGTTTCCTGAAATTGAACATGGCCTCCGCTTTTATAAATTTATTGAATAACGCGTAGCTTCTCGCGTCAACGCATCCACTTTTGCACGCAAATTAAAGAAAGGCAATCGTTTCATGACAACTACCTTCTTCACCGAATGTTCAATTCGGAATGATTACCGGCGTTTGTGTATAAATTTCCCCCACCAATTGATCAACAAAATGCGTTTGTGTATGTGCGTTACGCTCGTTCACCCTACAAAATGTTGGCTTGTTTTTACCATCAGGTCCCCTCAATGCCTCTCACTCTTCTTGCCCATATAACCTGTTTAACGCTCACTTTTAACGCTGCGTCTGAAAAAGCCCATTGGGCTGTAATCATTCCGAATTAAACATTCGGTGAAGAAGGTAGTCATCATGAAACGATTGCCTTTCTTTAAATTGCATGCAAAAATGGATGCGTGGACGCGAGAAGCTACGCGTTATTTAATAAATTTATAAAAGTGAGGCCATGTTCAATTTCAGGAAACAACACGACGAATATCGCGATTTCTATAAAGTTAAATTGCCTATTGTAAATCCTTAGAAAATTAACAGTACGCATAATCTTCATAGAATCACATTACAATAAGCAAGTTTACAACACATCAAGGAAAATATGCGACTAAAAAATATATTCATGTTTGGAATATACATATTTTTCAGAAAGCGGGAAAACACGGAGAATTCAAATAAATCCAATAGAAGTTTGAATCGACAAACTTTAACACTCATAAAATACATTTTTCATTCCAGTTTTTATTACCTCGTGCACAATTCAAGGCTAAAACATAAATTCTCAATTGCTTATCTCTCGGTCTTCGCTCTCATATTGTCCGCACGATGTTTAACGATCAAACATACACTCGCAAGACGTGTATCGTATACAAAAATAGGTTGGCTGAACTATGCAACGTGTAAACATAAGGGCGTAAGCGCGAAACCTGTTTGGATATAGGTTTTTACCATTCCCGTGTGAAAGAGCCCATTGTCCATCTTCCTAAAGCTAAGGTTGGTGCCACTCGTTAGCTTTGCTGTGCCTTCGGCTTCAAGTTGCAGTGGCAGAACTCTACTGCATTCGGTTGTATATGGGGACAGTCATCATTGCAATGTTGCCTCTTTTCCACTGTGTGTAGGGATATTTTGAAAAAAGTACCACGGAAATCCAGAATCTCATACAATGGTCAAGTGGAATAATTAAAGAAAATACGCTCGTACTTAAATTTATTTAACAATTTTGTAAGCTCATTGATAAATGGAACCATGCAGCACACTACATTTGGGCATTCCTGAGAATTAGAAAGAGCTTACTTGAGCATATGGAGGATCTAGTGGTCTCTCTCTCTACTTCCATTTGCACTGGAGAGGAGATTCCTTAAGTTCGATAGTGCTTTCAGGTGTAGCAAAACGACGCGCATTCCGAAGTGATGTGTCAAATCAGAAACGTTCTCAGGTTAACAGGGTTGAGGTGCTTAGGAGGTGGTCAAGACAGGCAACTTCAGAGCCTCGCAGCTCCTTAGGGCATTAATAGGCTTTACCTTGCCACAAAAAAATGCTTGACTTAAACTTTAAATGAAGACAAGTCGTATTATTACTATTAATCTAGAAATTGTTCAATGCATTCTTACATTCGAACCATTTGAATTTAATGATTCTTTCGTTATTTAAAATGTTTGGATATGTCCGAATACTCCCTCAAATATTCCACGAGTCCAAACCGAATCAAGTTCTGAAAATCTAGAACTAGCTGTATTCTCTGCAAAACTGCATTATGAGGTATTCCTCGTTCCGGGTACGGAAGCGTGTCGAGTGTTCAAAGTGGCCCTTATCAAAGCAAAGGCTCAGCTTGTATTATTAGATTTCACTATCTTGATTTCCGCGCTCAAGTATATGAGCAGGGAGATGACTTTTTGTGTTCAATGTCCTTGTATTAATGGCTTTCATTTGACTCCGAACAAATCCATACTTGCACTTCGATAAAGGCTTGATGCGTTGAAAAATACAGTCTGAAATGCGGAGGGTTAAATTATCTAAGATTGTGATTTCAATGCGAGGGCCATAGAATAGAGAGAGGAAAGTGCTGCAAATGGCAAACTGTAGTAAACTAAAGCAGTTGAGCAGGCCCTTGGTGACCAGAAGTGGCTGCTCCTGACGAGAGAAGCTGGTGACCCCATTGAAACTGATTAGTTTGTTGTTTTACTAGGTTCGATCAAATACATTACTTCAACCACTTTAACGTCTTTAGGTTTGACATCCGCTTTGTAATGCAACTACCTTCTTCAGAGAAAGTAACGGTTACTTTTTGTACAAAGTTTTTGTTCATCTCAAGCTTGTGTTTACTAGCTTTAACGAGACAAAAATTTTGAATTACTGTAGAGTAGCTTAATTGACATACTCATATAATAGAACATTTTTAAAGATAATAAAAATTGATCGCAATGTCTTGTAGAGTCGAGTACACTTAATAAATATTTTGCTGTATAGCTTCATAGCACAAGAAAAACCCGCCCCATATGATCCCGGAAAAAGTTAGCCAACAAGCACGCGTACGCACTTTTCATTAGAGCTCACTGAATCTTGTGCCAGAATATCGATACCCGAGTTTTGCACGGACTTTAAAGACTCTGAATCATTATAAGCCAGGATTGGTAATGTGTGTGTGGAACGTTGAGAGCGCCCCTACCATTCAATGCTGAGGGTGTGAAAAAAACTATTCCTGCCATAATATTTACTTTGAAACTCATTTTGGGACTGCTACATCTGATAAGTTCTGATAGAGATCCCACGATTCCAATATATTGTCGCGTGTTATGGTTCGCGGCCAATAATTTTAATGTTCCGGGAAAGTGAAAACGCAATGTCTTTTTCAATTAAGTTTAAAAGAGTTTATTTAAAAGAATGCACAATTATTAATTTCACCATTAAAAGTCTAACTTCCACTTGTCAATAAATTTCTATTGCAATTGTCTTCTAAAATCACTTCACAATCACTTAATCAATATCGCCTTTACCTCGCGCTCCACTCTTTCGCAGTTTTTATTCAGCTCGCCTGTATATAGGGTCTCTAGCCATACAACCCATTTCTCGTACATGGGCGAATGTTCTGCCGAGAGGTACCTAGTATATTCGAGCAGCTTAATGAATGGAGTGACGTCACTTTCAGATGTTGATCATCCTTGGTGGGTTCTCGTGGTTTCGAGTAAATTCACTTTGTTGATCATGAGGTTCTTAATGGTTGTGAAAACAATTGCGACAGTAGCTCGCAGAATTATTCGTACATGTAACAATATGTTATATTACTGATAGAGATCCCACCGTCCCTAATATATGTAATATTACTCTTGATTATTTTCATTTTTATCCATTGCATTAAGTTTTTATTTCTAATGTTATGGACCATATGCTCCCTTAACTATCCTATTACGCAAACCCTTTTGACCGTACATACTCTGCACTCGCCTATTAAAAATGTATTGTATTTTGCAATCTCCGTTACTATAAATTACCTTGGCAGCAAATGCTTACATCTAATGAAATCATAAGCTCGGAATCGATATTGAATATGACATCAAATATCGCAGATGAATCAATTTACTAAAATTCTTAGAAATTCAATGAATAGTTTTCACTAATCACATTCAGAAATCTAAACAGCTGCAAAAAATAATTTAATTTAAAGAACCAAAATACGAAAGATTATATTGTATCTTTGCGACCATTGCAAATTGAATAAAAATGATATACCGAACAACGTATCAGGCAAAGTCGTTATAATTTGTCAATTTTCAAACGTAAGCGATAAGACTATTAAATCTGTAACTTAGAAAATATAGATACACTAGATATTCGAAGAAGTATCATATTCGCAAATATAAATATGGGAAGGGAACTCGCACATTCATATAAATTTAATATAAATAAATTAATAATATAAAAGAGCATTGTGAATTGTACAATAACATTTGTCAGCTCAGTCGGCCAAATTAGTGCTATTCAGTTGATTATAATCCAAATAGTTGTGAATCTCGAATCAAGAAGAGAATATTAATTGTGATGTAAAGTGTATGCGAAAAAAATGTGCAAAAAATAAAAAGTTTATAAAGTTTTAAAAGGTGTTATGTTTGATTTAAAGAGCCCATAACAGGGAGAGCTAAAAATTGGTGTCAGAAGCGGGATTGTCGCGGGAATATCATCCATAGAATATACACAACTAAAGCAGAAACTTTTCTTTTCACAGAATTTCGCTTTCACTGGGTGCATTTCGGTACAAACAGTACTGCCACAGAATTTTCGCTGCAGAACAGATCTACTCGTGGAGTAGTCAACGCTCGTTATATGTATAAGGCACAAGAATTACAATTGTCAGCTTAAAGAAGCAACTGATTGTTCGATACAATCGTTGCCTTCTTATTCGGGCCTGAAAACAGAAACACTATTTTACGTCACGCCGCGGACAAGCCTCTTCGAGTAGCCACGTCAGCTCCATCTACTACTGTTGAAATCAAAAAAAATTTTCTAAAGATTTTTGAAAGTACGTATGACAGTATGTTGAAATTTTATCAGTGCTTTGTCAACGATTTATTTTAGATTTGAGGCGTTGAAGACATTAGCGCGCAAATATATGTATTTCCTTCTCGTTTGTATCAATTTGGCTAGATGTCATCTGAGAATTGTCATACTTGACAATTTCGGAAGCCTACTTTGATGCTGCTTTCAAGCCTTGTGGACAGGTGTTTTTGGAAATTCGGGGTTACAGAGCAGCTGTTTCCGGTACGCGAAGTGACGTCAGGTGCGTTAATCGATTTCTTTATGGGCCTGAGTAAGAAGGCAACGATACAATCATCACAATCAATGGATGCACTGATTGAAAGCAACTTCTGATCCAGCAGCCTTTCCGTAAAAGACCGAACACATCAACATTATCAACTCCACGAAATCATGAGTATCAATTGCCAACATTAAAATCCCAACAAGTCAACCACTGGAAAATTTGGAAATAACTGGAAAATTTCTTTTCCTTAAACTGTTTGCACACACGCATGCAAAATTGAATTGAATATTATATGATAATTACTTTTGTGCATTTTTGAATTGGCAAAATAAGCTCATTTTGAATTTGCAAGATTTGATTTATATGATGTAAGAAATTTAATTGAAATTTCATTGCGCAAAGTGTTAGATTTTGAAAATAAAGTTTTATAGAAAGATGACATATGCAAGTTTCTCCCAGTCTCAAACCGAGGAAGTGGATTGCACGGAAAATAGTCTTACTCTAATGGCGCACGGAGAAAAAATCAGTCTGTCCATGAAATTCATGAAACCCTTTGACGGAGATCGGGACAAGCTATACTCGTATATTACCGGTATTATGCTACTACCCTCTACGACACGACACAGGGCCAACGAAGGATGAAAATTACATCGGGTGTTGCCCAGGGATCTATCCTTGGTCCGGACCTGTGGAACGTGTTTTACGACGGACTACTGAGACATAAGATGCCAGATGAGTCGCGCTTGGTCGGCTATGCGGATGATGTTGCGGCTCTGGTCGCTGGACGCACCGTTGAACAAGTGCAACTTAGGCTAGGTATGCTAATGCACCGAGTGAGGGACTGGATGACTGCTCGCGGGCTCAGTTTAGCACTGAAGAAAACCAAAGTGGTCATCTTGACAAAAAAGAGAGTCCCTAGAGTAACGATGATCAGTATTGGAGACGCACAAATCGAATCAAAGCCAGCGGTGAAGTACCTGGGGCTGCTGATCGACTCGAAGATGAGTTTCTCTGAGCAAATCAGGGCAACGGCTGAGAAGGCTGCTTCGGGAATATCGGCCCTGAGTCGACTTATGGCCAACGTAGGGGGACCCAGCCCATCAAGAAGACGCCTCTTGATGAGTGCTGTAGGGTCACTACTACTGTACGGAGCAGAGGTATGGGGTGAAATTCTCAGCAAGGAGGTATATCAAAAACATTTGGCACAGGTACAGAGAAGAGGAGCACTGAGAATTGCATCTTCGTATCCGACAGTCTCTGACTCGGCGGTGAGAGTGATTGCAGGCTTGATACTGTAATGTGACGCCTACGCCCAGGAATCGAAGTGATTCCGATCCCGAACCCTTGTAACCTGCCAGATGGATATGTCCTCGAATTGCCAGCGGACTTCATCTGTTGTGCGGATATCGTTGTGCAGAAAATGTCCAAATATTTAGATCCGTGGATATAAATATTCGAAATATAGAATTAATCCAACCCCGGCACATTTCGAGACATAGCCATCTGGAAATGCCCCTCCACCGTGGCCATCGAGAAAACTATGCCACTGGCGACATCTGGAGAAGCACATTTCCGCCATATGAAGTGCCATTCCACGCACAGATGTTTTGTCCGAGGTGACAACCGAAATTTTTGACAGCCACATGTCGGCTTAGTTTTTCGTGGCAGTCGTCTTCGAATATGTCCAGTGTCGCGAAATATCGGAAGAACCAGAGATAGCAGCTGCTAATTGTTGGGTGCGGCAGAGTCCGGATTTCGCTCTCGTTTGTGCCGAAAATATCTATAGAAAGGTAAGTCTGCTAACGGATATTTCCCGAGTTCCGTCTCTAACCTCATTCTTGATAGAAAATCGCAAGAATCTGGAACGAAAATTGTTGCGTTCGTATGATAATTTTGTTTTCAGCTGGTTGCACGAAAGTTTTCACATCTGCAAACAATTTTCTTGAATGGTCAGATGTCTTTTTGAAAAGTGACAATTGTGACAATGAACTGACTCGGTATTGTGATCCACTAGAGCTTTGCTGCTATTATTGCGAAGCTATGCAGCGGCTGATCACCTCATCAAATTTAACGTTGCGTGAACTGCGGACTAAGTGGAAATATACCTTCGATAAAACATTCAGTCGGTATCAAAGAAGAAGTTCCAGAAGAGGAATTGTTGGCGGATGTGAGGGCATTCATGCGGCCGGCTGAAAACAAAATTATAGAAATAGTAACAAATGAAGATGATGATGACGACGAGGATTGGCAACCACTTTCCGAATTGATTGCACGAAATCAGGAGAATAAACTATCAACGGCGATCAGCGATGATAATGATGAGAATGATGATAATCAAAAAGTTATGAAAATGTCAAAGAAGAAATGTCACTGACAACATAAACAAGAGATTTTGTTGCTTAAATTTTTATCATATTTCATAGAGGATTTGATGATTTCTCGCAGCAGTTAATAATAAATTTTCAATGTGAAAATGAATTTCAACCAATTGTGTCGGATATGTGCCGAAAGTGATAAGGAAATGTATCATATTGCTAAATCCATAGCACCACGAATTAATGTTACTTACAGTGAGCGATCCTAATCCTCGTCATCCTCTGCCGCCACAAATTTTCTATGAAGATGAATATTGTGGAGACTACGATGCATTCGATTTGGCAAATGAAATAGACATGCTGGAACAATTTCTGAAACTAGCACCAGTGGACACAACTAATGTATCGACGGCTGGAATTGAACTAAAGCGTAAAGGAAATGACGAACCATCCACGGATGAAAATTTCATTTGCCAATGCTATTTGGTTCTAAAAAAAAAAAAAAAAAAAAAACCTTATTTACAATGTACGCACCATCTAACTAATACGAAAATTTTTGCTACATAGCTACTTAATTATAATATTTTATTCTAATTTCACTTATATTTAAGAGTGATTTATGCTGTCGTATTTTTCTGAGGATGAAGGTTGAACGAAAGATGTAAATCCCATAACGAATTTAATCTGGGTATTACAAAATGTAACTTTTCAAACCTCCATTAAATTTTTTGTGATTTTATGATCTGTTAGATTTAAATAGATTCATGTAAAGTTCCTTGCATATACTGAGTGCAAAACGAGGTTCTATTTTTCGACGAAACCCTTATTTCCATTAGTCACATAGCATAGTAGTTTCAGTAGACTAACATTTGATAAATACGTATAATAATTAATATGAGAGCTAATTATGATTAAACTTAACCTTACTATGAATCAGATAATTTCAGATTACTTAAACTAAGTTGCATGAACCTAATACTCGTACTTCGACAATAACTTTATATTGCTTTGATTGCAAGCGATGTTCTAGGTTTCCTAAATTCACTAAATCCTCAGTTTATAAAACATAAATGTTTAAACTAATTCGCGTGTATGTTTCCTCCTAATGATTTACGGGTACAATGACTGCAAAGGTTAAGTTTTCCCATTATATAAGTATTAGGGAATTTTTTGGATAATTTAAGTGCATGTGTAGATAATCGTAGATAAACATAAACTTGCATGAGTTTCTTTAGTTTTTTTTTCTCATGGGAATAAATTTATCTTTCTCAGCGGATGGAGTGTAGTGAGTTAAGTTTAATATAATGAGCTTTATTTGAAAATTATATTCTATCCCCAAATTGGTCGGTTAAGACTATACCTTTAGAATTACTACTCTAAACTTTAAAATAGTTAAGCACAAGTGCTCATAGGGAAAGACCTTAGTGTAGGCATTTTTCTTGGATTATTACTCATCATAAGTAGTAGAATTACAAGAACGAAAACGCTAAATCACTAGAAGTTACTGAAATTGTTTGACTTTATACTTACATCGATGTTCTGTTCAATATCTTAATCATTATTAAAAATGAATTGCTAAGATAACCCACGACTTTCCTTTTCAGTGACTCGTTCTTTTTTCAGTGGGAACAGAGAGTGTAGGGTAAGTATGCCGTCGCGAGGGTAGGGTTTCGACAAATCCGCTGAAGTCGGTTTCGCGTCGCGCGCGGTACGCGGTACCTTTGCTTGTTTCGCCATTTCTTTAGAGTAGTTTTCTTCGGTTTAAGTTCGAGTAGTATATTTTTCGGTACCGCGTCGGTGAATCGGTAACGCGCCTATGGGATTTTGTAGCGTTTTTGATTTGAGATCTGTGGATAGATCACATCCAGAACTAACGTAATGTAGGTTTCTCGTTCTGGATGAGTAATTGTTGACGCGTTTGGAAAACGGGCAAGTTCAGGTGACTGAAATATTGTAATTGAGCGTAATCCATTCGGAGACCCGCGACCGAAATCCTCTCCGAACTAGCTGGCCGACAAGCAGTCACCGCGTGAATGGATTACGGTGCACGGATTGGTTGACCTGTTGGTACCATCCGTTGGCACTACTCAGACTTAACGTCTAGAACCGATGAGAGGTCGGTTCCGCGTTCGAGCTGAAGGTAGAAAAATCATTACAAATGGCGCCCAACGTGGGGCCCAAAAACATCCTAAGGGGGAAAGAACTTCGCGTCTTCTGACGAGTTGGTCCTTTACGGAGGATGTAAGGTACTTTGGTACTCGAGTCCCACTATCAGGAGCAGTGGAATTGTGTGATACACATTAGAGGTCGCTTCACGTGAGTTGTAGCTTCCGCTCTCCTTTGTTTGATTTTGCTTTCGCGACAGAATCCTTCCGATGTGTTGTCCCAGGTTAACCCCTGTAAGGACCTTCTATTTTCTTGATGGAACTGCCAGTCTGATGGGTTTACCTATCAGCATGGACTCTCAAGAAAATAAAAGGCTACCTTGCCTTTATGTCGCGGAAGGATTCTAACTATTTCGTATGCGTGTTAGACGAGTGGTATCGGTTCAACGTTCGATGGCGTATGCTGGAGTTGCGAAGCCCGGAATGCTTCCACGCGTCGGGAATTTTGACCGCGTACAAAGTCGTTACGGTAGCTCTACCACTTGTCTCGTCGAGTCATTTAACGTAGATTAGAAACGGTTTGTAATGTATGTGGGTATGGGGATAAATTTCGTAAATCGACCGAAGCACCCTTTCTTCGGCAGATTACCACGCACTCTCATTTCCCGCTGAAGAGTTCGACCACTGGAAAGGAAAGTGTATATCAAATAAATTTTCTTCTCATTCGATATAAATAGTTCGCCACTATCGGCCACTAAATAATTCTTAAGCGAATAGATATACCTATAGTTTACATTATTAGAGTAGGCGTAGTTTACATTTTTTTTTCTCTTTTTTTTTTTTACCCTTTTAGTTACACATAGGATCAAACACACCCAGCAAGAACGAATATGGCAACGAAGCGGACCCCAGAAAAGCGGTGGACCCGGTCCAAAACGGTCCAACCCGCGAACTGTGGAATCTGTTTTGAGGACGTAGTGGAGGGCGTACACAGCGTGCGATTGGATTGTGGACATCTATTCCATCGTGCCTGTGTACAACAGCTCCTCCTCACGTCAGAGAGTTGCCCATTATGTCGGCGACCCATCGAGCGGACCGCCCTAGACGTCCCCATCGGAACGCCCCTACCGAGGCGTGGAGCAGTGGCGAAAGGAGCTCCAGAAGCCGAACCGTCACAACCACTCTTAGACCTGCAAGGAGCAGTAGGCGGTGAAGTTCCGGCTGCAAGTGTCGTGTCCGAGGTGACAACCATGCCTTCCGCCCACTCCATTGACACCCTCGTGGCGTTGATGAGGGATATGTCGGAGAGGATTGGCAACCTGGAGGGAAAGATCCAGAATCTCCCGTTGAGCCAACCACCCAGCCGCGTGAGAACTCCGCTTGGCTGGGAGCCAAATCCCAGTGTGGCGATGCCCCACTCCCGACAATCCGAGCAATGGGTCCCACCTCCAAGGAACTCGGGAATGGATCCCAGAGCTCCCGAATACAGACCGCGACACAGCACCGGACCTCCGTTGGCACCTCCAGCCCCCGAGGCAGCTCAGTACAACAGGTCAATAGAGGATGTGATTCCCCCCGGGAACGCATTGGCACCTTTTCGAGACCCGACGCCTCGTATCATGGAGAGTTGGCGCCTGAACTTTACAGGGTTCAACGATATGATATCGGCGGACCGGTTCCTTTTCCGGATTCAGGCGTTGGTATCCAGCACCCTGGGAGGTGATTCCTCGGCCTTCCTCCGGCATGCACATCTTTTGTTCAGCGGCGACGCTGCCGACTGGTACTGGAGCTTTAAAGAGTCAGCGCCACGTCCCACTTGGCACTCTTTCAGTGCAGCCTTCCGCAATCGATTTGAGGATGGCTTCACTGAGAGAGAGCTAAGAGAGCAAATAAAGAAACGGAAACAAGGCGCTCACGAACCGTTCGACCAGTACTACACAAGTACAGTGAGATTGAGCACTCGCCTGCGAAATACCATGCCCGAGGACGAATTGGTAGAAATTATCAGAGAGAATATGCGCTGGGATCTCCAGAACAGCCTGCTGCATTTTCCCATCAACACCATACAGGGATTGCGCCTCCATGCCCGCAGACAAGAACACTTGGATGAGCGGCGTGGTACCTTCCGTCCACAACCTCGCATAACGGGACCAAATCCCCGAAATCATCACACCGCGGAGTTGATGGCAGCGGACCACCTGCTTGCTGATCCAGTACCAGTACCGAGGAGCGGAGCACCACCGGAGCTTGAGGACCCAGCCTTGATTGATCGACCCTCCCTTGAAGCAATTACAAGCCCGACAGTCTGTTGGAACTGCCGACAACCGGGACATCGGTTCTATGCATGTCCAGCGGAGCCGACGCTTTTCTGCTACCGCTGCGGGAAGGCCGACACATACGCACCTGATTGTGCAAATTGCAAAGGGCGAAAAAACTTGCCACCGAGTGCCGCGACCACCCGTCGGCACTCCTAAACCCCGGACGAACCAATCCAGACCCCATCACTAGTCAGGACCCAGCTTCCAACATGACTCCAATTCTGCTGACTCGCACCGCTAACCACAATTCTCCCGAAGTTCCACAACCGACGCCGTCCTTCGCCGATGCCAACGCGCAAGGGAATAATAGCGAGGCGAAAGTTCCTTGGCATGTAAAACCTTTTCATGTCAGGCTGCGGAATTACTTGGCTACTCGACAGCGCATCTTCCATGAGGAATTGGCCACAAATGTCCCACCGCGAAGCAAGCGAGCCACGCGTCGGATGCGGAGCTTCTGGAGAAAAGTCAGGCAGTCGAGGAAAGTGTTGAAGGACATATACTTAGACGAATTATTGAGGGATGATGTTCGGCCATATGCGTCAGTACACCTCCTGCAAAAACGAGTATCAGGCTTAGTCGATACGGGAGCCAGTGTGAATTGCATATCTGCCGAGTTTGCAGGGGAGGTACTGGCAAAGCACGCGGACCAAATCCGTCATTACACCTCCTGGTTAAGCACGGCGGACGGAACTCGTCACTCTGTAGTGGGAAAAATTATGACGGATGTCACCTTTAAAGGAGTAACTAAACCCATGGAATTTTTCATTATACCTCAGTTAACCCAGAATCTTTATTTAGGAGTGGATTTCGTTCGAAAATTTAACTTGGCCCCGGCACTATTTTCCGGTTCGACCCTGGAGTCCGTCACCACCGTTCCTGACCAATCTCAACCCACTAACTTACTACGGCATACACTGGAGGTAACTCAGCAACTGCGTCTCGACTCGGCTATATCGGCTTTTCCCTCGCACGAGAAGGAAGGTCTCGGGCGGACTGCCCTGGTGTTCCACACTATAGATGTGGGGGACGCTAAACCCATAAAACAGAGACATTTCGCCATATCTCCGGCGAAGGAAAAATCGTTATATGCCGAAGTGGATCGAATGCTATCATTAGGCGTAATCGAAGAATCACAGAGCGCGTGGGCTTCCCCAGTCACCTTAGTGGTCAAGCCGAACAAGGTCCGGTTATGCTTAGATGCCAGACGCTTGAACGCCGTCACAGTCAAGGACGCATACCCTCTACCGTTGATTGAAGGCATTTTGAGTCGGTTGCCTAAAGCCCATTTCATCACGAGCTTAGACCTCAAGGACGCCTTCTGGCAAATTCCTTTAGACCCCGGTTCAAAGGAGAAAACAGCCTTCACAGTCCCAGGCCGGCCCCTATATCAATTCGTGACCATGCCATTCGGATTGTGTAATGCCCCCCAAACAATGACGCGCCTTATGGATAAGGTGATACCACCTCATTTGCGGCACCAAGTTTTCGTTTACTTGGACGATCTGTTGCTTATAACCGAGACCTTTGACGAACACATCGACCTGCTTCAGGAGGTGGCTCTACACATCCGGAGGGCAAGATTAACCATCAACATAATGAAGAGCCAGTTCGTGATGACGGAGGTGAAGTATTTAGGTCACATCATTGGGCATGGCCATATCAAGACCGATCCGGAAAAGACTCAAGCGATTGACGTTTTTCCACTACCCAAGACCACCAAACAGTTACGCCGATTCTTAGGCTTATGCGGATGGTACCAGCGTTTTGTACGTGACTATGCCACCATTACCACTCCTTTGACCGACATGCTGCGTAAAGGACGTAAATTCGTCTGGGAAGAGCCCAGCTTGCGAGCCTTTGAAGAGCTAAAGAAGAGTCTGACTACAGCCCCCGTACTGCACAGCCCGGACTTTGACAAACCGTTCTCAATCCATTGTGACGCGAGTCAACATGGGGTGGGAGCAGTCTTAGTCCAGGTTGCACAAGACGGCGAGGAGAGACCTATAGCCTTCATGTCTCACAAGCTGAACCCAGCCCAGCGAAATTACACGGTCTCCGAGCAAGAATGTTTAGCCGCGGTGTTGGCAGTGAAACGCTTCCGAGCCTATGTGGAGGGACACACCTTTGAAATCGTTACGGATCACGCTTCTCTGAAATGGCTCATGAGCCAGACTGACCTCAACGGCAGATTGGCCAGGTGGGCACTGAAATTACAGGCATTTGACTTCACAATCCGCCACCGAAAAGGAAGCCAGCATGTAGTCCCCGACACCCTATCCAGAATGTTTGCCCCTGAAGGAGCCGAGTTGGTCCAAGAGGACGACAGCCCCCAATTGATCGATTTGGACCATCCTGCCTTCAAGTCAGCCAGCTACACCCAACTGATTCACACTATCCAGAATCAACAGCCCCAGCTTCCTGAACTGCGGTTGACGGATGGATTTATTTACAAACGGATGGGACACGCATCCGGAGACCCCATACAAGAAGAAGAACAGTGGAAGTTGTGGGTGCCCGAAGAATTAACCACTGATCTTATCAGGCGGGCCCATGACCACCCATCAAGTGCGCACGGCGGATACGGTCGTACACTTAGGCGGTTGAAAACCTGTTTCTTTTGGCCTAAGATGGCACAACAGATAAAAGCGTACGTAGCCTCCTGTGAGCTATGCAAGTGCACTAAAGCGCCCAACACCATTCTTCGGCCACCCATGGGTAAGGTTGAGGTCCCCGAACGCGTGTTCCAGCGCTTGTACATTGATCTTATCGGTCCTTACCCTCGATCTGCTTCTGGTCACACGGGAGCTGTCGTGGTCCTGGACCAGCTCTCCAAATTCCCTATCATAGAACCACTACGTAACATGCACACTGGACCAATAATCAGCTTTTTGGAGAACCGAGTCTTTCACATGTTTGGAGTTCCGGAGAAACTTGTCTCCGACAATGGGGTCCAGTTCACCTCCAGCAAGTTCCGAGACCTAATGTCCAAATACGGCATCATCCACCAACGAACTGCCGTCTATTCACCACAAGCCAACGCATCCGAACGACTGAATCGTACGCTCATAGCGGCCATTCGCGCCTATGTCCACCCAAATCAGAGGGACTGGGATCGCAAATTGTCCGCCATCACTAGTGCGCTGCGCTCGTCGTACCACGCCACTACCGGCATTTCGCCGTATTTCGCAGTGTTCGGCCAGTACATGATCTGTCATGGGAGCGCTTACCGGCTATTGCGGCAACTGAAATCGCTAGAGGACCCAATCGTGGTTCTAGAACCGCACGAAAAGCTCCAACTTCTGCGAGATCAACTGCGGGAGAAGATTGAAGAAAGTAGACGGATGGGAGAGGAGCGGTACAACTTGCGATCTCATCCTTCTGGTTTTAAGGCCGGCGACGAAATATATCGTCGAAACTTCCGACAGAGCGATGCCACCCGACATTACAATGCCAAACTAGACAAGAAATTCGTGAAGTGTCGAGTCATACAAGTCATAAGCCCCACCCGATACCTCATCGCGGACATGACTGGTAAGACCCTGGGAATTTACCACGCAAAAGACCTTAGACGATGAAGTGCAACTAATTCCCACGAGAAACCTTGGCTTATCCCAAATCTCTGCCTAGACGAAGGCCTCCGAATAACACCTGACTTCCTACTATATAGTCACTGTCGAGTCTTCACGAACATGGTTGTAGCCTATCCTTCGAAACCGATCTTCGACCCGCCACGTCCCTAACCAAGACCTTTTACAAAGGAGACGGGATCGTAATTACTTCGATTTTGGGGGGGGGGGGGGGGAATGTGTAATGTGACGCCTACGCCCAGGAATCGAAGTGATTCCGATCCCGAACCCTTGTAACCTGCCAGATGGATATGTCCTCGAATTGCCAGCGGACTTCATCTGTTGTGCGGATATCGTTGTGCAGAAAATATTTTTTTTCTGTCCAAATATTTAGATCCGTGGATATAAATATTCGAAATATAGAATTAATCCAACCCCGGCACATTTCGAGACATAGCCATCTGGAAATGCCCCTCCACCGTGGCCATCGAGAAAACTATGCCACTGGCGACATCTGGAGAAGCACATTTCCGCCATATGAAGTGCCATTCCACGCACAGATGTTTTGTCCGAGGTGACAACCGAAATTTTTGACAGCCACATGTCGGCTTAGTTTTTCGTGGCAGTCGTCTTCGAATATGTCCAGTGTCGCGAAATATCGGAAGAACCAGAGATAGCAGCTGCTAATTGTTGGGTGCGGCAGAGTCCGGATTTCGCTCTCGTTTGTGCCGAAAATATCTATAGAAAGGTAAGTCTGCTAACGGATATTTCCCGAGTTCCGTCTCTAACCTCATTCTTGATAGAAAATCGCAAGAATCCGGAACGAAAATTGTTGCGTTCGTATGATAATTTTGTTTTCAGCTGGTTGCACGAAAGTTTTCACATCTGCAAACAATTTTCTTGAATGGTCAGATGTCTTTTTGAAAAGTGACAATTGTGACAATGAACTGACTCGGTATTGTGATCCACTAGAGCTTTGCTGCTATTATTGCGAAGCTATGCAGCGGCTGATCACCTCATCAAATTTAACGTTGCGTGAACTGCGGACTAAGTGGAAATATACCTTCGATAAAACATTCAGTCGGTATCAAAGAAGAAGTTCCAGAAGAGGAATTGTTGGCGGATGTGAGGGCATTCATGCGGCCGGCTGAAAACAAAATTATAGAAATAGTAACAAATGAAGATGATGATGACGACGAGGATTGGCAACCACTTTCCGAATTGATTGCACGAAATCAGGAGAATAAACTATCAACGGCGATCAGCGATGATAATGATGAGAATGATGATAATCAAAAAGTTATGAAAATGTCAAAGAAGAAATGTCACTGACAACATAAACAAGAGATTTTGTTGCTTAAATTTTTATCATATTTCATAGAGGATTTGATGATTTCTCGCAGCAGTTAATAATAAATTTTTAATGTGAAAATGAATTTCAACCAATTGTGTCGGATATGTGCCGAAAGTGATAAGGAAATGTATCATATTGCTAAATCCATAGCACCACGAATTAATGTTACTTACAGTGAGCGATCCTAATCCTCGTCATCCTCTGCCGCCACAAATTTTCTATGAAGATGAATATTGTGGAGACTACGATGCATTCGATTTGGCAAATGAAATAGACATGCTGGAACAATTTCTGAAACTAGCACCAGTGGACACAACTAATGTATCGACGGCTGGAATTGAACTAAAGCGTAAAGGAAATGACGAACCATCCACGGATGAAAATTTCATTTGCCAATGCTATTTGGTTCTAAAAAAAAAAAAAAAAAAAAAACCTTATTTACAATGTACGCACCATCTAACTAATACGAAAATTTTTGCTACATAGCTACTTAATTATAATATTTTATTCTAATTTCACTTATATTTAAGAGTGATTTATGCTGTCGTATTTTTCTGAGGATGAAGGTTGAACGAAAGATGTAAATCCCATAACGAATTTAATCTGGGTATTACAAAATGTAACTTTTCAAACCTCCATTAAATTTTTTGTGATTTTATGATCTGTTAGATTTAAATAGATTCATGTAAAGTTCCTTGCATATACTGAGTGCAAAACGAGGTTCTATTTTTCGACGAAACCCTTATTTCCATTAGTCACATAGCATAGTAGTTTCAGTAGACTAACATTTGATAAATACGTATAATAATTAATATGAGAGCTAATTATGATTAAACTTAACCTTACTATGAATCAGATAATTTCAGATTACTTAAACTAAGTTGCATGAACCTAATACTCGTACTTCGACAATAACTTTATATTGCTTTGATTGCAAGCGATGTTCTAGGTTTCCTAAATTCACTAAATCCTCAGTTTATAAAACATAAATGTTTAAACTAATTCGCGTGAATGTTTCCTCCTAATGATTTACGGGTACAATGACTGCAAAAGTTAAGTTTTCCCATTATATAAGTATTAGGGAATTTTTTGGATAATTTAAGTGCATGTGTAGATAATCGTAGATAAACATAAACTTGCATGAGTTTCTTTAGTTTTTTTTTCTCATGGGAATAAATTTATCTTTCTCAGCGGATGGAGTGTAGTGAGTTAAGTTTAATATAATGAGCTTTATTTGAAAATTATATTCTATCCCCAAATTGGTCGGTTAAGACTATACCTTTAGAATTACTACTCTAAACTTTAAAATAGTTAAGCACAAGTGCTCATAGGGAAAGACCTTAGTGTAGGCATTTTTCTTGGATTATTACTCATCATAAGTAGTAGAATTACAAGAACGAAAACGCTAAATCACTAGAAGTTACTGAAATTGTTTGACTTTATACTTACATCGATGTTCTGTTCAATATCTTAATCATTATTAAAAATGAATTGCTAAGATAACCCACGACTTTCCTTTTCAGTGACTCGTTCTTTTTTCAGTGGGAACAGAGAGTGTAGGGTAAGTATGCCGTCGCGAGGGTAGGGTTTCGACAAATCCGCTGAAGTCGGTTTCGCGTCGCGCGCGGTACGCGGTACCTTTGCTTGTTTCGCCATTTCTTTAGAGTAGTTTTCTTCGGTTTAAGTTCGAGTAGTATATTTTTCGGTACCGCGTCGGTGAATCGGTAACGCGCCTATGGGATTTTGTAGCGTTTTTGATTTGAGATCTGTGGATAGATCACATCCAGAACTAACGTAATGTAGGTTTCTCGTTCTGGATGAGTAATTGTTGACGCGTTTGGAAAACGGGCAAGTTCAGGTGACTGAAATATTGTAATTGAGCGTAATCCATTCGGAGACCCGCGACCGAAATCCTCTCCGAACTAGCTGGCCGACAAGCAGTCACCGCGTGAATGGATTACGGTGCACGGATTGGTTGACCTGTTGGTACCATCCGTTGGCACTACTCAGACTTAACGTCTAGAACCGATGAGAGGTCGGTTCCGCGTTCGAGCTGAAGGTAGAAAAATCATTACAATACCTGTCGCCCTCCTTGCGCCGCGCTATTTACCTGCGCCAAAACAAGGATGCGAGGAAGATGGTTGTCCACGAAGAGAGACTCAACGATTGGCAGCAATTGCGCGAAGGGAAGGTGGACTGCACGCCTCATACCGGATGTGAGACCATGGCTAAATCGAAGGCATGGTGAGACTGACTTCTATCTGAGCCAGCTTTTGAGTGGGCATGGGTGTTTTCAGTCTTACCTGCTCAAGATCGGTAAGTCACGGTCCCCCAATTGTCAGTTTTGCCCAGGAGAGGAGGACAATGCCTGTCACAGATTTTTTGCGTGTACAAAATTGGTCAGGCTTCGAAGGGAACTCTACAGGGAGACGAGAGAGCTCACCCGGGACACACAGCAGCCGGGGGCGCTGGGGCTGGGGGACGCTTTTCTGGCACTCCCTCTTCCCCTCTCCCCTCCCGCTAGGAAAGGGACTCCCAACTTGAAGGCACCTCACGGCGTAACAAAACGAGACCTGGCCCGAAGTAATGTGTCAAACGGTTCCAGGCTGGGTTCTCAGGTTGACAGGGGAGGTGTTTAGTGGGTAGTCCAGTTGCGTATGAAAGTCCCACACTCTGTGCATAAATGGCATTCACCTCTCTACCACCCCAAAAAAATATGCTACTACCCAGCTTGAGGGTTAAGCTGAGTTAGCTGCATCAAAACACGCGTTTGAAGAGCGGGCGAGTTGCGTAATTTTCTTAAATTGCTATGCGGTGATACAAAATATTACAATCATTTGCTTATTGATTTGCAACAATGTAAACAAACAGGAAAAGAAATTATTCCTCAATTTATTAACTGTCTCGAAACAGCCGCTAAAAATTTAATTACATGTGTTAAACAATCTTTCGAGGATGAGGCAGAGTTGCTATCGAAGAGGTAAAATTATCAAACTTTTTGAAGTCAAACCCCATAAATTTACCCCCTACAAGCAAAGTATTGAAGTTTTGCAATATATGCAAACGTGAAAATCACAAAATTGCTATTATGGAAACAAATAGAATAATCTTCATCGGAAAATTCTGCAATTATTGCAAGAAGAATCGTCACGGTGATGTCATACCAAACAAACCAGATCATTCAAAAACGAGGGGGGCGTCTCTGAACGTAAGCGTTTGGATGATTTCAGTAATCATGGTAGAGGAATAAATTTCCTAGCCTATTTTACCACGGCAAGATACGGAGTGTATACTTTCAGATTTTTGGTGGATACTGGGGCTTCTGTGTTGATTATTAAGGGTGAAGAGCTAGAATTCTCTGGCGAATGCCACCCGCACATACCCAAGGAAATTCCCGCAGCGGGAATGCCTGTCGATAGGAGTACTCTTGGAAGCTAGCATTCTTTGAAGAGCAACGCCCCCAGGGACCCGAGAATATGGAGGGTGCCGTGAGGTTCCCGCCTGGGATGACAGGTAACAACCCTGATTGAATCTGGACTACGCTTTCGACAAGGAACTGGGATCGATGCTTTAGGTTGGCGGATATGATGGTTTGGACCTAGTTGCTTTATACGGTAGGGCCTAGATGACAATCGTGCGTGAACGGCTCCAATTCAACTTTCATACCGTTTCCGTCCTGGTAAAACCTTGGCAGGCTTCGGAGTACGTTCGAAGGTCGCACCATTGGGTTGGGGGTGTATGTTCGGTTGAGACGGACTTCCAATTAACGCTGGTTTGGTTCTGAGCACTTGTCCCCATGGAATGGCATTCCTGCTCTGCAAAGGCAACCATCGGCCCAAAAAGGCGACTATACACATGAACGGAAATATTTGCTCCGAGTGGGACCCAAATAAAAATGGAGCAGTTGAAAACCATAAAAACTGATTAAAATAAAATACAAAAAACAAACAGAGTGAAAATAACAGGAACGACGATGCAAACAGCGGCTGCAGCCACGATGTTAACAGTACATCAGGAGCGGAACTAACGATGACAAAAACGATGATGGATACAATGACGGTGAAGATGGACGGGAAATGGAGATTAAAAGACAGGCTTGTCGACTGACAATCCTGCGGCATTTGGGCGCAGCAAAAAAATGATGCGAGTGCCACAGCGTCCTAAAAAGGAAGAGTGGGAAAATTCGCAGGATGCCCCAGATGTTCGAGTGGAGGGCGGGGAAAATATAAAGAACATCGAGAATGCAATGGTTACTGCTGCGATCACTACTCAAGCGACCGAATCAAGGGTCGTAGATTCCGAGATAATAACGAACTAGCCTGAAGTCCATAAAAAGATTACGGTAGTAAAAGAAAAGAGCAACCAGACAAATAAAGCTTCATTGTGTGATTTCATCGCCACTGTCGAAAATGTGCCGGAAGTCCTGAGATTGGAAACGGAAAGGTGGTCCCAAAGTGCAATTGCCGCCCAGTGACATGTAGAAGAAATGCTAACCAGAAAAGCAGGAGGTGTTCTAAAAATAATAAATTCTGCATGCGAGCGGCCAAAAATTAGCAAAGGAGTAAAGATTGGGTTCCTTGAACTAGAGGAGCTAATAGACCGCATGAGCATTATCGGAGGAGCTGCCTAAAGGTCGAAGAGGACCATAAGGCCAATAAGCAGCAGATGGAATCAGAGTTGAAAATCTCCAAAACAGCGATTTATCGCATTTTAACCGATCATTTGGGCTTACAAAAGGTCTGTGCACGTTTTTTTCCGCACAAGTTAACTGATGACCAAAAATTGCTCAGAATCGATCCACTCTTGTGACTGATTTTTAGACTAGAAATCGCATTTTAACCACCAATCACTCACCGTATTCGCCCGGTATGGTTCCCTGTGACTTCTACCTATTCGGAAAATTGCATTTGGCTATGAAAAGAAAACGCTTTGCATCCATAGAGGGCATCCAAAAGGCTTGTACCGACATCCTGAAGGATATTCCGGTCAATGACCTGAAACACTCTTTCGAAAAGCTTTTGGATCACACAAAACAGAGTATCGAGGGCGGAGGAGACTATTTTGAGTAAATAAACTCGACTTTATCAGAACGAAGCTCCTGTCGTTTCTGTTTTAGCTGTCTTTTTTATTTTGGAATGCTCCTTGTAATGCATTTTTGATATTTAGTCTAGTATTAAATTTTAGTTTGCTGGTAGCAGCATTTTGTTTGTCTTCATCATCATCACTTATCTCTTAAAGCAGTTGCTATACTTCATTCTCTGATTTTAATATTATGTAGAAGTACAAGTATGTCATTATATTCATTCATTTTTTCTTTGCCATAGGATGCTCATTGGTTCTGTTCAAAAATTCTAATATATTAATTTCTTCCAAGACGAGTTATTTTTTCAAATGAATGATCTTGTAGTGCATGAGATGGTGATGATTTTGCTCGTACATCGTATCGTTTGCTTATGATTTTTCCCTTTTGATAAGCGCATGATAAGTATGCTCTTTTTAGATTACTATGTTGACATGTATGTTTTGGGTATCTATTCTAAGTTTGAGATTATTTGCGGACGTTGTCTAAGAAAGATTTTTCGATTTATAGCTTTTGAGATGTTACTCTTTTACGGAGTTTATGTATGATGGATGGGGAAATCATCCTAGTGGTTCTAATAGGTGGGAATATTTACGGATTTTCATTGATAATTTTTTAATAGGTACTGAACAGATGAATAATATAAAAAACAGTAAATGCGGTAGATAATTGACATTGGGGGTTTGTTGGTATAATGTTCTTATTCTTTGTTTATGCGCAGAATGTATGAAAAAATATTTCTGGTCATATGTAATAGCATTATATTCATGCACTGGATTGAATGAATTTTCATATTTACCTTAAATTAGGTGTTATTATTGTGGGTCTGTATTCTTCAGTTGGGCTAGTTTCAAGAGTGTAAAGTTTTTTTTTATGCTTGTCTCATATTCTTCACATTTTGGTTTCTAGTATTGAGAATTATTTATTTTCGGATAAGTCGCGTATAATTTTTCGACTTTTCCGAATTTCTTTAGCCATATTTTCAGTAGAAACTTGTCGATGTTTTCAGTATGAGAATTTTTAATTTTTTATCTCCTTAGGAAAATGATGCATGCTTGCATGATTCCATTTAGCTGATTCTTTTCGGATCCATATTATCACTTCTAGTGCCTACATGATTACACGAGAATTTACAAACCTCATACTGTATATGCTTGAATTAAGCATAAAGTCATTGCTGCTATATTCATATACATTTTCAATACTTGAGTATTAATTAAAATACGTATTTACTACATTTATACATTGTTTTATGTTTTATGTTCATTGCCATATTCAAGTATTATTTTCACGTAAGAAAATATCTTCTTGCTGAGTTGTTCCTTATCAGTATTTTTTTACTGGATGGTTGTTTGATATTTTATAGGTTTGAAGAAGATCTAATTAGTTGTCAAAATATAGGGTATATTTTGGGTTAGCACATTGCTACTATAGATCACTTAGGTTAATGACTATTATGTAAGATATTTTGGTATTGATAACGATGTGTGATAGCGTATGAGTTTACGATAGGCTATTTTAAGATCGATCTCATCGTATCATGTATAGACAAATAGCATATGTTATGGCATGTTCTTGATAAGAACGGACGCAAGTCGTTATGGGATGTCAAGCGATGATTACTTCTTTGAGGAAGTGTTTTTCTGCTGGTAATTTAATGAACAGATGTACACTTGAGTTGAATGAACTCATGCGGGGTTTTTTATCCATCGTTAGATATTTATGAATGGTAGAGTTAAGTGCTTAACATTTGGGAGTTTTTGATATGCTAAGAATGTTTAGATCATCTTGTTTGATTATTTGAGCTATTTGTTTGCTTAAGCAAGGGTAGGATGGTTGGTAAAAAGGACAGTATTTCTTGCCGATAAAAACAATTTATTGAATAATACCATTTTGTTGACACATGATAATAAATGTTGATACAATTTTGAACAGTTCATCTAATCAATAGCTTTATATATTTATGAATTCTATAGCATATTGAACAATTTTTAAATTAACTTAACTTAGGCTTATTCAGCTGCACTATTTGTGCCGTAGGCCCGTACTGACGTATAACCAGCCATCTCACGTCTCTTTTAATGTATACTGTACAATTTGTATTCAATCTCCTTGGCATGTCATTGTAGTTTATTCTAATAATAATATATGAGTGTATAAATTAGTTAGTTGACCACTGTAAGCCTCCTTAATTCAAGCCATACGACTCTTCTAGACAGGAATCAATTTTCTAGTCTGTATGGGGGACTAGCAACCAATTACCTGTATTCTAATCCTGGAATCTCACTTACATCGCCAAGACACCTTATCAGGACACGGATCTATACTTATCTAAGGCCCACGCATACTCATCCCAGGCAGCCGCCTATACCAATCTGACACACATACCCACATACTTAAGGCCCACACCTACACTGTATACACATACCCTATACACACACCCTCGTCACACATCTATCCCGGGCATAAACCATTTTATTCCAGGTACCCACCTATACCACCCTAGTATATGCACCCGCACCCAAAACACACACCCTCGACAACATTTGAGGTTTGTATGAAAATAGTTGTCCAAAACCGGCATTCTCTATCTACTCTGCAAATTTAAGGAGAAAAACTTTGCGTTATTCCATGAAACCTGGTCGGGATCGCAGGGGGTAGAAAAATGGTGTAATATCCTCTGGAGCGATGAAAGAAAGCTAAATTTGTTTGGTAACGATGCGAGAAGAAAAGTTTGTCGCCCGGAAGGCAAACAATTTCATGCTAGGCTTAAGGAAAAAACTATGAAGCAAAGCGATGGCAGCTTGTTGGTATAGGGCTGTTTTTCATGGCAAGGTGTACGTCCGATACATCTAAATAATGGCATAATGGATGGTTTCATGTACAAGGATTTGTTGGAGACAGTAATGGTACCATATTTCGAGGATAATTTGTCCTTGTTGTGGGCACTTCAGCAGGACAATCATTCAAAACACTTATCTAGATCGATCAGAGCATGGTTCCAAGAAAATAATGGTGATGTCCTTGAGGGGCCAATTCAATTCCCAGACTTCAATCCTATTGGAAGTCTTTGGAATGAACTTAAACAAGAAGTTACAAAGATGGTTATGGGAGAGTATTCAAAAAGTTTGGTACAATATTCTTGTAGAAACTTGTCGGAAGTTGATATCGTATCTATCCGGAAGAATCGAAAAAGTCCTTATGATCATTACGATGTTCGTTGGGCACAACTATTATTCTGGCCAATTGAAAATTGGCAGATTTTATGAATTAACTAAATGCAATATTATCTTTTTTTTAAGTTTAATTTTTCAGGGATGACAGAGGAAACTATAAAAATTAAGCCAGTTTTAGAAAATAAACTACTCACAACTATTATTTTGTCCAGCTCGCATATAAATGTTTGTATATATATATTTATATATATATATATATATATATATATATACATATATATACATATATATGTATATTATATATATGTATATATATATATATATATATATACAATATATATATATATATATATATATATATATATATATATATATATATATATACAATATATATATATATATATATATATATATATATATATATATACATATATACATGTATACATATATATACATATATACATGTATACATATATATACATATATATAGGGTATTCCAACAAACGATGCATCTAATTATGCAATCTGTGCAATCCTGAATCAAATGAGTAACCAAAAATCAGACATCTTTTATGCAAGTCGGATTCTAAACGGACCTGAGTCTAACTACAACATAACCGAACGATAATTGTTGACAATCATTTGAGCGGTCCAAACTTTTTGGCCATACTTGTATTGTAAAATGTTCAAGACCGTGACCGATCATTGTCCCTTAATACGGCTTCAAAACTGTAGAGATCCGGGAAGCAAGCCGATTGATGGAGACTCGAGCTCGAGAAATTCGTTTATGACATAGTCTACAAACAGGGAAGAGTATTCAAATGCTGATGCACTTCCTAGAATCGAGATGGATCCCGGTAATCCTCACATGTCTCATGCAGATGTAGTTATTTTACTAAAATGACTCCAAATAGTGTTGAATATAACGATCTTAATATTACTGTAAAGACAACAAAATTACCCGTTGCATATTTTAAGCAATTAACGAAGATGAACAGAATCCTCGTTCTTATTAGGAGGAGTTTAAACAAAGATCTCATCCTGAGCAAGAGTTACGTGCTCTATGAAATCGAAAAATCTGCAACTATTTTTAAACAAGTAATTTGTCAACATTTCTCTCACTGTACCCTTAACTTAAAGTGTCAACATTTCATTCGCTATACTCTATACTTAAAGAAAAGATTTATGAAGAACAAAGATGAAATGAACATTCCAAACTCTGTCGATCTTCTCAATCAATTTAGTTTCAACAGGCTCCCGGACATTATTCTTTTTATATGTCGAAACGAAAAAATTAAAATCAACTTATATCATAATGAGATCATCACACCTAATACAGAACAGGTTTCCGATATCCTTACTCAATTTCATGATCTACCTTTAGGTAGTCATAATAGTTAAACAATACTACAAATTGAGAAATATGAAGAAGAGTATAAAAAATTACATGAAAAATTGTGCTTCCTGTTAGCTTCATAAAACCTCTCGAAAGCTAATTAGAGCTTCTTTGGAATTCTCTTCAACTTTAGATACACCTTTTGAAAAAAATAAGTCTAGATATCGTTGGTTCATTACCTATAACAGAGTAAGGGAACAGATTTATCCTCACAATTCAAGATGACTTAACTAACATACACATTCCAACCGCTTATCCAATCCAAAGTCATGAAGCAAGCACGGTAGCTAACAAAATACTCCAATTTACCACAAGGTTTGGAATCCTACGAGTAAAGCAAATTCTCACTGATCAGATTTCAGAGTTTACCAAAACACTTAGAAAAGAATTATCAAAACTTTTTCATATAAAATTATTATATATAACAGTTTATCACCTCCAACCAAATGCATCCCTTGATAGATCGCAGTTTAATCTGAAAGACTACCTAAAGTACTATATCACAAATTGATTAACAACAGCAAGGCCCGCTGCTGGCAAGATCTAGTGGACAATGTGAGCAAGGATCCGTGGGGCCTTGGCTACAAGCTAGTTATGCAGAAGCTTGGTGCCCTAGGGTAACCTTGCGTACATGATGCCGAAAAGATGGGCGAGATAGTGCGGGCACTCTTCCCGACCCATCACGTCCATGTTGACGCTGTCCATGGTGAAACAGCAGTCGAGTGTCCACTTTTCACACAGCTGGAACTGGAGGAGGCAGTCCTTTCACTGAAAGCGAGGAAGGCTCCAGGTCCAGATGGTGTTCCAGCTGAGGCGTTGCAGCTTGTATTACACCATTGTCCTGACTTGCTGCTTGCTTGCCGACGGGACGGTGGTTTCTCGGTACGATGGAAGGTGGCGAGGCTCGTGCTGATCAGCAAGTGAAAGGAAAATCCCGGATTTCATACCGCCCATTATGCATGCTAGATACTGCAGGGGAAGTGCTAGAGAAACTCATTAAGGGAAGACTCACTGACGAGACTCGTTCTATTAGGGACCTATCTCCTCGGCAGTACGGCTTTAGAGCAGGACGCTCCACCATTGATGCGATTGCAGAGGTGGTGAGCGCGGTCCAAAAGGTAGAGGAATATAGTCACGCCAAGCGACCGATCATCCTGTTGGTGACACCCGACGTCAGGAACGCATTCAACTCCGCTAGATGGGTGTATATTCTGGATATGTTGAAAAACCCTTTCCAAGTTCCAGAATATCTAATGCGGCTTTGAGGGACTACCTGAAGGACCGAAGCCTGCTCTATGACACAACACAAGGCCCACGCAGGATGGAATTTACATCAGGTGTTCCCGAGGGATCTATCCTTGGTGCGGACTTGTGGAATATGTTACGACTGGCTACAGAGACTGGACATGCCAGATGAGTCTCACTTGATCAGCTATGCCGATGATGTTGTGGCTCTGGTCGCTGGACGCACCGTTGAAGTAGTGCAACTTAGCAGGATTCGAGGGTTCAGTTTCTTCTTCTTTGTAGCACTTCAGCCCCTCTCGGGACTTCGCTTAGAGATAGTTAGAGTATCTAATTTTCATGACCGTATTGATTTTTTTGGATGTTGGTTTGGTCAGTACCATGCTCCCGCGTGCCTGCTCAGCTATGATATGATCTGATTAAATCAGTACATATCACCACTGAGTGAACACTCATAGTCTGTCTGAAAAATCCCCTGAACTAGATCACGTTGCTCCCAACGAGATTTAAACCTGGGACCTTCAGCTTATGCGTTCATACTCTAACCACTAGACCACACAGTTTAGCACTGGAGAAAACCGAAGTTGTCATCTCGACAAAAAAGAGAATCCTTAGAGTAAGGATAATCAGTATTGGGGACATATTAATTGAATCAAAGCCAGCGGTGAAATACCTGGGGCTACTGATCAAATCGAAGATGAGTTTCTCTGAGCAAATCAGGGCAACGGCTGAGAAGGCTGCTTCACTGGTATCAGCTCTGAGTCAACTTATGGCCAACGTAGGGGGACCCAGCCCATCAAGAAGACGCCTCTTGATGAGTGCTGTAGGGTCAGTGCTACTGCATGGAGCAGAAATATGGGGTGACGCTCTCAATAAGGAGGTTTACCGAATACGCTTGGTACAGGTAAAAAAAAGAAGAGCACTGTGGATTGCATCTTCGTATCTGACAGTCTCTGATTTGGCAATGAGAGTTATTGCAGGCGTGATACTTGTTGCTCTCCTTGGTAGAGAGCGCCACGCTATTAATCTGCGGCTAAGCGAGGATGCGAGGGAGATGGCTGTCCGCGAGGGGAGACAGCGCTCACTTAACGATTGGCAGTAGTCTTGGGCCAGTACATGATCTGCCACGGTAACTCATACCGGTTGTTGCGGCAGTTAAACTCTTTGGAAGACCCAATAGTGGTTCTGGAGCTGCACGACAAACTCCAAATTCAGCGAGACCAACTCCGGGAGAAGATTGAAGATAGCAGACGGGTGGGGCAGGAGCGTTACAACCTGCCACCTCATCCTTCTGGTTTCAAGGCGGGCAACAAGACCTACCAACGGAATTTCAGGCAGAGTGAAGCAGTCCGGCACTGCAATGCTTAATTGGACAAGAAATTCGTGTAGTGTCGGGTCCTGCAAGTTTTAAGTCCCATGCGATACCTCATTCCGGATTCGTCTGGGAAGGAACTGGGAGTCTACCATGCCAAGGACTTACGATGGTGAAGGGTGCCATCCCAAAGAAGTACTCCTTCTCCCTCGGTGTTATCCTGAGATTAGCCTCGCTCACCTCCACTTAGCATGAAATCGTACACAACGACCTTTTCTTCTAGAACGCACCTTGAGAAGGTTAGCCATTCATCCGATACACGACATCCTCCTCCCTCCAAATGGGTAAGGCAGCTTACAGCTGGAAATGGTGTCCTTTAGTCTCCCCAGGCCTGGTTGGCATCGTGGACACTGCCCTGTAATGAATCATCAGCCCTACGCCACTGACAAATAATTCGCAAGTTTTTATTGACGTCGACGGTTCGGAATGACTTTTTAACTACTTGCTGACATTGAACCACATTTTAACAGCTGAAAGGAAATTGGAAGTTGTGGTGAAATGGATAGGGGGAAGACTACGAAAGATGGCCGCCAATCCGACTGTCATGTAAGACGAGCGGAGTTTTTTGTGTCCACGAAGTGTAATGTATTGTCCGAGCCTAGTGTACACGGAATTTTTAAATTTTACGTGCAAAGAAAAGTCAGGTAGTTGAAGTTATACTTTTTATTGAACAAAAGGCAAGTGATACATACGGAGTTCCCACGTGCGACCGCAATGCCACTACGACCCAAGGGCGTTCTTGCGCGAGCAATGAATGGGTGAGTTGCCAGGTAGGGGTTCAAGAAGAAAAACCTTCCTTTAGTGTACATTACCTCTTTGTGGTAGATTTTTAGTGCGGAAGCTAACCCGTGGCTTACAATTTGAAAGAGCGCCACCTATTCTTGGTACGCCCCGTGGAAGTGTCCTGCAGTCCTCCCCGACGAGCACGGCAAGCAAAAACGAGTCTCCGTCAGTGAATACCATCATCAAGGTTTGTCCGGTTCGTGCATAAGTTGAACAACAAAATGTAAGTCATTTTGTAATTTTTTTGCATGCCTAGAAGTGGCGTTATCTGGACCACCAAACAATGAGCAAGTGTGTCAAGGCTGGAGGTTTTTGTTGCACGACTTGCTCAGTGACAGAGGATGAACACCCCATTGCGATATCAGAAGTGAACATGAATGTTTGCGGTGTTGAATTTGATTTAAAAATCTCATACCATTTAGCTTTCGGCTCGGCAGATCATGACGTTCATTTCTATGATCTGTGAAATATGACTCGTGCAATATGTGTGTTCAAAAGAACTGAAGAGGCTGTATCATACGTGGAATTCCTCAATACACATGAGATAATCCTAGCAAGTCCAGATAGCCAATTAAAATTATGGAACGTTAACTCGTCCCCATATTCGCCGCGTTCATTTACGGGTCATGTAGATGTGAAGAATTTTGTGGTTCTTGCTACCTACGGAGATTGTATAGCGTACGGCAGTGAAGTGATTCAATGTTATTTATTGCAAAGGGCTTTCTAAAACGTTGCTTAGTAAGAAAAATCGAAGTCGCAAAGAAAAAGTGTCCGATTTAGAGCGATCAAATGAAAGTAACGGAATTGTTTCGGTGGTATGCTGGTGAAAACAGTGCAATGTTGTAGCCGAAATAATAAAAATAAATAATAACCACGAAGTTAACATTTAAAAATCAATGAATTTACCATGGCGGAGCTTAAGGGAGAAGCAGAAACGCCAAAATCAAAGGAACCAGAAGATGCACTGATGCAAATATTGATGCTGATGCAGCAAGAGCAGCGACAATAGTCATCTAGTTTAACTGCGAAGCTAACTGAACAATCAGCGAAGCTTAATGAACAATGAGCGAAGCTAAATGAACAGTCATCCAGTCTAGCTGCGAAGCTAGATATATAATCAGAGAAGCTAAATAAACAATCAGCGGAGCTGGACCAACAAGCGATCGAAATCAAGGCAGACATCACATGGAAGCTGGAGAAACAGTCAACTGAATAGTAGTCTGAACAAACAAATTAAAGGCGTCGAGGAAAAGGTTGACCAGGTCAAGGAAAAGGTTTACCAGGTCGAGAGAAATGTCAGCCAGGTTGAGAAGAGAATCAACCATGAAATGGAAAAAATGAAAAAGGACTTGGAAGCAGCGAAGGCAGTAGTAACCACCTCACCAGCCCCGCTTATAACCACAGCACAGAAATGTGCAAGGACCAATATTCGACTGGCAAACTGTCTGGAGTATCTACAAAATTCAGTTTGAAGCCACCACTAGGTTAAATCATTGCATTAAATCTTCCTCTAAGAGGTCCAGCTGCCGAGCTTTTGCAGACTATCCCTGTTGAATTACACTCAAACCTGGCTGCTTTATTAAATGCGCTCGACATGCATTATGGAGGCGATCATCTGAAGCAGATTTACCGGGCACAACTACGGCATCATATGCGGAAGTCTGAAGAGACCTTACAGCAGCTAGCCCAAGACATTGAGCGACTGGCACTTTTGGCTTACCCAGCGTACGACCCAGAACATCGAGATGATGCAGCAACAGAAGGAAAGGACCAAGAATTGCAACAAGCCGTGCGTTCAGCCCAAAAGCAAACGGTGAAGGATGCATTGGCTTATAGTGTGAACTTTGAGGCAGCGAAAAATGTGACTCGTACCACTGCCCGGTTTCGCAAGGTAGTGGCAGACGATTGCAGGTGTGAGCGCGTGAAAAAGGGCGAAAGCCGCAGGTAAATGCCGCACCTAGATGCTGAAATTGCGGAGGAAAGGAGCACCTGCAAAGAGACTGCCAGAAGCGAAGAAAACCGAGCTATTGTCCAGGATGGTGAAGATCGAGACTGTGTCAGGAGCCTAGAATGGAAGCCCTTTAAACTGAAGGGGCCAACTTCGTGGGGCGAACGTTGGCTAGGAGGATCGACGTTCCCAGCACCCCAATCACCGTGTCAGGATTACATCATGGAGAAGCAGACTTATGCCTTCCAGGTCAACCTGATGAAGCACATTGCACCATACTAAGCGACACTGGTGCAACCCGATCGACTATCCGACCAGACCTAGTGAGGCAATAACTACTTCACAAGGGCATAGGTGTATTGCACGAAGGGAAGGTGGACTGCGTGCCTCATCCCGGATGTGAGACAGTGGTTAAATCGAAGGTATGGTGAGATTGACTTCTAGCTGCACAAGATATAGTCACTCTTTGTGGATACATCGGCTTTTCAACAATCACTCGTGGATTCTCATTTGCTAAAATGTGGCAATTCAGCTTGTTAACGAATCCACTGAGATGAAAGTGTGCCTCGTCGCTGAAGATGATTTTCTTTGTAAAGTCACCATTTCTTTTTGTCTGTTCAACCAACCATTCGGCGTGTTGCCAAGACTTCAAATGGTGAGTAGGCTTCAGCTCTTGAGTCAACTGAACCTTGTAAGCGTGCAAATTCAAATCTTTATTCATAATTCGCATTAGTGATGTTCGTGAGATGTTCAATTGTTGGGCACGACGACGAGTCAAGGTTGATGGCTCTTCTGCCACACTACTGCGAACAACAGCAAAAAAATCACGAAGTGCTCGAAATGCATTTTGATTTGAACGCCAGTTTCTCCGTGGTTAAATATGTCAAGCACTGAAACAAAGAAATTCAAATTAAGTTAAGGTGTGACTCACAATTAACATCGTGCATTATGGTTCGACCACCCTTTATGTTTTGAAATTATACATTCTACATTATTACACACGAAGGAAATCATATTTTTATGAATGGGTATTTTCATTTTGCAAAAGATAGTTTTAAAAGACAATTCAATGGGTAAATATTGTTTTCCGATAAGCGAGAAAACAATTCATTAGCGCTAAACTTGGATAGTAAAAATTCATATTGTTTTCCATTAAATTAGAAAACTATTCATTAGTATCAAACTTGCATTATATAAATTGTAGATATATAACATCAACAATATATTCCGCTGGAACTATACATTTTGCACTAGTGCACACTAAACAAACAATATTTTTTTGTGTGTTTATTTTCATTTTGCAAAAGTCAAAATAACTCAATAAATTAGAAAACTATTCGTTAGTACAGGGTGCGGCAGCATAACTTCTTTTTTTCAAAACCTACTAAACATCCGTTTCAAAAGTAGGCTTCAACAACAAAAGCACGCTCCTCCCTATTCTAACGCATGATAGCGACTGAACTGTATCAGGAAAAACTTCATAGTCTCACCTCATGAAAGGAGCCACTAGCACTCCACTACACCATCAGTCAACTAAATGGCACGCATTTCGAAAAAGGAAGTTATGCTGCCGCACCCTGTATTCAGTGTTGAAAAAAGGAAGTTATGCTGCCGCACCCTGTATTAAACTTGGATTATGTACGAGTATATTGTGGATTTTATGCTTCTACAGCCGGCAATAATCTGATGGAATCGATCTGCTAACGATACCTCGTGATATCGATTTTGATGAATTGGATGACTTTGTGGAAGCTGACTGTACTTGATTAAGTTGTTGGGACCATTTTTCTTGGCTAAGACCACGGCTACGGTGATAATGATGATAATAATAACCATGGGAGCTAACCATAAGACCTAATTCTTAACCACTTCGAGATGTGTGATCGTGAGAGTTGAACCGTTAGCAATGCATTGGAAGATTTGATTAGTTGCAATCGCAGGGTGGTGCTTTTGATGAACATCTCCAAGACTTCTTTTGCAAAGTAGCCGATTATTTTCCGTCGTTCATAAATAGTAGCACGTAGTGCTATGGCATTTGCTCGAGTGATACGATTCTCAGACATTACGATAATACTGATTTCAGTTAAGAGAAGTTCTTCTCGTTAACCGTTGCATGTGGAAGACGTCGTGATGGGAGTACTCGTTGCAAAACGCCAACTATTGCTTGCCATGAGTTCCTTCCATAATTTAAAGTTGCTTGTAACTTCATAAGGTTTACAAGCGGGGTTGTTGGAATAGTATTCATATCCTTTGTTATTTTAGAAGAGTAAAAGTACATGTTGTCTTCAATTTTATAAGATTCAAACTGATCTTCCTTGAGCTAGAAAGGTGTTAAAGTCGATTCCCAGCTTTGATGACAAAGCGAATGGTATTGTGTAATGATTACACTGGTCTGCAAAAAAAAATTTCGTCTCCTTTACATAACTATGAATTATAACTATTGATTCAATAGTACTAAATAGAAATATGGTATAAAAAATTTTCTATCACGTATATTTTTTTTAAAATGGAATTTTTAAATAAAATGTATTCTATAGCATTATATTTTAATCATATATTTATTTATTATTGTAATTTTGGATACAGACCATGAAAAAACATTAAAACGTTTATTACAATATGTTTTTTACTTATTAATAGTATTTTGCTGTGTGGTTTTCTTTCTTTTCATATTTTCAAGTGGAGTTTCGTGCCGAATAAACCAGCAAAAATCTGCAAGCATTCCTTCTGACCATTTTCCATTGTAGCGCCTCTCTATGCGCATAATATCTTGATGAAACCTCTAACCATGTTCATCTGATACTGCTCCAAGGTTAGGTGGGAAGAAATCCAAGTGAGAGTCCAAAAAATGAATTTTTATAGACATGTTAGCACCTAGGGCTTTATACAGGGTGCAGCAGCATAACCTTCTTTTTTCAAAACCTACTAAACATCCGTTTCAAAAGTAGGCTTCAACAACAAAAGCACGCTCCTCCCTATTCTAACGCATGATAGCGACTGAACTGTATTAGGAAAAACTTCATAGTCTCACCTCATGAAAGGAGCCACTAGCACTCCACTACACCATCAGTCAACTAAATGGCACGCATTCCGAAAAAGGAAGTTATGCTGCCGCACCCTGTATTCAGTGTTGAAAAAAGGAAGTTATGCTGCCGCACCCTGTACAAAGAAATAAGTTCTGTGACGTATCCTGGTAGTTTTCACTTTTTTTGTTTCCTAGAAAATTATGGCACACTTCGACAAAAGCAGTCCATGCCCTTTTTTCGGGTTCGTTCAGTTTTATTGTAAAATTTATGTCCTTCATGAGCTCGCGTACTTGGGGACCAACAAAGATTCCTTCTTTTGATTTTGAATCGCTGATTCGGGGGAATTTCGTCTTTAAATACTGAAAGCCTTCACCATCCTTATTCATGGCTTTAACAAAATTCTTTATAAGACCCAGCTTTATATGGAGTGGAGGAAGAAACATTTTTTCACTTGGAACTAAAGGTTCCTCATTAACTTTCTTGAAACCAGGCATCATATTCGTTCTTCGTGGCCAGCTTTTTACTACGTAGTGTTTATCTCTTGCCTGACTATCCCACTCACACAAAAAACATCAATATTTTGTATATCCTCCTTGTAAGCCATTTAACATTGCTACAACTTTAAGATCAGCGGAAATGCTCCACATATACTGTGAATATTTAATTTTTTCCAATAAGAACTTCATATTTACATAATTTTCTTTCATATTTGTTGAATGTGCGAGAGGATTTGAAAGATATTTATTGCCATTGTGAAGTAGGACAGCTTTTAAACTTATTTTAGATGAATCAATGAAAAGTCGCCACTCTTTGGGTTCATCAGGAAAACCTAGTTCTTGTAGAAGATCGTTAGCATTATTACAAAATACCAAATCATTCTCTTTGGTGAAGTAACTAACAAATTCTTCATGTCTGCTTCGAAAATATGAGACCCTTGTATTTTCCTCTTATAAATTCCATTATTTAAGCCGTGATCCGAGAAGTTGAGCCTTTGATTTTGAGAGTCCTAAATCTCGAACAAGATGATTCAAATCTGACTTAGTTAGTAGATGAGGTTTTTCTAAGTTTATAGATGACGCTGAAGAAATAGATATGGTACTTGATTGAGTAAGTTGAGGAGAAAAGTTTCCATCAATTGGAGTTTCATCGCTGTTATTACACATTGGAGGCAAAACATCTTTGATTCGAGGAACTGGTTTTTGTGCAGATAGTATTTCTGGATATTGAATCATATTTTTATTTTTTTTCGTATATCCCTTTGTTTTGGTCATACAAAAATAACAATCATTTTCATGGTTTTGTGGTTCACTCCAAATCATAGGCATTGCGAAGGGCATGGTCTTATGACTTCCTCTAAGCCAACCACGTAAGGTTCTTGAGCAACTGCTGCAGCACATTTTCGGGAGCCAACTTTTATCCCTGTCATCAACCGGAAACCCAAAATAACGCTGATAGGCACTTTTAACGAGGCTAGACAAACCATTTCTCTGAGCTTTTAAAGTAAATTCACCACAAATGTAGCAAAACACATCTGGAGAATTTTTGCAATCCTTGGCATTATGTACCTGCAATATAATAAAAATTGCTATAAAATCAAAGCAATATTCCTATCGTGTGACTTTATTTTGCACTGTAACTGAGATTATTATGTAATTTTTACCACACGTATCAATATTGTTCGAAACTTACCAAAATATTCCGTGTAAATACAAAACAATCAGTATATAACTTGTTAACGTACTGAGCGCCACGAAGTCACAGCGACAACTGTGCAGGCGCATGTATTCGTATAAAAATGACTCAGTTGGTATCGTTCTCTCTATTTCTATCAGTACGAAATGAAGTTGCGCTAACGCACGAACAACAGTAAAAAATATAGAATTTCATGCAATTAAAAAAAAAATTTTTTTTAAATATATACGTGATAGCAAAAAATTAAAAACAGATCTAGATTTAGGATATTGAATACTTCATACTAATCATATTTTTGTTTAAAGGAGTTTTTCGTTTCAGACCAGTGTTATCACCTTGTTACAAACCAGTATACCCTATGTATACTGGTAAGAACTGGGAGCTCATTTGATGTGTATCCAATATACATCATCAAGGCTCCCGGGGAAAGAACTCGCTGTTAACACCACTTACCTGCTACTCTGACCATCAAAACCAGAACAACATAGGCGAGGGTTAACTTTAGAGAATGAATTTTATTTAAATTTAATTACAATTGAATTTATTAATGACATTTCCACTTAATTAATTATTTTAAACTTCTACCTATCAGCCAGCCTGAAGAGGGAAACAACTTGTCGTATTAATGGTTCGGGGTGGCCACACGGCGTTAAGCGCCAAAGGGCCGGTTGAGGATCGCGGCGCAAGCCAACACCTCACCCCTCACCATTTGATTAATCACTGAACAGCACTTCGAACTCGAACTTGAATCGCGTTATTGGACGTAAGATTAAACTTCTGGAATTGAATACACACTCTCTGGTATAAGACTGCCCAAGAACATTAAATACCATTCTTTCATGAGCTTTCAACCTAAATTCTCTTTAAAGGTGCTGAGTAGCCGAACACGTGCGCTCTCGTTCCACGAAAGTTTTCCCTCCCCGCTTCGTCTCGCTTGCTCGGCCGGTGAATATGGGAAGCTGGGGAAATTGAGCGAAAGAGTGTTTTTCGCTTAAGCTTTCGACTTCGAAAGAGTGCTTTCAGTTTAAGCTTCCGGCTTTCCCAAGATCTCTTGAGGTAAAATAGCGAAACTGGGGACATTGAGCGAAAGAGTGTTTATGCTGGAACTTTCGGTTTTCCTTTCCGCTTACCTCTCTTCGAAGCACCCCGTTCGTTCACGATGTGAATATCGTTGCGGGTTGAACTTTCTCGTTCACTTAACTGCTCGCTTATTTACTTGCGCATGTGTTTCCATGGCTAATTTTCATTGGCGAAGTGCGAGTACATAGGTATTGTTTGCTCGCTACTATTGCAGTAATAAAGCGGGAATATATCCGAGTATGTTTATGTGTTCACTCGCAACATTCCTCCGGCAGTTGAAAAAAGGATTTAGTGTACTTGGAGAGTACAATAAATCGTCGCTCTACTCCGGTGATCTGAATTACTTAATATACCCCAATAGATTACGCTCACTCTTGGTTTTTCGCAATTTTTGTTGTTGGTTGAGTCTCGCTACATTCCTTTTTGTGCAAATCATTCGTACTTATATCTCGCGCTGTTATCGCCATTGGTATTGTCCACTGTACTTCTCGCAACTTATTATTAACCGTTGTTTTGCTGCTAATTTATGCGTAATTTACTAGATGCGAACGCGCCAATGTTATAATTCTATCCAATTGACGTTACTTAATATGTTGTTACAAGTCAACGTTAGAATTGTAAATTTCCACATTTATGAATTAATGAGTTAATATTTGGTTTGATAATATTCAATGTTTTGTTTGATTCAATCATAAATTAATATAATAATATTTCGTTCGGTACCATAAGTTGATGCTAATTAATATGTATTAAATGTCAGTGTTGTATTTGCAAATTACTACAATCAAAAATTACTAAGTTAAGATTTGATTTTATACAATTATGTATCATATTTTCCTATTCTGTTTGGTACCTTGAGTTAATGTTAATTAATAAGTATTACATATCCATGTTGCTTTCATAAACTACTACAATTATAAATTAATAATTTGAAGTTTGATTTCATACAATGTTTTGTTTGATTTAATCATAAGTTACTGTAATGATGGATACAATGAGCGAAGATCCTGTTTGGTTTAATAATTTGTTTGCTTCAAACATTAAGATGTTACTATTTCATTTGATTCTATGCAATAATGGAATAGTGCTAAATTTGCTTCTGACGTAAATTACAGGATTATAGATTATTTCGTTTTACTATAATATTGAAAACCATACTGAACATATTTTTTCCGACCTTAAATTGTTTTTTCTTGACAATGAACTATTATTTTACAATCGAAAAATAGCGGACTACAATTTCTTCTTTTAATTGGTTTTACTTAATAATATGGTTACAACTTCTTTTAAGATTCATATTCAATGCCGATCATTTTTTTATATTTGGAAGTTAATGGTTTTCTCTTATTTTTAACATTACTTATCATCTTGAAATTTTTATTCTACTCGTATATTTTTTGGCTTTTAATTTCCTCATTTCTTTCAAATAGTATTAAAGTTCTCTTGCGTATATTCAAATATTTTAATTACTAATTAATTCGATGTTGCTTTTGGTTAGTGATTATTACTCGTATTAGGGTGTTACTATTTGTTTAGTACAGGTTTTAGTAAATTATAACAGTTAGCGTTAGTGAGGATTTAATGTGGACGGCTTTCAAAATAGTTTAAATGTGCAAAGAAATTCGTTTTTTATTCCATTCATGGTTTATTAATATTCTATTAAATTACTTTCATTAATGCTATAAAAAAGCTCTTTATGTAAGCTTCTGCTAGCATTTTATTAAATTGTGTATTGTGCGAATAGGTTAGTAGGGAAGTTTCAATAGGAAATATTGTTAAAGCTTTAGCGGTAATTTATTGCGAATAAGTTAATATGTAAACGGGGAATGAATATTTCACACGATCGTTACGTTCGGGCATTGCTTCGCTTCGGAAGAAGATTTGCCGAGAGAATAGCTTTCCATTTATGTAGCTTGGGAGTCGTCTTTGTTGTATTCCCAAGACTTTAGTATAAGCTATCTTGGCTTTATAGGGTGCGAGTGAGCGTGATAAATAAACTTTCCCCTTAATACGCATGGTTAATGGTGTTAATGGGAATGGGAGTCATGGATTGAAGGTTTATGTGATTGTTTTTGCTCGCCGCTAACGAGTTTAGAAGATATGATTAGCATTGCTTCTGCAATGATGCATGAGATAATTGAATGAAGCGATGTATTGTAGCTTTTACATGCGCTGATTGCTAGGAAGTATGTGAAGTATATGATGTGTATGTACTAATTCGTGGTTGGCTGGTAATTGCCTTGAAGAGCATTTGTTTTTAATTAAGTTGGCTTAATGCATTTCGTAGTGGGCAGGGCTTTTAATTCATCTATGCTATACGATTGTGTAGGAGGAAGAGCTTTTAAGGTATATGCATTTAATTGTCGTTTAATTGGCTTAAGTCGTAAATTACATACTTGTTTATTCATTTGTAGTTGTAAAAAGGGAGGGTTATTAGAAATGTATTCAGCAGTATGTGTAAATAGTTGTGGATTATTTATAAATCGGAATTATTATGTACGTTTTTTTATTAAGTATAGAAATGTTTAATGAGTTAATATGAATGAATTCGACCTTTTTCTCAAACTGAAATTAGAAGGAGTGATTTTGAGCTCTGTTTTATACTTTTATTGATTTTAGTGAATTGTTAAATAGATATACTGCATTGAAAATTTCTTGCGAGAAATTATTGTAAAAGATGATCGAAGCGACACAATCACTATATGGGCTTGGGAACATATAGTTTCGGTCTTCATTCAAGACCCTATATGTGTTCCGTCTAATTTTTCCCTAGTGTGTGTCTAAAAGATGATCGAAGCGACACAATCACTATATGGGCTTGGGAACATATAGTTTCGGTCTTCATTCAAGACCCTATATGTGTTCCGTCTAATTTTTCCCTAGTGTGTGTCCACTAAGTTTGGCATAATGCTGTCCTGGACCTTACTAGAAGACAGTACAGTGCCGTGCGAGGTCACTTCATTAGCCGTTAATAAATTTCTGATCTCGATCTTGAAAAAACGATTGTTTAAAACATCTTGAAGTATATATTATAGCATTCTAAGACGCTATTTGGTATTTTCGCCATATATGAAGTAAAAGGGTGGGAAATGGGTGGGTTTTGAATTGTCTTGCGCTTTCTACAGGGATTTTATTTGTGACTTTTTTCTAATAGTTAGCAGTTATATAATGCATTCATTGTGCAAGGAAACGTAGTGGCTTGTTTAAAGGGTACATGGTTGATAGTGTGTTGTAAACCCTTTTAGATCAACAGCTCAGCGGCTATGACTGGATGGTAAATTGATGTCTCTTTTGCATATGACTTAATACTATATGTAGCGTGTCTGCCGAAAGTTGAAATCGGGCAGCTCAGAGGCTCAGAGGGACTTATAACTAAAAATAGCGTGTCCGTCGACAGCTAATGCCAACGGCTCAGGGGCTGTTGTTAAATTTACTGGTTTTCATTCCAGTGATTGTGCAATTAGACATAGAAAAAGCGTGTCTGCTGATAGTTTTGCCTGCCACTTTTCCCGTTTCCTTAACATGATGGAGTTGCAGTGGATTTTGTAAGAGATAATTTGTTTTGGGGTAAAATCGTTTGCATTGTGCATTGTTCTTATAACTAAAATTCTGTTGTTTCAAATTTCCCATACTTTAATTGTTTCAGTGTAACTTGAAATTAAATTAGTTTCATGTTTATTTGCGTTGGAAAATTGCCGTTCTCATGTAAATTATTTTTTTTTATTTGTTTAGCGCAGTTAATTTATTTAGTTTGCTCTTCAATGTTTTTGCATTTAAAAATATTGCCCAGATGTCTACCTATTCAATTTGCAGTTAAATGTTTGTTTTTGTTTGCTCTTTTAATTATGCTTCAGTTAATTCGAATGCTCATTCAATTCAAGAGATAAGACTTTAATATGCATGTGGGTACGCGTATTGTCCAAGCAGTCGGAGTGATAAGTGGTATCATATTTCGATAACAATGGGCACGCGTTTGTTTGCTCGTATTAAGTTTTCGTTTTGCTTATTTGTGTTTAATATTTACTTGTAATGTTTTGTGTTTTGCATGTTAGTTGATTGAAACTTTATATCTTTATAAATTCTACGTTGGGTTTGAACGAGTTAGGAGTTAGTTCGAATGACTTTCAGATAAGAAAGATGAGATTTAAGATATATGAATGAGGGAGTAAATGAATGAAGAATTAAATGTTCAAGATGACTTTTTGATTTTAGGACTGGTCTTATTTGATGGATATTATGAGTAGAAATATTATTATATTTGAATGTTGATATTATGTTTTAGTTATTAAAATGATCAATAGGATTTTTTGTTTCGATTAAGGAGTGATCTGGGTAGATGACCAGTATGGGTAGCGTTAAACTGATATTATGTTTTTGTTGTTTAAACGATTAACATGATCCCATATTTTTTAGAGGACTGGTGAAGTTTCATACTTTCTTTTTGTTATTTAAATGATTGAAATAATTATTTGATTTTTTTTTTTCGTTTTAAGAAGGTTGATTTAGTTTTATGCACTGTATTAGTAGCGTTGTTATGATGTGGGGATATTGATACAATATTTTTGTTTTTTTAAAATGATTAAAATTATTAGTTGATTTTTTTTTAGGAAAGCTGATCTAGTTTGATGGACTGTTTGAATAATATTGATATTATTATATTTAAATAATGAACATTATCTTTTGATTTTTTTTTAAAGAAGGTTGATCCAGTTTGATGGACAGTATGAGTAGCAATGGTGTCTTACAGGAGTTGAATGGTTTGAGATATCGGCTGGGTGAATAGATTTTACAGCCCATTTAAATTTGCTACACAGCGCACTACACTGTGGTCTCTGCAAAACCGATATCCTACCGGCTGCGCCAATTTTGTTACAAACCAGTATACCCTATGTATACTGGTAAGAACTGGGAGCTCATTTGATGTGTATCCAATATACATCATCAAGGCTCCCGGGGAAAGAACTCGCTGTTAACACCACTTACCTGCTACTCTGACCATCAAAACCAGAACAACATAGGCGAGGGTTAACTTTAGAGAATGAATTTTATTACACTATCCATTTTTTAAAAATTTAATTACAATTGAATTTATTAATGACATTTCCACTTAATTAATTATTTTAAACTTCTACCTATCAGCCAGCCTGAAGAGGGAAACAACTTGTCGTATTAATGGTTCGGGGTGGCCACACGGCGTTAAGCGCCAAAGGGCCGGTTGAGGATCGCGGCGCAAGCCAACACCTCACCCCTCACCATTTGATTAATCACTGAACAGCACTTCGAACTCGAACTTGAATCGCGTTATTGGACGTAAGATTAAACTTCTGGAATTGAATACACACTCTCTGGTATAAGACTGCCCAAGAACATTAAATACCATTCTTTCATGAGCTTTCAACCTAAATTCTCTTTAAAGGTGCTGAGTAGCCGAACACGTGCGCTCTCGTTCCACGAAAGTTTTCCCTCCCCGCTTCGTCTCGCTTGCTCGGCCGGTGAATATGGGAAGCTGGGGAAATTGAGCGAAAGAGTGTTTTTCGCTTAAGCTTTCGACTTCGAAAGAGTGCTTTCAGTTTAAGCTTCCGGCTTTCCCAAGATCTCTTGAGGTAAAATAGCGAAACTGGGGACATTGAGCGAAAGAGTGTTTATGCTGGAACTTTCGGTTTTCCTTTCCGCTTACCTCTCTTCGAAGCACCCCGTTCGTTCACGATGTGAATATCGTTGCGGGTTGAACTTTCTCGTTCACTTAACTGCTCGCTTATTTACTTGCGCATGTGTTTCCATGGCTAATTTTCATTGGCGAAGTGCGAGTACATAGGTATTGTTTGCTCGCTACTATTGCAGTAATAAAGCGGGAATATATCCGAGTATGTTTATGTGTTCACTCGCAACAACCTCTCTTATGAGGAAAAATACTTATACGAGGTGTGCCAATTAAGTAATAAGACTGATTCCATGAAAACCGTATATTTAAAAATTATTATACAACTCTGCCATCCCCTTCAAAGTAGTCCCCTTGGCCAGCTATTTTCCATGCTTCGTAACATTTCTGGAACGCTTTGACTGGGATGTCCGCGAGTACCCTCGTCACGGCTGCCTGGATGTCCATAATTGACTCAAAATGGGTTCCTTTGACCACCGAAAAAAAGTCACAGAGTTACATATTGGGCGAATAAAGTGTCTGTTGCAACACGGCAATCCCTTTAGAGGTTAAATAGTGGGACAAGTGAGGGTGGTGTGGTTCTTTGGAACCATCTTCGCGCACAACTTTTTCATCCCAAAATCGTCGGTTAAAATTTGTCCGACTGCTTCACGGCTCAAACCCCGTTCCAAGCCATACATGCTAACTGTTAAACTCCAATCTTCACGGATTAGGGCGCACACACGCTACGCATTCGCATCACTCCACACCTCGACTGGTCTCCCGCTCCACACCTCGTCTTCCACGCTCCCACCCCCCTTAAACTCTTTATGCCATCGAAACATCTGGGCACGACTAAGAGTACTATTACCATGCACTTTTACAATATTAGCTTACGTTTCCCAAGCTGGTTCGCCCAATCTGATGCAAAATTTAATCGCGACGCATTGCTCTTGATATCGTTTCTCCATTTTTGCGACAAACACCACCAACACACGTCTACTCAACACGAAACAGCAGGCAAATTAAACAAGCTAGAGCGATAGTAAATATATCAATGAAGGGAAGAAGGATGCCGGGGAAGAGGGAGGGAATTTCAAGGTTGCAGGTTTACCACAATCTGACTTGACAAGCGACAAAGTGTAGTATGGACCAATTTTCATCCAAACCTTTTCCGACGTTCCCTAAATTATTTTTAGTGATAAAAAGTTCAATATACTAGCTAACTTTGTGTACTTTGCCTGTAGTTTGTCAAAATAATCGATTGCCGCAAGGTACGAGTATCTAGAGATGACTGAGTCCGAGCTTGTGTAACAGAATCTATGAATTTCGTTTAATTTATTGACAAATCCTCCAAGCTTTTGCGAAGTGAAATTACTGAACGTTACTACTCGAGTAATGAGCAACATGTTTTGTTGGGTTGTCGCTTGTATTAATGACTGATTATGCTGAGGGCTATCGATTGCTTTGTAGACTTCCTCATTTACCCCAAACACAGCAGTTAGAACTTTCGCAGCCCTTTTCATGTTTGCCAATTCATCTATTTGGCGTAAAATTTCGTTGTATTTTCTGCGAAAAGTTCGAACAAGAGTATTACAGTGGGATGTTGTAAAAAATTCTTGCGTTCTTTTGCATATTTTATTCACTCTGTAAAGAAAGTAGAAATAATGTTTTTCTTGTCTATTGAAAGCTGTTCCAGGGGATAATTTACTTCTATTCTTCTCGATGTTAGAGTGTCCCAGTTGTTCAATGTAATACCCTGTGTTAGGCTTCTAAAGATGATGGTGCTCATTTGAAAAATTTTGCGTGAGAACGGTTTCGAGCGATATGATCGTGACCGTTCTGCTTAATATGGTTTTTGCCAAGTACAATGAGTGATCCTTAGCTTCTTAGCAGATTTTGATTGAACTGGAGGCTGCGGTACCACCTTTAATTTGATTCTAGCTTGTGTGGAAGAAGAGTTCATTTTTCATTTATTTTCGGAGGTTGTGACTCTACGGGAAGCTTAATGGTAAGTTCACATAAGATTACGATTTCAACCTGCTTTTGCTGGTTGCCGTTATAGAGTATAGTTGCTGTGAGCATTTTTGCACCTTCTCCGGGTTGAACTGCGCAAACTCGAGCTAGAGCTCATTTTGCTGGTGATGTATTTTTTTCCTCTATGAGGGCCAATTCACCAACTTTAATGTTTCGCATCTCATTAATCTACTTTGATCTTCGTTGATGAAGATGCAGGGACTCTCTTGACCATCTCCTCTAAAACTTCTCATGCAAAGGAATCAGTTACTCATATAAGGTTTTCTTTGATCTATCTGCTTTTGGCAACGCCAATAAAGGCCGGCCGACTAAAAAAGGCGCAAGTATTAGAGCTTCTAGGTCTTTTCAACTGCTGGATTAGGGCACAAGTGGCCAAGAGTTTAGATAAGTCTCTATTCAGCACAATATTGTTGTGAACTTCTCGAAAGTTGGAACAATTTCTAATTCATTGAAAACACGTTTAATATATCAACATGTCGCTCATAAGCTCAAGATGTATTGCCTTTGTCATCATACACATAAAATGGTAAATATAGCCTTAAGTCGTGGATGCTCCTCTGCCTTTGTATGTACGAGTTTTAAATGGTCCAGTATAATCAACGCCACAATGTAGATAACGATGCGTAGGTGTTATTCGCACTGCAGGTAATTTGGCCATCAGCTGTTTTTTTTTATTATCCGCATATCAGCAGCAAGTGATGATCTTTTTTATGGCGGATGATCTTTTGGTCGTTTACAATCCAGTAACGCATTCTAAGATAGTTTCGCACGATAATAATGGTTCCGTGCATAGTATGCTTCTCGTATGACTAAAGAAGTGACATAGTGTCGCTATGGTAGCAATATGGGATTTTTACGTTCTTCTGAAATATTTGAATGTTGTAATCGGTCACCTACACGAAGTATTCTGTAATAATCGAGCAGTTAAAGGGTTAAAGAAAACCCCAAAATGTCCCAGATCAATCAAAATGATCGAACCGGTACGATTGCAGATTGAATCGGAACAATTTCCGATTGATCTAGAACAATTTGCAATCGAACCGGTTTGAGATTGATCTGGTACGAGGAAATACCTTGGACAGGGCAATTGACATTCGGAGTGAAGGAGAGATACACGTGTGGGAATTAGCGCAGTGCTGGCTATAGTTCAGGTATTGATTTTGATAATTTAAATTACACTAACGCTCACATCTACTGCAACACCCAAACAGGAACGTGAGAAAAACCCACATCAAGTAGGAGAAGAAGAAAGAAGACAAGTTTGGAACGGATCGAGAGTGGACTTACGATTGTGACAGAGAAACACGTGAAGAGGACCGCGCCGGCAAGCGTGATATCAGTTGCAAGTGAAAATCAACTTATATGTTTGCGTTCTGCTGTAACAGCCAGTTCGAGTTTATACCAGATATTTCATAGAAATACCTGCAACATGGTAATAACTGAAATAATCGTGAAGTGCTGAATCCCTCTGTTTTTTTTACCGCGACCTCGCCTCACCCCCTAGAATTCCGCAACTTGGTGCACATTGCATTTGTGAAAACCGCATGCCAAAGAATTTCAAACTCAACTTCGTGAGTTTAAAGTGCATTTAAATGAAACTCTGGATGTGATTACGCATAAGACCATGAGTCCATCCGCGCGTTCATGACCGAATTCTGTACGAAAAGCGAAGATGGCACAAAAACGATATAATCCAATGAGTGACATAGATAATGTTAACTAACTGTTAAATAAAATCTACCCATATGTACAGTGGCCGGTGCAGTGTTGGTTATACATTGAAGCTGTGGGTTTTTGCTTAATTTCCTTGCATGCTACCATCTTCATCGTACGTTCAGCATGACCTAAGCTCACCGGATTCGAACGATACTGAAAATTCTGAAGCCCTTCACAAACCAAAATCTCAGACGAAGACTGGAGCGACGAGCTAAGGGTGTTGGTAATGCAAAAAGCAGCAACATGGCGATGAGCAGATGTGCTCGAGTACAAGTGAAGACAGTGAAAGTGATTGTTCTAGTAGTACTAGTTCATCGTGCTCGTCAAGTGAATATAGTGGAAAACATAGTCGTCATAGTTCAATAAGTGACGTCGCGGGTTGAGTGGCCCAAGCAGAGTGCCTCTTTATGGCAAAGAGTTATGCAATCAAATTGTATAATACTATGGCATAAATTGGTCACCGGGGTACTCCCCTTCTGATGGGAAAGTTCATGCAATTCAAGTTGTATGAGTTTTCCACTCAGAAGAGGAATACCTGGCCACTGCAACAAAATATATATGGATTTATTCCGGTTGGGTGGGTGCGAAGGGGCTCCACCATCACCCGTTTGCCCCTCTTTCACTTGTGGGCCATGAATTTCGTCGGGTAATGACGAGGTTACCCCAAGTCCGCCTTTATTTTCAGGTTCCTCTTGTTCTCGAAACAAGTACTATCTCCCTCGACGTAGTTATCTACACTTTTTGCGACTTCAGTTGCCCCTGAATCTCCAGCAGTCAAATTCGTGAGTGCGAAATTTTTTTGTAGTGGGTCCTCGTGCTGGGGAAATGAACCCGCCCCACGACACCGCAATGCTAGCCTGCCAGCGCACTCACGCGTCCCCAGACGAGGACATTCTCGGCAGATACCGACACCTTCTTCTGCCGAGGCAGCAGACCATCGCTGCAGTCCTTTACGGACTTATTGAACATTCGAATTGCACTACAAATGGCGCCCAACGTGGGGCTCTGAAATGCCCGGCTGTATCATCAGTCGTGAGCACGAGACAGTCCATCGTCTCTAGGCGTCCCCACAAGGTGTTAGAATTATTGGCGGGTAGGTAACTCCCGAGGGTTTTTTGCACTAATCGTGCCCCAGCAAGCCTAGTAACTTTCGAACGTGTGTTGTCTTTGGACATCAATATCGTTTGGTCCTGCTTTTGATTTATACTTTGGTGGCTTACCACTATTGTATAACTAGTAAGGCCAAATGATATTAGAGTCCCTTTTTGTGTTCGGAAGCTACTATCTCAACATTCATTTTGCGGAGGATTCTGATCCGCTCCTCAAACCAGCGGTGCCTAGGCGTCTTAAATTACATGGATTTTGATTTCATGTGATTGGCTGATTAGCTAATCCATGACTATCCATGACAAGACACGCGCTGCTTGTGGATCAGAATTCAACCCTGGGCTGACAAGTTGTAACTTGAGAAAACTTGCGGATGAGGGAACACTTCTGAACCCTGATTCTCATGGTGCCGCAAGAGAGTTTTCCCTGAAACATTACAGAAGGAATGTGCCATGGGTGTCCTTACTTGGGAAGAAGGACAGGAAGGAAAGACCGATTATTTTTTTTGATAAAGTAAAATTTTTTTTTGATAACTTAAAATTTTTTCTGAAAACGTTTACCATACATCTTTTTTCATACCGTTTTTTTTTTTTGAGGATTTTTGAATAGTTCGCCACTGACGGCCACTCGACAATTAGTTAGTAAATCATTTGCACATTCTTCTCTTGTATATATATATATTCTTTTACGTATTATTCATAGTTTAAATTTTAGAAATAAATTTTGTTTAGAATGTCGACCAAACGCACGCCAGACAAGCGCAGGTTGCGTTCGGAAGCGGGACCCACGGCACTATGCGTCATCTGCCAGCAGGCGCGAAATGATGGAACGTCCGTACAAACGTTGGCGTGCGGACATGAATTTCATGAAGCCTGTGTGACCCAGCATTTATTAGTTAGCCGGACTTTCCCTTTATGCCGACAACCAGCCACCTCAGCGGATCGACCTCCCAGCCACCTAGAGCTTCCAGCTGCTCAAGGGGCGGTGCCCAAACCAAAGGACCGGCGGGAGCAGGTTCCAACAGCGGCTGATGAGCCTGACTTAATGGGCCGAGCCGAAGCAGTGCCGCCTGCGGAAGAGCCGAGACCCACTGTGGCTGTGGAGGTGACAGTCCTACAGGATTTAATGGCGCTCATGCAGGACCTGACCACCCGGGTAGCCTCGCTGGAAAGCCAGAAGGAGAATCCAGTACCACCTCGGCCAAGAACGCCTCCGATGTGAGATTCGGACCCAAATCCGTGGGATTTTAAGATAGACTCGCGGCGCGATCACGAACGAATCCGGCCCGGTGCGGCAATGAATCCTTTGGCTCCAGTGTACCGGCCCCGACTGAGCCAAGCACCGCCACCAACTCAGGCTCCAGTGATTCCGCCGGACCAACGCATCCATCCACACGATACGTATCGGCTGAAGCCGACGCAGATCCCCAGCATCATCCAGGGCTGGAATCTGCATTTCAGCGGGGAACCCAACACTATAACTGTGGAAGTTTTCATTGGTCGGGTGGAGTCGCTGATTGAGCAAATGCTAGCAGGAGACCACACGGCGCTGGCAGGATATTTGCCAATGCTGCTTAGGGGAGCAGCACTTGAGTCATATTGGTGAATACATTCGGCCCCACCATCAATACGCTGGTCACGGCTGAAGGAGGTACTCCGCATGGAGTACCCTACGGTAGACATGGACGAATTAGTACTGGACAAGATTCATGCTAGATGGCAGCGTCCGGACGAGTCTTTCCATCAATATCGAGCCGATATTCTTCGGCTGAATGACCAGTTGTCAGAGCTGATGTCTTCTACCCAATTGCTGCGGTTGCTAAAGCGCAATGTAAGGCCGGAGCTTCGTCGCCATATCGTGAACTCCGATCCACAGAGTATGGAGGCACTGCTGAGAACTGTGCGTCGCCTAGAAGGGTTTGAGGAAGACCTACGGGACCGGCCCTGCTTACTAGCTAGGACGGGTCCTCGACGAGGAATCGCGAGATTGGCCCCAGATTATACCACCATGGATCTGGAGGAAGATTCGGACCAGCTTGCTGTAGCAGCAGTGGGAAGTCTTACGAACTGCTGGAATTGCAATCAAACCGGACACCGGTTCATTTCATGCCGAGCAGAGCGTAAGGTTTTCTGCTACGGTTGCGGCAAGCCGGACACTTACTTCCCGGACTGCCCTGAATGTGCCGCGCAAAAAAACGGCCGAAGGAGTACCCGACCACCTCAGCGGTACTCGAAGCCCCCGCAGTAGCCCCTCAGCCAGCTGCTCACCCCTACAAACCTGACGTTAACCCACCAGCCATGACCACTATGACTGCGGATGTTCACTCTCTTCCGGAGACCTCGCCAACGACAATAATGAAGCGACCACCGCAGTCACTGTCAGAAGAACCCCGGCAGCCTCAAATACGCATTCTAAAACCTTATCATGTTCGACTGCAGGAATATTGGGTGGCTCGAGAGCAAATATTTGCTTCCGAAGTAGTCACTTTCCGCCCGTGCACGACAAAATGGTCAACCCGTCGTTGGCGGAATTTCCGCAAGAGAGTGCGCACCTGCCGTCAAACCTTAAACTCTTGTAACATCTCGGAGGTTGCTAAGAATGAGATCAGACCTTATCATCCAATCAAAGTGTTGGGCGAGACCGTGTTTGCATTGATCGACACGGGTGCCAGTATCAGTTGTCTTGCCTCGAGCTTTGGCTCGAAGGTGCTCCAAGACTATCCGAACTTGATTAAATCCTGGCGCACTGAAATCAGTACAGCTGATGGCATCAAACACCCTATACGAGGAAAACTAACCACACCAGTGACATTCAGGGGTCAGACGAAGGATATTACTTTCTACATTATCCCATCTTTGACTCAGAATGTGTACCTTGGCGTCGATTTTGTCCTTCGCTTTGGACTGGCCTCCGATTTATTCACAGATTTGACTTTGAATACCAGATATGTCAACGGAATCACTTCTATTCCCGATAGGCATGACCTGGCGCCTAACCAACGGCAACGCCTGGAAGCATTCATCGCTGCTTTTCCATCTTACGCTACCCAAGGTCTTGGCCGCACCACCCTAGTCTCACACGCCATCGACGTTGGCGATAGTAAACCGATTAAGCAGACACACTATGCCATCTCACCGGCCATGGAGAAATTGGTGTATGCGGAGCTGGATAGGATGCTCGAGTTGGGGGTCAGAGAGGAGTCCCATAGTGCCTGGTCATCACCGGTAACCTTGGTGGTGAAGCCAGGTAAAGTCCGCCTCTGTCTTGATGCCCGTAAGGTTAAACGCGGTTACCATCAAGGACGCGTACCCTCTTCCACTCATCGATGGAATACTAGGGAGACTGCCGAAAGCCAATTATATCACCAGTCTCGACCTAAAAGACGCCTTCTGGCAAATTCCACTCGATGAGGGGTCGAGGGACAAGACTGCCTTCACAGCGCCTGGACGACCATTATATCAGTTCGTCACAATGCCCTTTGGCCTGTGTAACGCGCCGCAAACGATGACTCCGTTGATGGACAAGGTCATCCCACCTCACCTGAAACACCAAGTGCTCGTGTACCTGGATGATTTGTTACTCATAACGGAAACGTTCGATCAACACCTCCTACTCTTACAAGAAGTAGCCCTGCACATCAGTAAGGCGGGACTCACCATCAACGTACAGAAAAGTAAGTTTGTCATGAAAGAAGTCCGATACCTAGGACATGTCATCGGACATGGCACTATCAAAACGGATCCAGACAAAACTCGTGCGATTGATGAGTTCCCCTTACCAAAAACAGTGAAGCAGCTACGACGTTTCCTTGGTGTGTGCGGTTGGTAACGAAGGTTTGTTCGGAATTACGCAACAGTTTCAGCGCCCCTGTCAGACATGCTGCGGAAAGGGAAGTTTATTTGGACCGAACTCAGCCGAAAGGCATTTGAAGAGCTAAAACAAGCCCTCACATCAGCTCCGGTCTTGCACAACCCCGACTTCACGAAGCCCTTCTCCATTCATTGTGACGCAAGTCAACATGGAGTAGGAGCCGTGCTGGTGCAATTGACCGATGAGGGAGAGGAAGCTCCCATCGCCTTCATGTCCAATAAGCTGAACTCGGCCCAAAGAAACTATACTGTGTCCGAGCAGGAATGTTTGGCAGCGGTAATGGCTGTGAAGAAATTCCGAGCTTATATCGAGGGCCACCAATTCGAGATCATCACGGACCACGCTTCATTACAGTGGTTGATGAACCAGGCAGATTTACATGGACGCCTAGCAAGATGGGCTCTTAAACTGCAAGGGTTCAAGTTTTCCATCAAACATCGGAAAGGGACCCAGAACATCGTACCCGACACTCTCTCACGAATGTTTTCCCCAGAGGGAGCCGAATTGACAATAAATGACGAGGACCCCATCGAGATAGATTTGGACAGCCCAAATTTCGCATCAGACAGCTACAAAGAGTTGAGGCAAACCATCGCGAACCAACAATCGCAGCTGCCTGAATTGAAGGTAATAGATGGCTACGTGTATAGACAAAATGAATACGCCACTGGTGATCCATGGCAGGAAGAAGAGTCCTGGAAACTCTGGGTACCAGAGGAAATGACACAACATCTGATCCTCCGCGCACATGACCATCCTTTAAGTGCCCACGGAGGTTACGGTCGGACGTTACGGCGACTCAAGAAATACTTTTTTTGGCCTAAAATGGCATCGCAGGTCAAAGACTACGTGAGCGCCTGTGAGACCTGTAAAGGCACCAAAGCGCCCAACCAGCCTCTTCGACCTCCTATGGGTCAACTCAACGTCCCAGAACCGTATTCCAACGTCTATACATCGATCTACTCGGTCCATATCCTCGGTCTTCCATGGGACACATCGGAGCTATAGTCGTTCTAGACCAGCTTTCAAAATACCCACCGGTGGAACCTATCCGTAAATTTACAACTCCATCTATCGTGAAATTCTTAGAGAACCGGATATTCCATGTGTTCGGGGTTCCAGAGAGTGTGTACTCAGGCAACGGAGTACAGTTCCGGTCTCGGCAGTTTAAGGGCCTACTTGAGCAGTATGGCGTTGAACACCAACTAACGCCCACATACTCTCCTCAGTCTAACGCATCAGAACGGTTGAACCGCACCCTATTGGCCGCGATCCGTTCCTACGTCCACCCCTCTCAAAAAGATGGGGACCGGCGATTGTCTGCCATCACATGCGCCCTGCGATCCTCGTATCATTCCGTCACTTGTGTCGCCTCTTACTTTGCCGCCTTTGGACAGCGCATGATTTGCCACGGTAAATCATACCGGCTGTTACGGCAACTAAAGTGTTTGGGAGAGCCCGTCGTTGCGCTGGAGCCCCACGAACGTCTAGGAGACCTCCGCCAACAAATCGGACGGAAGATTAAGGCCGCAGGAAGTGCAAATGAGGCGCAGTACAATCTCAGGTCACGATCTGCTAATTTCAAAGAAGGAGATGAAGTTTTCCGGCGAAACTTCCGCCAAAGTGACGCCGCGGGGCATTACAACGCCAAGCTGGACAGGCGATTCTTGAAGAGCCGCATAAAGAAGGTAATGGGATCTAACCGTTACCTGATAACGGACCCATCGGGAAAAGAAGTGGGGATATACCACGCAAAAGACTTGCGCCGATAGATAATTAGTCACGTCTGTTTTGTCCGTCCGCGTATATTTCCAAAAACGCGCAAGGGTTGTATACTTCCGGCCAAACGTAAACATAAGTCCGTCCGTCCGTCTGTCAATTGTGTTTTCTTTTATTCTTCGCCATTTCGTGTCCCGACGGCGAAGACAACCCATGGTACCCTGAAAGATCCTTCAGCTCCTTTTTCGCAATCCGCATTGCCTTGGGATTGCGAGAAAATTAGCTGCCCTGTAATAATCGAGCAGTTAAAGGGTTAAAGAAAACCCCAAAATGTCCCAGATCAATCAAAATGATCAAACCGGTACGATTGCAGATTGAATCGGAACAATTTCCGATTGATCTAGAACAATTTGCAATCGAACTGGTTTGAGATTGATCTGGTACGAGGAAATACCTTGGACAGGGCAGTTGACATTTGGAGTGAAGGAGAGACACACGTGTGGGAATTAGTGCAGTGCTGGCTATAGTTCAGGTATTGATTTTGATAATTTAAATTACACTAACGCTCACATCTACTGCAACACCCAAACAGGAACGTGAGAAAAACCCACATCAAGTAGGAGAAGAAGAAAGAAGACAAGTTTGGAACGGATCGAGAGTGGACTTACGATTGTGACAGAGAAACACGTGAAGAGGACCGCGCCGGCAAGCGTGATATCAGTTGCAAGTGAAAATCAACTTATATGTTTGCGTTTTGCTGTAACAGCCAGTTCGAGTTTATACCAGATATTTCATAGAAATACCTGCAACATGGTAATAACTGAAATAATCGTGAAGTGCTGAATCCCTCTGTTTTTTTACCGCGACCTCGCCTCATCCCCTAGAATTCCGCAACTTGGTGCACATTTGCATTTGTGAAAACCGCATGCCAAAGAATTTCAAACTCAACTTCGTGAGTTTAAAGTGCATTTAAATGAAACTCTGGATGTGATTACGCATAAGACCATGAGTCCATCCGCGCGTTCATGACCGAATTCTGTACGAAAAGCGAAGATGGCACAAAAACGATATAATCCAATGAGTGACATAGATAATGTTAACTAACTGTTAAATAAAATCTACCCATATGTACAGTGGCCGGTGCAGTGTTGGTTATACATTGAAGCTGTGGGTTTTTGCTTAATTTCCTTGCATGCTACCATCTTCATCGTACGTTCAGCATGACCTAAGCTCACCGGATTCGAACGATACTGAAAATTCTGAAGCCCTTCACAAACCAAAATCTCAGACGAAGACTGGAGCGACGAGCTAAGGGTGTTGGTAATGCAAAAAGCAGCAACATGGCGATGAGCAGATGTGCTCGAGTACAAGTGAAGACAGTGAAAGTGAAAGTTCTAGTAGTACTAGTTCATCGTGCTCGTCAAGTGAATATAGTGGAAAAAATAGTCGTCATAGTTCAATAAGTGACGTCGCGGGTTGAGTGGCCCAAGCAGAGTGCCTCTTTATGGCATAGAGTTATGCAATCAAATTGTATAATACTATGGCATAAATTGGTCACCGGGGTACTCCCCTTCTGATGGGAAAGTTCATTCAATTCAAGTTGTATGAGTTTTCCACTCAGAAGAGGAATACCTGGCCCCTGCAACAAAATATATATGGATTTATTCCGGTTGGGTGGGTGCGAAGGGGCTCCACCATCACCCGTTTGCCCCTCTTTCATTTGTGGGCCATGAACTTCGTCGGGTAATGACGAGTTTACCCCAAGTCCGTCTTTATTTTCAGGTTCCTCTTGTTCTCGAAACAAGTACTATCTCCCTCGACGTAGTTATCTACACTTTTTGCGACTTCAGTTGCCCCTGAATCTCCAGCAGTCAAATTCGTGAGTGCGAAATTTTTTTGTAGTGGGTCCTCGTGCTGGGGAAATGAACCCACCCCACGACACCGCAATGCTAGCCTGCCAGCGTATTCACGCGTCTCCAGACGAGAGCATTCTCCGTAGATACCGACACCTTCTTCTGCCGAGGCAGCAGACCATCGCTGCAGTCCTTTACGGACTTACAATTCTCTGTGCATCAATAAAGGAGTTAAGGTTTCTAAGCCGTTTTTGTAGTGGCTAAGTTGCTTTTACCTGCATGATTTCTTCAGGAAATTCAATTTGTTGAACCATATGGATTATTTTCAACTGAGTATATTTATATTCGTTAGCGCTTATCACGCTGCTACGCTTATCTGCAACTAAACGGTGTTCCTTAAGTTTCAAGCGGCTTATTTGTCTTGAAGCACAGTCAGCAGGATTCTCCTTGAATTTTATATAGTTCCAAGACCAAGTTCGTTAAATTGAGGATTTAAGAGATCCTACTTCCACCAGATTTGTCTAGAAGTGATGATTTTTTTTGTGGCCAAGCCGAATTGTCGAATCACATGGCGCAAAGACCGGAATATCGTCTATATTGATGGCTGCCGAATTTTGCTCCAGTAACTCAGCAAGTAGTAATGCTCCATTCAATTTTAATCTTCACAGCGATTTTGGTTATTGCTTGTCTGTTTCCACAGCTTTAGCCCGTCTTTTTGCAAAATGTCAGTTATATCCATCAGGAGAATCTTAGCTTCATTAAGAGTATCAACTCCACTTAGAATGCCATCAATGTAAATAATCATCCTTCAGTATTTGCAAAGTAAGTCCATTTGCGGCTAGTTGGAAAATTGTCTGCTCTGCCAGAAATGTGGCTGGAGTAGTACCATAAGTGATGATTTTTATATGATGCGCTTTTATTGGACCAGATCTTTTGGGTCTCCAAAAGATTCGTTGATAGCCTCTGCAGTCTTTTGCTACATTCACTTAGCGAAACATTTTTTCAATGTCAGTTGTGTGTATATACTTATGTTTTCTTCATCTGAGCATGACTTTTACTAAGTCCTGTTATATTTTGGGTCCAACGTCGAGTCTGATATTAAAATTATGATCATATAGTGTCTTCGCTGAAGCATCGAAGACCACTCGAACCTTAGTTGTGGTCCTACTTTCCTTGATGACTGGGTGGTGAGGAAGGTAGTAGACAAGTTGTTCGTCATAAACGTATGGAGTAGCCCTCTCCACATGGCGAATGTCTAGATATTCTTGAAGGAACTCATGGTATGCCTTTCGCATGTGTTCGTTTGTACTTAAACATTTTTCAACATGCTTAAAACGAATAAGCGCTCTGTTCCGTGATCCGCCAAGCACTTGAATTGGAGCTTTATTTTTGAAGAGAAGCATGACGGTGTATCTTCCACTGGCATCTCTTCTTGTTACTGTCTCATGGATGATTTCACATTTCTGTTCAGAAGTGGAGTTTTTACCACCTCCGGCACTCATTTAAAAAAAATTTTGCATGGACTTGTAGAACTCAGTCATCTAGAAGTTAAATGTTAGTTGTATGTTTGGATTTTTCGATTGCTCATTCAGAGTTTTGCCTGATAATATCCATTCAAGTTTAGTTTTTTGTGTTAAAAAGGGGGTTTCTTTCTTCATTTTGCCTTCAATTACAATATTTGGCTTGATACCTGGCGCACATCCGCACCAAGTATCATGTCTATAGGGCTTGATACATAAAAATGAGGTGAGGATATATGAGTTGCAGGTCTTGCATCTACTTAGGATGCACAGCGTGTGTTTGCTCACCTGGCAACAACGTCTTAAGTGGGGGCATAATAAATGCTTTTATCGAAAGCTTAAAATTGGATGCAAATCTTGGTGAGGAATTCATGGTGGCTTTTCTTCGTATTGCTGCGTTTTATGAACGTATACATAGTTTTTCGCTGCGTTGGCTGGAACGAATGATGTTTGTGAACCTGGATCTATTAAAGTTCGCAATGATATAAAGTCTCCAGAATATGTTGTGATATTTATTAGTGCTACGGCTAACATCACATTTGAGTTGCAAGAAATGTTGTTTTGTTGTTAGTTGCCACGTTGGCTTTAATTGCATCAGTGTATATGAGCGTATGGTGCTCTTTATTGTATTCAAAGCATCGTACCTTACTAGACAGTTTTTGTATAGTTTTTAGTTTTTGACAAATGCGCTTTTAAATTTTTCCCAATAGTATAGAATGTGATTACGTTGACAATATGTACAATTAGCATTTGTTGTCATCTATGCTTTTTTTTAATGGCTTAGCTACGTTCGGCTGAGTCTTTATGGTGAATATAAGCTGATATCGTCGCATGAGGAATTTGTAGAGTTTCTAAATTACTGAAAGCTCTTTGCCGTTTTTTAGTACTTCCTCAATCATCCGTTATTTTTCATGATCAAATTTTCTGATTACAATTCCCACTATTTTTGAGTTCCAATGTTGGGTTTCAAAGCCCATGTTTTTAAGCCCTGCCATGCAATTTTGGATCGTATTGTACAAGTTGATCACGTCTAAAGCAATTTGATATTTCATTTTTTGACATAAAGTACGGGATCAGTATATGTTACTGCCAATTTTCTTTTGTTGTAAAATATATCTTCCGACATGTGCAGTGCAGTTTTAGAATTATTTGCATTTAATTGTAAATAACACACTGCCTCTTTGGCTTCTCCTTGAAGATAGCCCAGCTAGTATTGCATGTTCTGAATGGATCCCAATGTCAAATTGCAATGGTTAACTGCTTTAAATAGCTCATAAAAACGTTGCCAATCCTTACTATCTCCGTCGAAATTTGGAATCTGAATCGGAAGAAGCTTTGGCAGCTTGAAATGGAATTCATTATTGCACGGCAATGCATCAAGTTTTACAACTACATTTAAGATTCATGCATTATGATTCGCTGGTTGAGTTATAAGCTCAGGATTTGGAAAAGTGGCTACAAACCAAAATATTAAGACTCTGCCGCTTCGTACAGGCCATTTGTGCAATAAGGGTCTTCAAAGGAAAGACTTTCTATAAGCATTTTGTGATTTTTCTGTATGTCCTGAAATATTTCGTCCAAAATGGATATCTTTTTCTCGAAATATTCGGATGTTTTCCTGTTTGCGCTATCCTTCCTGGGATTCCGTTCCATGATCTCCATGTCTGTGACTAGCGCACGCTGCTCCTCGAAAATTCGCGAAGTATCTATTGTTGAATTTTCAATGAAAACTTATCAATGAAAAGCATCCATGAAAGGTATCTAAATGACATAGAGACTGGGAATCATTTGGAAATACTTGAAATCACTTACATTCACTAGGAAACACCAAACAAGGAAGACTCGAAGGACCAATGAAAGGTATCTGAAGAGCGGCCACACCAGATGCAGTTCAAAGTCTTTAAGCATTTTGACTAATAGGATGGACGAGGTAAGAGGTAAATTAAACTCAATTGTGGCTTTTGTTGACCTGGGAATAAATTATCATTGCTTCACATTTTTATATTTTACAATTTCCGTTTGCATCTGAAATACATAAATGTTCTTTGAATTATTGTCAGCCGTTTTTATGTTGCTTAATGTGGCACTGGAAGCCAAGGTGCGGCTTGGGCTGTCGCGCCAAAGGTAATGATGATGTGGCACGTGGATTATTGAACTAGCATTTAGTGTCAGGAAAAAGTGCATGTGCAAAAAATCAATACAAAAAGTGTGACAATCAAGTAATGAGACTGATTCCATGAAAACCGTATATTTAAAAATTATTCTACAACTCTGCCATCCGCTTCAAAGTAGTCCCCTTGAGCAGCTATACAACGATTCCAGCGCGTTTTCCATGCTTCGTAACATTTCTGGAACACTTCGACTGGGATGTCCGCGAGTACCCTCGTCACGGCCATCTGGATGTAATCGACTCAAAATGGATTCCTTTGACCACCGCTTTTGTTCTAGGGAACAAAAAAAGTCACAGGGTGATATATCGGGCGAATAAGGCGGCTGTTGCAAAACGGCGATCCCTTTAGAGTCCAAATACTGGGACACGCTAAGGGCGGTGTGGCACAGCGCGTTGTCGTGATGAAGGATCCAGTTAGAAGCAATGTCTGTTGACTCGTTTTCGAAATCTTTCGATTACTTGGCGATAGTAGACTTGATTCACGGATTGCCCCGATGGAACTTATTCTTTGTGGACGATTCCACGGCTATCAAAAAAGGCAATAATCATCGTTTTCACCTTCGACTTGCTTATGCGAGCTTTTTTTGGGCGGGGAGCGTTCGGAGACAACCATTGTGAGCTTTGGCGTTTGGTTTCCGCATAGAGGTACGTACAGGAGACGGCGAAAGATTAAATTCATGAAGCCACGAGCTTTTGCCTTTGCTATTGTGATAACTCATATAGGCTCGAAGCAAATTTCGAAATTGGGGTCGAAATTTCATTCATCATATTATCAGGTGTATCATACTCTTGGCGATAAACTCGATGAGAGTGCAGCGTTTGAAAATTAATTGTTTACTACAAAAAGAAAGCCAAAAAATTGTCATATGTGCTGATATTATTATTCTGGTGGAATTATTTTGCAAACGCTTGAGAAGGTACCGCTTTTGACCTACGTAGAAAATTTCATCATTCCAGCTTGTGTGGTTTGCGAGAAAACTTGCTGTGACGCACGGACGGATGGACAGGCGGACGAAAAGACAGATCGCGATTTTAATAGGGCATTGTAAAAATATTTTACAATCCCCTAAAACGGTCTGTTGTATAAATACTTACAAGTTACGCCATCAAAAATGTTTCCATGATAAACATTCATTACTTCAATTGCTACTAAAATAGCGAATTGCGCTTACCTTCTGATTTTTGGGGGCCATCATTTTGAATGCATGCATTTTTTTGGATTTTGAAAAATATTTCGATCTTAGAGTCTCATCAGTCAATTTGCCCAATCTCATTCAAATCAGTTTCCTTCTAGACAGGGCAAAAGTATTAAATTTTTAATGAAAATGGCAGCGAAAAATATTATGTTTTAAATTTTCGAGTTCTTTATTTTTTATCCGATTTTGATAATTTTTTGCTTAGTACAAGGACTTAGTACAATTATCCATAATCTCAAGTTTCATTAAAATCCATTGGAAAATTTGGCCACTAGAGGGCCACAAAAATCTGAAAAAAATCGCATATTTGATTCGCCGCCATTTTGAAACTTGAGCATGTATGTGCATCAAAATTGCAAATTGTTTAGATCTAATTGTTTTCTCTCATGAAAATAAATTTCATTCACATCGAATCAAAATTGGCTCTTACAGAAGCCTTTGAAATTTCAAGCTTCAACTAGCCGCCATTTTATTTTTGGAGACCTGATCTCTAGGTTTTTTACTTAATTCTTTGGACATTTACAGTTTTTACCAAAGAACTGAATTTCATAAACATCGGTTGAAAAGTTTGGTCACAACAACAACATCCAATGCTTACACGCTTTTCGACGTCTGAGCGGCCACCATTTTGTTTCAAACGGTTCAACTTTGGATTTTTTATTGTGAAATTCATCGCATACTTCAACAAACCTCTGTACCAAATTTCATCCAAATAGGAGCCATGGTTTGGTCAGAAATGAAATCACGAATGGTTGCCTAAAATGGCAGCCATTTTGTTTTCCCTCGACCGATTTAGCTGGTCAAACAACTTAACTGAGATATTTACGCAATACGTCTTTCCTAAAAATTTTGTTCAAATTGGAGTGAAATTGTGACCTCTGGCATAGTCACGATTTTCGTTATATCATATATATATATATATATATATATATATATATATATATATATATATATATATATATATATATATATATAGATATATAGATATATATATATATATATATATATAAATATATATATATATATATATATATATATATATATATATATATATGTATATATATATATATATATATATATATATATATATATATATATATATATATATATATATATCTATATATATATATATAAATATATATATACATAAACTACTCTACGCAATAGGTAGATTTCTCTAAAGAAATTAACCTAAAATTTAAAAAAAACCCGACTCCAAAGTAAGAGAGATGAATAAAATTTTTTAAAAGCGGTGCTGTATTAGTGATATTACATGGTGATTTAATATAACCTCCATAAAATTCATTTCATTCTTTGTAGGGTACTTTGAAGTCGGCTTTCTTCGTTTTCCGGTATATAAACAAATATTTTCAAATTAAACCGCCATGCATGCATTTCTGCATTAATTGGCTTGATTTTCAACAACAATTTCAGTGCCATCACCACGACTCCAGAAACCTAGAAAAACATTTTTAAATTCAACCGACCAGTTTTCGAAATTAATAAAACAGCTCCCGTATTGTAGGTGCACTGCACTGATACGAGATCTCGTATTTTAGAAAACTGTAATGTGACGCCTACGCCCGGGAATCGAAGTGATTCCGATCCCGAACCCTGGCAACCGGCCAGATATGTATGACTTCGAAGTGCAAGCAGACTTCATCTTTCGTGCGGATATCATTGCACAGAAAATATTTTTTTTTCAAATATTTATATCTGTGGATATAAATATTTGAAAAATAATATTAATTAACCATCCGATACATTTCGAAGCATATCTATCTGGTAATGCCCCCCACAGTTGCCATCAAAACATCGAATAGATAGAAACGTGGAAACTGGGTGGAAGTGTCATTCGTCACTTAACCTTCAAGGTGTCAGGCTAGCACGAAGACGGGAGCCGGTAAATTTTATGTAAGCAGTTGGAATCTGAATTAATTATTTTTTGCTTTAAGGGCGGGAGCGACCTTCCTTCGTGTGCCGACGGAATTTTTTGTGGAGTCATTCGCTCACTGCTGGAAATTCGACGGAAGTTAGTCAACAGAGCACTTACTAGCACTATCGTGCCTACCCACAGTCGGAAGTGCAAACGCAACAGTTGTTTGGCGTGCAGGTTTTCTTCAAGTGGTGCAGTTATTCAACGTTTTATCGGTAACTACATTTTACCGTATTAGTTTGAGTCCTAAGACAAAATTTAGTTCCAAGCAATAGGGAAACTTTGTCGTCGGTTCCATTTGAGGTTATAAATATTGTGCAACCTCTACATACAAGCTAAGACAACATTAAATAAGCTAGATAATCTCCCCCCAGACTCACCAATTGTTCATATAATAAGTGCAACATGTGCCGGTTTCGCAGCATCGACAGCAACAAATCCAATATGGTTCGTGAAAACGCGCCTGCAATTGGATTATAAATCAAACAAATCAAATGACCGTGCGTGAATGTATAAAACGAATTTATGCAACGTCGGGCTTTCGTGGTTTTTATAAAGGAATAACAGCCAGCTATTTTGGTATATCTGAAACTGTTATACATTTTGTGATTTATGAAGCTCTTAAAGCGAAACTTATCGAGCTACGACATAGTCAACCTTTGGATGGTAAGACGTCGAGAGATTTTCTTGAGTTTATGCTGGCCGGCGCTATATCGAAGACTGTTGCTTCATGTATTGCGTACCCGCACGAAGTTGCACGAACGCGATTACGTGTAGAAGGAAGCAAATATCGAACGTTTTGGCAAACGTTATATACAGTCTGGAAAGAAGAGGGCAAGGCTGGAATCTATAGGGGATTAGCAACACAACTAGTCCGTCAAATATCAAACACTGTTATCATGATGGCAACATACGAGGCTGTGGTCTATATGTTAACACGACACTTTAATAGCGACTTTTATAGTGCATCCTAAGGAGAGAAATGTGATTCTCATGCACGTTCATGCCGTCGTTTTTGTGTGGCAGTGCAACAACGCTTAATAAAACTAGAGTCGTATATACATAACATTATGAATACATGGTAGATAAAAGTAACAACCGATAAAAATCAGCGGCAAATAAAAACAAAACAAATCAAACACACAAAATAGAACCGCGTAAGATTCAAAAAATTCAATAATATCATAGGCAATGAATGATTTACCATTTAGCTACAGATTAACCGTGAATATTAATACTTAGTTTTTGTTCGTGACAATGAATTAAAATAGTATAAAGTTTATTTGGTTATAACTCGAGAACGGGAAACGGGTAATTTAAACTCGAAGAACAACTAAAAGATTGCGAGCCAGTATCGTTGATGATAAGAGCATTTCTTCGGTTATTTGTACAAACGTTTCAAGTCTGTTCGCGCAGAGATTTTCAAAATTATTTTAGTCATTCGAAACGTAGCGATAGACGTCGGGGCTTATGGTTCTGTTGGAAAACGTGTTGTGACATATCTAGTAGAGAAAAAAAAAACACAACTCATAGAAATGCGTGTTCAACTCGAAATAAAACATTCAAGTCATCCAGAACATTCAGAATAAGTAAAAGGACAATTGACAAGCCATATGTTGAATCCAAAGGAGAGCTAATTTCCCTTCCATTCTTTCCGATCGCACGGAGAAAGCAAGTCCTCGTCTGAATTTGTGCATCCTACCAACCTATCGAGAGTATAAAATTTTTCACCGATAAATATCGTTCAAACTTAACATAACTTAACACCAATCAAAACATTTTGCAAAGAGACAATTGTGATCATTTTTTCTTCATATCCTTATAAAACAATTAAACATAAGAAATACTTTGGGACAATGAATTGAGATTTACTTAAAAGGCAAGAAAGAGCAATTAAATAAGTTAGGTATGCAATACTCGCGTTGAGAATTTGAAAAAAAAAAAACATTGATGGTATTTATAAATATAGCATTGATTTCAATGCTTGAAATAAAAGACATGAAATGATAAAAGGCCTCTTATATAGAAATTCCTAAAATAATATCCCGCCTGAGTCCTTCTAGTTTAGCTGATCCAGCGGATTAACATGATCAATGCCCTCGTTTTAGTGTACTTGTTAAATTTTTGCTTTAGAATTGATGATAACAATACTTCGTGCAGAGAGGCATATTGAAACTAATACAATGATTAGGGAAGAATCGCTTCTTAAATACTGGCAACTAAGTGGTACACATAAGTTACATATACAATAGATTTTAGTAAATTAGTTATACATAAATTATTAGTTACAAAACGATAGTTCACTACCGGAGCGTTAAGGAGAAGTCACCTGCAAATTAATTCGAAAATAGAGGTACTCGTATATTTTAAACGAAAGTTGCTTTATACACTAGTATATATATTTGTGTAACCCGATTGGAAATAGAAAAATAATGTACAGGAGTATTTTAAAGCCAAGCAAAAAAAAAAATAACACAATATCGATATAAATTTTTAAATAACGGAGTGTTACTAAAAGAATACTGCGCAAAAATAGAAAAACCAAGGCATGAAAAATAAAAAAAAAAATATAAGGCAAAGCAATTACAAGCATCTCTGCGAATAGCGAAAGACATAGCACGTTAATACTAGAAAAATTGTAAAATTTAAAATTTGATGCTCTTACAAATGTGCTGAATTGTTGCAACCATCCATCACCAACTTGTAGGAATTTATTGTAAGTTCAGAATTCTCGATTGATGTGGCGAAGTAGCTTTGATACTAATTAAGGTGCCTATGTTTACTTTCTTTTCCATTTTAGTTAAGTTGTTAAATGTTATACATTTTATTTTTCGTTTATGAAATTTTCATGTCGATTATTTTGACTATATTCACGGATAATTAGTTTATATTTTTATATGAATTAAAGGAATGTTTTTGATTGCAATGAATTGCTAACAAAAAAACGGACTTTCCTTTTCAGTGGTTCTTCTTTTTCAGCGGGAAAGGAAGTGCAGGGTAGGTATGCCGTCGCGAGGGTAGGGTTTCGAAAAATCCGCTGAGGTCGGTTTCGCGTCGTGCGCGGTACGCGGTACCTTTGTTGTTTTGTCGCTTTATTAGAGTAGTTTTCGTCGGGTTGAGTTAGAGTAGCATACTTTTCGGTACCGCGTCGGAAATTCGGGAACGCGAAGTAAAAAGGAGATTTTGTTCTTTGACTGGTTATAGGAAGGAATACGGAGTAACGTAAAGTAGGTTTCTTCTCTGTATGGTTTTGTTTTGTAACGCGTTTAAAAACGGGCGTGTATAGGTGGCTGAAAATATGTAAATGAGCGTAACCCATTCGGAGACCCGCGACCGAAATCCTTTCCGAACTAGCTGGCCGACGAGCAGCCACCGCGTGAATGGGTTACGGTGCACGGATTGGTTGACCGGTTGGTACCATCCGTTGGCACTACTCAGACTTAACGTCTAGAACCGATGAGAGGTCGGTTCCGCGTTCGGACCTAAAAAGGTAGAAAATCATTACAAATGGCGTCCAACGTGGGGCCTAAAACATCCTAAGGGGGAAAGAAATTCGCGTCTTCTGACGAGTTGGTCCTTTACGGAGGATGTAAGGTACTTTGGTACTCGAGTCCCACTATCAGGAGCAGTGGAGGTTTGTGATACACTCTAGCAGTCGCTTCACGTGAGTTGTAGCTTCCGCTCTCCTTTGTTTGATTTTGTTTTCGCGACAGAATCCTTCCGATGTGTTGTCCCAGGCTAACCCCTGTAAGGACCTTCTATTTTTTTGATGGAACTGCCAGCCTGATGGGTTTACCTATCAGCATGGACTCTCAAGAAAATAGAACGCTACCTTGCCTTTATGTCGCGGAAGGATTCTACTTATTTCGTATGCGTGATAGACGAGTGGTATCGGTTCAACGTTCGGTGGCGTATGCTGGAATTGCGGAGCCCGGAATGCTTCCACGCGTCGGGAATTTTGACCGCGTACAAAATCGTTACGGTAGCTATACCACTTGTCTCGTCGAGTCATTTAACGTAGTTTAGAGACGGTTTTTGTGATGTATATGGGTATGGGATAAATTTCGTAAATCGACCAAAAGCACCCTTTTTTCGGCAGATTACCACGCACTCTCATTTCCCGTTGGAGGGGTCGACTACTGGAAAGGAAAGTGTGTATCAAACAAATTTTTTTTTGCCTATTTTCTATAAATAGCTCGCCACTTTCGGCCACTAATCTAAGATTAAGCCTTTGCATTTATATATTAGGGTTATAGTAATAATCATCATATTTCATATATTTTAATTTTTCCAGTACTATTAGCACCACCCAGATTAAACAAAAAAATGGCAACGAAGCGGACCCCAGACAAGCGTTGGACCAGATCCAAAACGGTCCAACCAGCTAACTGCGGGATCTGCTTCGAGGACGTAGTGGAGGGGGTACACAGCGTGCGATTGGATTGTGGACATCTATTCCATCGTGCCTGTGTCCAACAGCTCCTCCTCACGTCCGATCTTTGCCCGTTATGCCGGCGACCCATCGAGCGGACCACCCTAGACGTCCCCCTCGGAATGCCCGTCCCAACGCGTGGGGCAGTGGCGAAAGGAGTTCCAGAGGCCGAACCGCCCCAACCACTGTTAGACCTTCAAGGAGCCGTAGGCGGTGAAGTTCCGGCCGCAGTTGTCGTGTCCGAGGTGACCCCCATGCCTTCCGCCCACTCCATTGACACCCTCGTGGCGTTGATGCGAGATATGTCGGAGAGGATTGGCAACCTGGAGGGAAAGCTCCAAAATCTCCCCATGAGCCAACCACCCAGCCGCGTGAGAACTCCGCTTGGCTGGGAGCCCAATCCCAGTGTGGCTATGCCCCACTCCCGACCATCCGAGCAATGGGCCCTACCTCCAAGGAACTCGGGAATGGATCCCAGAGCTCCCGAATATAGACCACGACACAGCACCGCACCTCCGTTGGTACCTCTAGTCCCCGAGGCAGTTCCGTACAACAGGTCAATCGAGGATGCGATCCCCCCCCCCCGGGAACGCATTGACACCTTTTCGAGACCCGACGCCTCGTATCATGGAGAGTTGGCGCCTGAACTTTACGGGTTTCAACGATATGATATCGGCGGACCGGTTCCTTTTCCGGATTCAGGCGTTAGTATCCAGCACCCTGGGAGGTGATTCCTCGGCCTTCCTCCGGCATGCACATCTTTTGTTCAGCGGTGACGCTGCCGACTGGTACTGGAGTTTTAAGGAATCGACGCCACGTCCCACTTGGAACTCTTTCAGTGCAGCCTTCCGCAATCGATTTGAGGATGGCTTCACTGAGAGAGAACTAAGAGAACAATTAAAGAAACGGAAACAAGGCGCTCACGAGCCGTTCGACCAGTACTACACAAGTATAGTGAGATTGAGCACTCGCTTGCGAACAACCATGCCCGAGGACGAACTGGTAGAAATTATCAGAGAGAATATGCACTGGGATCTTCAGAACAGCCTTCTGCATTTTCCCATCAACACCATACGGGGATTGCGCCTCCATGCCCGTAGGCAAGAACAATTGGATGAGCGGCGAAATCATCATACCGCGGAGTTGATGGCAGTGGACCACCTGCTTGCTGACCCAGTACCAGTACCGAGGAGCACGGTTCTATGCATGTCCAGCGGAGCCGACGCTTTTCTGTTACCGTTGCGGGAAGGCCGACACATACGCACCTGACTGCGCAAATTGCAAAATGCGAAAAAACTTGCCACCGAGTGCCGCGACCACCCGTCGGCATTCCTAGACCCCGGACGAACCAATCCTGACCCCATCACTAGCTATGACCAAGCTCCCGACATGACTCCAATTCTGCTGACTCGCACCGCTAAACACAGTTCTCCCGAAGTTCCACAACCGACGCCATCCTTCGCCGAGGCCAACGCGCAGGGAAATGGTAGCGAGGCGAAAGTTCCTTGGCATGTCAAACCTTTCCACGTCAGGCTGCGGAATTATTTGGCTACTCGACAGCGCATCTTCCATGAGGAGTTGGCTACAAACGTCCCACCGCGAAGAAAGCGAGCCACGCGTCGGATGCGGAGCTTCTGGAGAAAAGTCAGGCAGTCGAGGAAGGTGCTGAAGGACATACACTTAGACGAATTATTGAGGGATGTGGTTCGGCCATATGCGTCAGTACACCTCCTGCAAAAACGAGTGTCAGGCTTAGTCGATACGGGAGCCAGCGTGAATTGCATATCTGCCGATTTTGCAGGGGAGGTACTGGCAATGCACGCGGACCAAATCCGTCATTTCACCTCCTGGTTAAGCACGGCGGACGGAACTCGTCACTCTGTAGTGGGAAAAATTACGACGGATGTCACCTTTAAAGGAGTAACTAAACCTCTGGAATTTTACATCATACCTCAATTAACCCAGAATCTTTATCTAGGAGTGGATTTCGTTCGAAAATTTAACTTGGCCCTGGCACTGTTTTCCGGTACGACCCTGGATTCCGTCACCACAGTTCCTGACCAATCTCAACCCACTCACTTACTACGACATACACTGGATGTAAATCAGCAACTGCGACTTGACTCGGCTATATCGGCTTTTCCATCGCATGAGAACGAAGGTCTCGGGCGGACTGCACTGGTGTTTCACACTATAGATGTGGGGGATGCTAAACCCATAAAACAGAGACATTTTGCCATATCTCCGGCGAAGGAAAAATCGTTATATGCCGAAGTGGATCGAATGCTAGCATTAGGCGTAATCGAAGAATCACAGAGCGCGTGGGCTTCCTCAGTCACCTTAGTTGTCAAGCCGAACAAGGTCCGGCTATGCTTAGATGCCAGACGCTTGAACGCCGTCACTGTCAAGGACGCATACCCTCTACCGCTGATTGAAGGCATTTTGAGTCGGTTGCCTAAAGCCCACTTCATCACGAGCTTAGACCTCAAGGACGCCTTCTGGCAAATTCCTTTAGACCCTGGTTCAAAGGAGAAAACAGCCTTCACAGTCCCAGGTCGGCCCCTGTATCAATTCGTGACCATGCCATTCGGATTGTGCAATGCCCCCCAAACAATGACGCGCCTTATGGATAAGGTGATACCACCTCATTTGCGGCACCAAGTTTTCGTTTACTTGGATGATCTGCTGCTTATAACCGAGACCTTAACGAACACATCGACCTGCTTCAGGAGGTGGCTCTGCACATACGGAGGGCAAGGTTAACCATCAATATACAGAAGAGTCACTTCGTGATGACGGAGGTGAAGTATTTAGGTCACATCATTGGGCATGGCCATATCATGACCGATCCGGACAAAACTCAAGGGATTGACGTTTTTCCATTACCCAAGACCACCAAGCAATTACGCCGATTCTTAGGCTTATGCGGATGGTACCAGCGTTTTGTACGTGACTATGCCACCATTACCACTCCTTTGACCGACATGCTGCGTAAGGGACGTAAATTCGTCTGGGAAGAGCCCAGCTTGCGAGCCTTTGAAGAGCTAAAGAAGAGTCTGACTACAGCCCCCGTACTGCACAGCCCGGACTTTGACAAACCGTTCTCAATCCATTGTGACGCGAGTCAACATGGGGTGGGAGCAGTCTTAGTCCAGGTTGCACAAGACGGCGAGGAGAGACCTATAGCCTTCATGTCTCACAAGTTGAACCCAGCCCAGCGAAATTACACGGTCTCCGAGCAGGAATATCTAGCTGCGGTGTTGGCAGTGAAACGCTTCCGAGCCTATGTGGAGGGACACACCTTTGAAATCGTTACGGATCATGCTTCTCTGAAATGGCTAATGAGCCAGACTGATCTCAACGGCAGATTGGCCAGGTGAGCACTGAAATTACAGGCATTTGACTTCACAATTCACCACCGAAAAGGAAGCCAGCATGTAGTCCCCGACACTCTATCCAGAATGTTCGCCCCTGAAGGAGCCGAGTTGGTCCAGGAGGACGACAGTCCCCAATTGATCGATCTGGACCATCCTACCTTCAAGTCAGCCAGCTACACCCAACTGATTCACACTATCCAGAATCAACTGTCCCAGCTTCCTGAACTGCGGTTGACGGATGGATTTATTTATAAGCGGATGGGGCACGCATCCGGAGACCCCATACAAGAAGAAGAACAGTGGAAGTTGTGGGTGCCCGAAGAATTAACCACTGATCTTATCAGACGGGCTCATGACCACCCATCAAGTGCGCACGGCGGATACGGTCGTACACTTAGGCGGTTGAAAACCTGTTTCTTTTGGCCTAAGATGGCACAACAGATAAAAGCGTACGTAGCCTCCTGTGAGCCATGCAAGTGCACTAAAGCACCCAACACCATTCTTCGGCCTCCCATGGGTAAGGTTGAGGTCCCCGAACGTGTGTTCCAGCGCTTGTATATTGATCTTATTGGTCCTTACCCTCGATCTGCTTCGGGTCACACGGGAGCTGTCGTGGTCCTGGACCAGCTCTCTAAATTCCCTATCATAGAACCACTACGTAACATGCACACTGGACCTATACTCAGCTTCTTGGAGAACCGAGTCTTTCACATGTTTGGAGTTCCAGAGAAACTTGTCTCCGACAACGGGGTCCAGTTCACCTCAAGCAAGTTCCGAGACCTAATGTCCAAATACGGCATCATTCACCAACGAACCGCCGTCTATTCACCACAAGCCAACGCATCCGAACGACTGAACCGTACGCTCATAGCGGCTATTCGCGCCTATGTCCACCCGAATCAGAAGGACTGGGATCGCAAGTTGTCCGCCATCACTAGTGCTCTGCGCTCGTCGTACCACGCCACTACCGGCATTTCGCCGTATTTCACATTGTTCGGCCAGTACATGATCCGTTATGGAAGCGCTTACCGGCTATTGCGGCAGCTGAAATCGCTAGAGGACCCAATCGTGGTTCTGGAACCGCACGAAAAGCTCCAACTTCTGCGAGCTCATCTGCGGGAGAAGATTGAAGAAAGTCGACGGATGGGGGAGGAGCGGTACAACTTGCGATCCCATCCCTCTGGCTTTAAGGCAGGCGACGGAATATATCGTCGAAACTTCCGGCAGAGCGATGCCACCCGACATTACAATGCCAAACTAGACAAGAAATTCGTGAAGTGTCGAGTCCTACAAGTAATAAGCCCCACACGATACCTCATCGTGGACATGGCTGGTAAAACCCTGGGAATTTACCATGCAAAAGACCTTCGACGATGAAGTGCAACTATTTCACGCGAAAGAAAAAACCATGGCTTACCTAAATCTACCTTCAAGTAACACCTGACTCCCTACTGTATAGCCACTATCGAGGTTTCACTGAAATTGCTGTAGCCTATTCCTCGAAATCGACCTGCGACCCACCACGGCCCTAACCAAGACCTTTTACATAGGAGGCGGGATCGGAGTTACTTCGATTTTGGGGGGGTGTGTAATGTGACGCCTACGCCCGGGAATCGAAGTGATTCCCATCCCGAACCCTGGCAACCGGCCAGATATGTATGACTTCGAAGTGCAAGCAGACTTCATCTTTCGTGCGGATATCATTGCACAGAAAATATTTTTTTTTCAAATATTTATATCTGTGGATATAAATATTTGAAAAATAATATTAATTAACCATCCGATACATTTCGAAGCATATCTATCTGGCAATGCCCCCCACAGTTGCCATCAAAACATCGAATAGATAGAAACGTGGAAACTGGGTGGAAGTGTCATTCGTCACTTAACCTTCAAGGTGTCAGGCTAGCACGAAGACGGGAGCCGGTAAATTTTATGTAAGCAGTTGGAATCTGAATTAATTATTTTTTGCTTTAAGGGCGGGAGCGACCTTCCTTTGTGTGCCGACGGAATTTTTTGTGGAGTCATTCGCTCACTGCTGGAAATTCGACGGAAGTTAGTCAACAGAGCACTTACTAGCACTATCGTGCCTACCCACAGTCGGAAGTGCAAACGCAACAGTTGTTTGGCGTGCAGGTTTTCTTCAAGTGGTGCAGTTATTCAACGTTTTATCGGTAACTACATTTTACCGTATTAGTTTGAGTCCTAAGACAAAATTTAGTTCCAAGCAATAGGGAAACTTTGTCGTCGGTTCCATTTGAGGTTATAAATATTGTGCAACCTCTACATACAAGCTAAGACAACATTAAATAAGCTAGGTAATCTCCCCCCAGACTCACCAATTGTTCATATAATAAGTGCAACATGTGCCGGTTTCGCAGCATCGACAGCAACAAATCCAATATGGTTCGTGAAAACGCGCCTGCAATTGGATTATAAATCAAAAAAATCAAATGACCGTGCGTGAATGTATAAAACGAATTTATGCAACGTCGGGCTTTCGTGGTTTTTATAAAGGAATAACGGCCAGCTATTTTGGTATATCTGAAACTGTTATACATTTTGTGATTTATGAAGCTCTTAAAGCGAAACTTATCGAGCTATGACATAGTCATCCTTTGGATGGTAAGACGTCGAGAGATTTTCTTGAGTTTATGCTGGCCGGCGCTATATTGAAGACTGTTGCTTCATGTATTGCGTACCCGCACGAAGTTGCACGAACGCGATTACGTGTAGAAGGAAGCAAATATCGAACGTTTTGGCAAACGTTATATACAGTCTGGAAAGAAGAGGGCAAGGCTGGAATCTATAGGGGATTAGCAACACAACTAGTCCGTCAAATAACAAACACTGTTATCATGATGGCAACATACGAGGCTGTGGTCTATATGTTAACATGACACTTTAATAGCGACTTTTATAGTGCATCCTAAGGAGAGAAATGTGATTCTCATGCACGTTCATGCCGTCGTTTTTGTGTGGCAGTGCAACAACGCTTAATAAAACTAGAGTCGTATGTACATAACATTATGAATACATGGTAGATAAAAGTAACAACCGATAAAAATCAGCGGCAAATAAAAACAAAACAAATCAAACACACAAAATAGAACCGCGTAAGATCAAAAAATTCAATAATATCATAGGCAATGAATGATTTACCATTTAGCTACAGATTAACCGTGAATATTAATACTTAGTTTTTGTTCGTGACAATGAATTAAAATAGTATAAAGTTTATTTGGTTATAATTCGAGAACGGGAAACGGGTAATTTAAACTCGAAGAATAACTAAAAGATTGCGAGCCAGTATCGTTGATGATAAGAGCATTTCTTCGGTTATTTGTACAAACGTTTCAAGTCTGTTCGCGCAGAGATTTTCAAAATTATTTTAGTCATTCGAAACGTAGCGATAGACGTCGGGGCTTATGGTTCTGTTGGAAAACGTGTTGTGACATATCTAGTAGAGAAAAAAAAAACACAACTCATAGAAATGCGTGTTCAACTCGAAATAAAACATTCAAGTCATTCAGAACATTCAGAATAAGTAAAAGGACAATTGACAAGCCATATGTTGAATCCAAAGGAGAGCTAATTTCCCTTCCATTCTTTCCGATCGCACGGAGAAAGCAAGTCCTCGTCTGAATTTGTGCATCCTACCAACCTATCGAGAGTATAAAATTTTTCACCGATAAATATCGTTCAAACTTAACATAACTTAACACCAATCAAAACATTTTGCAAAGAGACAATTGTGATCATTTTTTCTTCATATCCTTATAAAACAATTAAACATAAGAAATACTTTGGGACAATGAATTGAGATTTACTTAAAAGGCAAGAAAGAGCAATTAAATAAGTTAGGTATGCAATACTCGCGTTGAGAATTTGAAAAAAAAAAAACATTGATGGTATTTATAAATATAGCATTGATTTCAATGCTTGAAATAAAAGACATGAAATGATAAAAGGCCTCTTATATAGAAATTCCTAAAATAATATCCCGCCTGAGTCCTTCTAGTTTAGCTGATCCAGCGGATTAACATGATCAATGCCCTCGTTTTAGTGTACTTGTTAAATTTTTGCTTTAGAATTGATGATAACAATACTTCGTGCAGAGAGGCATATTGAAACTAATACAATGATTAGGGAAGAATCGCTTCTTAAATACTGGCAACTAAGTCGTACACATAAGTTACATATACAATAGATTTTAGTAAATTAGTTATACATAAATTATTAGTTACAAAACGATAGTTCACTACCGGAGCGTTAAGGAGAAGTCACCTGCAAATTAATTCGAAAATAGAGGTACTCGTATATTTTAAACGAAAGTTGCTTTATACACTAGTATATATATTTGTGTAACCCGATTGGAAATAGAAAAATAATGTACAGGAGTATTTTAAAGCCAAGCAAAAAAAAAAATAACACAATATCGATATAAATTTTTAAATAACGGAGTGTTACTAAAAGAATACTGCGCAAAAATAGAAAAACCAAGGCATGAAATATAAAAAAAAAAAAATAAGGCAAAGCAATTACAAGCATCTCTGCGAATAGCGAAAGACATAGCACGTTAATACTAGAAAAATTGTAAAATTTAAAATTTGATGCTCTTACAAATGTGCTGAATTGTTGCAACCATCCATCACCAACTTGTAGGAATTTATTGTAAGTTCAGAATTCTCGATTGATGTGGCGAAGTAGCTTTGATACTAATTAAGGTGCCTATGTTTACTTTCTTTTCCATTTTAGTTAAGTTGTTAAATGTTATACATTTTATTTTTCGTTTATGAAATTTTCATGTCGATTATTTTGACTATATTCACGGATAATTAGTTTATATTTTTATATGAATTAAAGGAATGTTTTTGATTGCAATGAATTGCTAACAAAAAAACGGACTTTCCTTTTCAGTGGTTCTTCTTTTTCAGCGGGAAAGGAAGTGCAGGGTAGGTATGCCGTCGCGAGGGTAGGGTTTCGAAAAATCCACTGAGGTCGGTTTCGCGTCGTGCGCGGTACGCGGTACCTTTGTTGTTTTGTCGCTTTATTAGAGTAGTTTTCGTCGGGTTGAGTTAGAGTAGCATACTTTTCGGTACCGCGTTGGAAATTCGGGAACGCGAAGTAAAAAGGAGATTTTGTTCTTTGACTGGTTATAGGAAGGAATACGGAGTAACGTAAAGTAGGTTTCTTCTCCGTATGGTTTTGTTTTGTAACGCGTTTAAAAACGGGCGTGTATAGGTGGCTGAAAATATGTAAATGAGCGTAACCCATTCGGAGACCCGCGACCGAAATCCTCTCCGAACTAGCTGGCCGACGAGCAGCCACCGCGTGAATGGGTTACGGTGCACGGATTGGTTGACCGGTTGGTACCATCCGTTGGCACTACTCAGACTTAACGTCTAGAACCGATGAGAGGTCGGTTCCGCGTTCGGACCTAAAAAGGTAGAAAATCATTACAAAACCTTCAAAGTTTTTCAATTAAAACGTTTACTCCAATACATGAAACTTTTACAAGCACCTTCGCAACAACAAAACGAATTATTTTCAACAATTTAATCTTAACACCATTATGGACGGAGCCGACAAAACTTCAACATTTGCGCGGAACATCTATTTCACATGCAATTTGCATTTTGATAATTATGAACTTTTACTTAAAAACACAATTAATTACTTCAACACGAAGCTTTAAGGATAACTTAGACTCATTTTAATCCGTAGGAATGAAAATCAGAAAAAAGCGCGTAAATACTTACAATGCAAGCGAGTTTCAGTTACATGTTATCGGAATTCTATGACCGGCGTCAAATCTGTTTAAACCGAGAAAATCTTTCAATTTGCATCTACCATGTACCGCTTATAGCAGGAACGATGCACACAACATTCGAAATTATGTTTTCATTCACGAAACGCACCGAAAACCTGGACGGACACAGAAAATATCTCGTAAATTATGCCTGGACACATAATTGTTTCTTTGACTGCACTTTACTTACCTAAATAATGAAAAATACTCGATGACGCTTTCGTATTTTTGCTCACGTTTACACATTGAACACTTTATTTTCGAAATCACTTATACAATCCACCTCAAACAAGCGTTTTCATTGAAAATTTTAAAAATTACGATCTTTGATGGAATTTTCGCAAGAATTGTCAACTGACTGTTTTCCATCAGCTGAAACATTATTTCCGGAATCAGGGGTGTCACAATTGTTGGTTTCGATCGAAAGCGATTTAAACGTGGCGCACTTCGTAGTTTGTTAGTACATTTTATGGAAAAGAAAGAAGTTTGTTGAACAATATTTGGAGGCATTGTTTACAATTGTAAATGCTGTATGATCATTAGAGAGAAAACTAAAAATAATGAGCTTTTTTAGCTATTTCGAAATTAATTTCGAACAATGATAGCATTTGGACAATCATACGTAAGCTCATTCGTGAAAGTCCAAAAGCTTTCGAAAATTGAAGTATACGTACATGAAATGTTTGTTCGTATTGAGCATGTATTAAGAGACTTCAATATTTTATATGGGAAATGAAAGCTCGCCGTCTCCAGTGTATACCTCTATGGGTTTCCGGGTCGTATTGGAAAAACCAGCTCCGTTTCGAAACTGTTTCGCCCAATCTGGCGCAAAATTTTATCGCGACGCATTGCTTTTCACTTCGTTTCTCCATTTTCATGACGAAAACCACCAACACACGTCTACTCAACACGACACAGCAGGCGAATTGAACAAGCTAAGCAATGGTAAATATATGTATCAATAGAGAGGGGAAGGATGCGGGGGAAGGCAAAGGCAAATTCAAGGTCACAGGTTTACCACAAGTGTGGCAATAAAATTAGTCTCATTATTTAATTGTCACACCTCGTAATGTGCAAATGAGCTTTCAATGGGAATTTAGAATAAAGTTGAATGATTTAATATGAATGGAAAAATGCTTATGCGGAATATGCAGATAATCAAAACAATGTGGAAAGTGAACTTTATATAGAATTCAAAAATACGTTTAATGATCTTGTAAATTTTTTTTTCTTTAAAAGCCGTCGGGTTGTGTGAGCAGACGCGTTTCGGCTACTTTGAGTCATCTTCAGTGTCTAAAGGATGTGTTGAAGGGAACGACTTTATATAGTCGTGGGATGGGTAATTAGCGAATGGGTAATAAGCGGATGGGTAATTAGCGGATGGGTAATCTTGTAAATTGTTGATGAGGTTTATATTTTAATGTGAGTGTAAGTAGTTTAATTTGCTGAAGTTGAAGAATTTCATAGATTGGATTGTTTAAGCCTTACAGTGTCAAGATATTCATATCTTTCATTATTTATCTGGCAATTTGAGACAGCTAATTCTTTCCGCTTTTCGCAAATTCTTATGTAGATGCCAATATTGCTCGTTTCTTTTGAATTTCTCCCGGATTCCAAATTCAATTCAAGAGCTTGACTTAACATTTCTTGTTGCTCCTTCATAACATCAGGGTGAAAGCTTCATGATCATTTCGTTTTCTTTCTACGACGCGCATATTCTCACATTAAGCTTCTGAAGCTGGGTTAGCAAAAGCCTTGGTAAAGGCTCGATTAGTAAATAGTTGCAAGCTATATCGAATTTTTTTAATACAGTTTCCATAAAGCATCAAGTATAAATTTACGGGTGCCCTTATGCAAACCTTAGAATAACTGGCTGGGTTAGATTGTTGTTAGAAATTTTATGAAGAAACTTCTGATTGGAAGCTTTCTGGAAATCAAACAGAGGTTGAGAATAGAATTTTTAAACGTATCGAGCCCCCACTGCAATTTGGGCTATTGCAAGTTTCCAAAAACATTTTGTGAGTTTAGATAAGCATCCAATTTTATGTCCAATATGTTATGAAGGTGTTCTGCCAAAAAATTTACTTACTCATCTACTTCTACTATTGTAAATGTTGGGTAATTGCTCATTGACTTTTATTTAGTGGAGCATTTGTTCGTTTAAATTCATACTTACTCTGAGATTTGGCTGGAATTGAGTCCGTATATTATAGGGACCAAAGTGGGAGCACTACGATATTGCGAAGAGACACCTTACCTGCCCTAAGCTAATCCATGCACATAAAGCACATTCAAATATTGGATTGTCGAGGCAGCTATTACATATGTATATGGCCAGTTGTCTGACTGGCTTTGTATAGTTTACCCGATCTTCTTATACAATTTGCCCAATCTAACCTCATTAAACCTGCCTGAATCAATGTATGACGTCACTTAAAGATATGTACTATATAATATTCATAGTTCCAATGAAAACCAAGATACCCGAGCCAACTTAGGTGATTAACCTAAAATTCTTAGCCTGATAGCTCTATACATTTGCTTACACTCAAGGATGATTTGAAAATTCACTTAATCTTAAAATTTCTTCAAACAAAATTTCATACCCATACTAATTATTAAAAGCTTTCTTACAAGAAACTCATGTTTAGAAAGTGCTGAGTTTGAACAATAGCAATAAAAATTATTTCATAAGTGCTTCTCATGCGTATACAATCCTGAGGAACTCTTGCCATCCATGCACTGAAAAAAGATTTGTATCATCAACTAAGACGATTTGTCTTAACCCCGCCGCAGTGTTGGATACGGTGAAACTCGCCATGAAATCGGTTCAACTTAAATACGGGGCTGAACAATATAGTTGAGCCAACAACATGAGTGGTCGGAGAAACAGAAATTATCTCCTTTTACGATATAAATTTCGATATTTTTAAAACAAAAACATGATTCAAAGAAACATTATTTAATTGGATTGTATCTTTAAAAATTCCCACGCATTCTAATGGTTATTTCCATACAAGTTAATTTTGCATTGTTTTGATGACCGTTGGACTTACGTTGATAAAACATTTTGCGTTAGATGCATCATTTAGTATGAGGGCACTTTTACTGTGCTAGTATTTAGGTAAGTCGTTAAAAGGGGTCTGCGAGAGAATAGAAGAGAAAGACTAGACAATTTAATGCATAGCACATGTTGTATTGCATAGTCCCCCATGTAAATACTTACCAATGCTTACACTGCTTGACTTAAGTCATGAAACGTGAGCTAAACATACCTGCAAAGTTAACACCTTTTATAGGCGAACCCATCATAATTTCCGTTGTCACTGTGCGTGGTTTGCCAAACCGGGATATCCAGCCTGAGTAAAATGCTACTGCGACGTTTGCTGTTTGATCCGGGATTAGTACTGCTTCTGGCCATCTAGAGTATCTGTCCATCATCATCAGGCAATACTTAACATTCTAAGATGGAATCATTGCCCAAACGATATTTATTTATTTATTTAGGCCAAGATCAACAGGAGTAACCCCAATTACAGAGTTGGTACAAAAAATAAAATGTTAAAAAGTTAAGAATACATTAATTCGCAACCAAAAGAGACTAATGCGAATACAATTCTAAAACAAATTAAACAGTAACAAAAAAAATAATTAAGAAAATCCAAAAAGCAAAGATTTAAGTGAGTTCTTAAAAATAAGAAAGCTAGAAGGAAAAGAACCAAGCCTAAGTTCATTGTGTACCCGGAGCAGACGCAACATAGTTGAATTATAGTATAATTCCGTGCTTGCAAAAGGTATACAGTATATAATAGCAAGGCAGAGGATATTTCGCTAAAAATATTAATATGACGGAGAATGAATCCAGACAACCTAGCCGCTTTAGGAGTGACATGCGATACATGTTTATCAAACTTGAGTTTGGAATCAAAAACGACTCCCAGATCTTTCATTTTAGACACCAATAGCAGAGGATGATTATTTATAGTATACGTAAAGGAAAGGAAATGAGGCTTGAGAGAATAACTCATAGCTTTACACTTGGAGACATTTAAGGGTAGTTTATTTGACTCACATCAGTTCCTTAGGACAACGAGGTCATCTTGCAAAGATCCACAATCTGATTGTGTATTAATACACCTATACAATTTTAAGTCATCCGCATAAAGAAGTGAGTTAGACTCAAATCGATGCGGAAGATCATTTATAAATATGATAAATAGAAGAGGGCCTAAAATGGAGCCTTGAGGTACACCTGACGTTGGATAAAATTGTGGTGACACCAGATTACGGAGGGATACAGAGCAAGACCGATTTGATAGAAAAGAGGAAATCCAGGATACAATGGGATAAGGGAAACCATAACATTTCAGCTTATTACAGAGAATATCATGCGGGACCATATCAATGTATATGTGTTGAAATCTGCCGTCTGGTATGGTGGACGGTTGAATGGGGTTAACAGTGTGTTTTGCAATTTTGGAGTGTTGGCAGGGTATGCAGCACCGAGCCCAATTATGTATGTCCTTGTTCATTCTGGTCCCAACGAATTTCTGTGTGATCGCTTTGCATTTTGCACGTCCGCTGTGATGCGATAGTGCATGGTACGTCTCAAAGACGTGTCTTCATAATGTTCTCAGTACAAACGGTCAAACTAACCCGTTGAAATACCACAATATATTTCTCCGTGGTTTCCGCTGGGGTGGCGTTTCAGTTTAAGTGAAGTTTTGCTTGTCTTTAATAGCGCTTGAAGTTCCGGGTCCTTCTGTTGCTCTCGGATGAACTCCTTAGCATTGATCGCCGTAGCCAGGCTGATTGTCGCTATTCTTGGCAATGCATTGGCCACTTTGTTCTTTTCCCCCTGGATGTAGACAATGTTGCTGGTGTATTCCGAAATAAAGCTTAGTTGTCGACTTTGACGCGGTATTGTTTTTTCGGGTTTTTTTGGGACGCGTACGTCAGGAGTTTGTAATCCGTTTGCAAGGAGAACTCTCTGCCATCCAGGTAATGTCTAAAGTGCTTGATGCTGTCATGGATGGCGAGGAGTTCTCTACCATAGATGCTGTACTGTTTTTCTGTGCCAGAGAGCTTGCTTTGAAAAAAACCTACGGTTGTCTTGAAGTAACTGTAGGATGGCACCAATAGCAATATCCGATGCATCTGTTACTGGAGACAGATGTTGGTTTTTTTTTTAAGTGTACGAGGAGGGTTGCTTGTGCTAATGAGTTCCTGCAGTCGGCAAAAGCTTTTTCTGCCTTGGGTGTCCTTTTTTCGGTGTCTTGTTGCCTTTGTTCGTGTTGGTCAAGTATTCATTTAATGGCACTTGGAGGTTTGCTGCATGTTGGAGGAATTGTCTGTAAAAATTAAGTGTTCCGAGGAATCTTCGCAGTTCACTAACGTTCCCGGGTTTCTTAAATCTCCATATCACTTTGATGCGAGATTCAGGAGGATTGATTCCATCTTTGTTTATTTTGTGACCTGGGTATTCGATGTTTTCGGTGCCGAAAACACATTTAACCATTTTTATTACAATTTAGAACTCTTTAAGCTGCTCCAAGACCACTCGTACATGTTCTAGATATTCTTTGACGACTCGTGATGTGATCAAGCATGCGAGATTCAGGAGGATTGATTCCATCTTTGTTTATTTTGTGACCTGGGTATTCGATGTTTTCGGTGCCGAAAACACATTTTACCATTTTTATTACAATTTAGAACTCTTTAAGCTGCTCCAAGGCCACTCGTACATGTTCTAGATATTCTTTGACGACTCGTGATATGATCAAGCACCAAAAAAACCAATCCCTTCAATATCTCTTCCATGAAGCGCTGAAATAACTGGGCGGTTGTAATGTGACGCCTACGCCCGGGAATCGAAGTGATTCCGATCCCGAACCCTTGCACTCGGCCAGATGGGTATGACCTCGAAATGCAAGCGGACTTCATCTTTCGTGCGGATATCGTTGCGCAGAAAATATTTTTTTTTTATCTCCAAATATTTAGATCTGTGGATTTAAATATTTGAGACAGAATATTAAACAAAACCCCGACGCATTTCGAGACATATCCATCTGGGAATGCCCCCTCCACCGTGGCCATCGAAAAACTATGCCACTGGCGACAAATGGAGATGCACATTGCCGCCATGTGGCGTTCCATTCCACACATCTGTTTTGTCCGATGAGAAAACCGGGAGAATTTGACAGCCACATGGCGAGTGCAAGGAGGTTTGGCTGCCAGTGAAAAAAGGTGACGGAATTCTGTGCATACAAAAATAAGTGCATTTAAATTAGTGTAGTTTATGGCACAGTGGTCGGTGGTGATAAGTTAACTAAACAATAATTTACAACGGAAAGCATATGATAACCGATATAGCGGGATTTTTGCAAAAGGACCGCGAAAACTTATCTGAATTCCTTAAAAAAGTGCATCGGCAACGAAAAGATCGGAATCAGCATTAGATGAGAGTTTCGATGGGAATGCAAGGGCGTAAGCGTTACAAATTCCAACACCAAATCCACAGGCACGACAAAGTCTTGAGATGGGATTTAATAATTTATTAAAAATGGCAGCCGAAAGACGTCCTAAAAATGAACGATGGAATAAATCTTGATCAAACGCTAGCCTCTAAACATTGAGCGATGAATCATAAATAGGATTATTATATTCTTTTTGGCTACCAGGAGTTCTTGTCAACCATCGTAATTGTCGCAAAAGAAATGAATGGCTCGCCGGTCATATATTGGATTGTTTTGATTCTTTTTTTTTGGTTCGAGGAGTGTTTGGAGCGATTTTTTTTAGAAAAGTCGCCGTCGAGTTGTGAAAGTATTTGCAATGATTGCAGAGACCTAAAAAGGGACTTGCAAGCTGATTGCCAGAGAGGATGTCAATATTTTAATATTATATTTTCAGTATCTGTAACAGATGAAAATAAAGTATCAAGCATTGACGCGTATGAAGGCAAATGTAGGAGCTCATGTTCGGAGGCATACGATCAAAATGAACGGCACAATGCCTGCTTTTTGGGATGTGCAAGGATGTCAGAAATCCAAAATCAGGCTCCTTATATCAACAATTGGATAATTTTCATGGGGGAATCAGATAGGGGTATGGTATTGTTACCCAGCGATTCACAAGCGCTTAATGCTAATGACTGGTTATTATTGGAGTCGTTTCTAAAGCAAGACGACAGTGAACTAGGGGAGAGTATTGTTACCGATACTGTTATCACTGAGCGTCAACTGTCTGCAAAAGAATTTCTGGGACAAAGCATGCCCTAGTGGATGCGGTGCTTTCCGATTATTATGTTAATAGTCGCTTTGTGGGATTGCCATGGGGATTCATCAGCAAGACATATTGGAGATGACGTACCAAATAATCATGAAATCATATTGAATGATAAATTAATCTATCCATCACTTGCCGTTCTGCCTCCAAAGTATTCGGAAAGTGAAAAAATTTTCTCACTGACAGCGAAGACGAAGAAAAAAATATCAAATTCGCTGTGAATACTTAAACAAAGCATTTACAATGACTCGCATTTGAAAGAAATAGTGTTATTGCATATGAATATTTTTAGGAGTTTTTGCTGATTTATTTTCGTTTAATTATTTAGTAGAATAGTTCGCTTTTAGTATAAATATAATACATTCCTCTTGTGTATTATTATTTTTTTAAATAATTTTAAGGGATTTCTTGACAATCGTTTCTTACATACAAGTAGATACCAATAGACACAAGTTTCATATCTATTCAGTTGTTATAAAAAAACAATCGCTTCAACAATGTTAAACAAAGAAAGAATTAGTTTTAATATCAAAAAAAAAAAGCTATCTCGTGACAAAAAAAGGCTGGGATCGCACTAGTATGCATGAAACGCTTGTGTAACAAGCCATGAAAATCAAAATATTTCTGCGATTTCTGTATTAGTGAAGTAATCGTTTAATTTCTTAGATAAGAATTTGCATCTTTTATTTATTATTGAATCAATTAGCAAATATAAGTAATATTTTAAAGAAGATCAAACTTATACAATGTCAAGAAAATTTAATTGTTAAAAAAATATAAAAAATGTTACATTGTAAAGGCAATTAATGAAGTTGAACCAAAGATATTTTCTTGATTACACTGCCACGTTATCATCTAATAGCAAAGGAAATAACAAAGTTGCATTATTTAAATGAAATCTGCAAAAAGGAGGTTTGAATGTCAGAAATTATAACTAGAAAAACGACGTATTTACAAACTAAGCTAAATAATTGTAAGCAAAACCTATTAGAAGTATTGACAAAACAAAATGTAACTTCCCCTATAGATGAACAATTTCAATCATGTTGCCAACATAACAGATTATTCTTTAAATAGACTGTTAATTTTCAAGTTACATCTAATTTTAAAAGTAATAATAATATAACATGAATTGCTAAAAGTAAACACGACTTTCTTTTTCGGTGGTTCTTCTTGTTTCAGCGGGAAAGTGAGTATAGGGTAGGCATGCCGTCGCGAGGGTAGGGTTTCGCCAAATCCGCTGAGGTCGGTTTCGCTTCGGTTACGGTCCGCGGTACCCTTGTTTGCGCTCGTTTTTTTCTTAGGGTAGGTTATTTTGGACTTGAGGTAGGTTAGCTTATTTTCTGGTACCGCGTCGGTGATTCGGTAACGCGCCTATGGGATTTTGTAGCGTTTTTGATTTGAGATCTGTGGAGAGATCACATCCAGAATTAACGTAACGTAGGTTTCCCGTTCTGGATGAGTAGTTGTTGACGCGTTTGGAAATCGGGCATGTGAACCGGTGGCTGAGTTAAGTAACTCGGACTTAGTCTGCTCGCGTAAGACCCGCGACCGAAACTCCTCTCCGAACTAGCTAGCCTACAAGCAGCCACCACGGAGTAGACTAAGTGTGACCGGACTTGTTGACCTGAAGGGTACAGTCCGTTGTCATTTCCAAGACTGCACGTCTCGAACCGATGAGAGGTCGGTTCCGCGTTCGAACCTAAAAGGTAGAAAATCATTACAAATGGCGCCCAACGTGGGGCCTAAACATCCTAAGGGGGATAAAATTTCGCGTCTTCTGACGAGTTGGTCCTTTACGGAGGATGTAAGGTACTCTGGTACTCGAGTCCCACTATCAGGAGCAGTGGAGTTGTGTGATACACACTAGAAGTCGCTTCACGTGAGTTGTAGCTTCCGCTCTCCTTTGTTTGATTTTTTTTTCTTCGCGACAGAATCCTTCCGATGTGTTGTCCCAGGTTAACCCCTGTAAGGACCTTCTATTTTCTTGATGGAACTGCCAGTCTGATGGGTTTACCTATCAGCATGGACTCTCAAGAAAATAGAAGACTACCTTGCCTTTATGTCGCGGAAGGATTCTAACTATTTCGTATGCGTGATAGACGAGTGGTATCGGTTCAACGTTCGTTGGCGTATGCTGGAGTTGCGAAGCCCGGAATGCTTCCACGCGTCGGGAGTTTTGACCGCATACTAAGCTGTTACGGTAGCTATACCACTTGTCTCGTCGAGTCATTTAACGTAGATTAGAAACGTTTTGTAATGTATGTGGGTAGGGGTTTAAATTTAGTAAATCGACCAAAAGCACCCTTTCTTCGGCAGATTACCACGCACTCTCCTTTCCCGTTGAAGGAGTCGACTACTGAAAAGGAAAGTGTATCAAATACATTTATTTTCCCACTTATCCTATATCAATAGCTCGCCACTATCGGCCACTACTTTAGCAATAAGTATATTTTATATTTTATATTTTTTTCTCATACTAGCTTAGCAATAAGTATATTTTATATTTTTTTTTTCTCTCATACTAGCAACCACCCAAAACCAGCAAGAACAAACATGGCAACGAAGCGGACCCCAGATAAGCGTTGGACCCGATCTAAAACGGTCCAACCAGCTAACTGCGGGATCTGCTTCGAAGACGTAGTGGAGGGCGTACACAGCGTGCGATTGGATTGTGGACATCTATTCCATCGTGCCTGTGTACAACAGCTCCTCCTCACGTCCGAGCTGTGTCCCTTATGCCGGCGACCCATCGAGCGGACCGCCCTAGACGTCCCCCTCGGAACGCCCCTACCAACGCGTGGAGCAGTGGCGAAAGGAGTTCCAGAAGCCGAACCGTCACAACCACTTTTAGATCTGCAAGGAGCCGTAGGCGGTGAAGTTCCGGCCACAAGTGTCGTGTCCGAGGTGACACCCATGCCTTCCGCCCACTCCATTGACACCCTCGTGGCATTGATGAGGGATATGTCGGAGAGGATTGGCAACCTGGAGGGAAAGCTCCAGAATCTCCCTATGAGCCAACCACCCAGTCGCGTGAGAACTCCGCTTGGCTGGGAGCCCAATCCCAGTGTGGCGATGCCCCACTCCCGACAATCCGAGCAATGGGTCCCACCTCCAAGGAACTCGGGAATGGATCCCAGAGCTCCCGAATATAGACCACGACATAGCACCGCACCTCCGTTGGTACCTCTAGCCCCCGAGGCAGTTCAGTACAACAGGTCAATCGAGGATGCGATCCCCCCCCCCCCGGGAACGCATTGACACCTTTTCGAGACCCGACGCCTCGTATCATGGAGAGTTGGCGCCTGAACTTTACAGGGTTCAACGATATGATATCGGCGGACCGGTTCCTTTTCCGGATTCAGGCGTTGGTATCCAGCACCCTGGGAGGTGATTCCTCGGCCTTCCTCCGGCATGCACATCTTTTGTTCAGCGGCGACGCTGCCGACTGGTACTGGAGCTTTAAAGAATCAACGCCACGTCCCACTTGGCACTCTTTCAGTGCAGCCTTCCGCAATCGATTTGAGGATGGCTTCACTGAGAGAGAGCTTAAGGAGCAAATAAAGAAACGGAAACAAGGCGCTCACGAACCGTTCGACCAGTACTACACAAGTACAGTGAGATTGAGCACTCGCTTGCGAACTACTATGCCCGAGGACGAACTGGTAGAAATTATCAGAGAGAACATGCGCTGGGATCTCCAGAACAGCCTTCTACATTTTCCCATCAACACCATACAGGGACTGCGCCTCCATGCCCGTAGACAAGAACACTTGGATGAGCGGCGAGGTACCTTCCGTCCACAACCTCGCATAATGGGACCAAATCCCCGAAATCATCACACCGCGGAGTTGATGGCAGCGGACCACCTGCTTGCTGATCCAGTACCAGTACCGAGGAGCGGAGCACCACAGGAGGTTGAGGACCCAGCCTTGATTGATCGACCCTCCCTTGAAGCAATTACAAGCCCGACGGTCTGTTGGAACTGCCGACAACCGGGACATCGGTTCTATGCATGTCCAGCGGAGCCGACGCTTTTCTGCTACCGCTGCGGGAAGGCCGACACATACGCACCTGACTGCGCAAATTGCAAAATGCGAAAAAACTTGCCACCGAGTGCCGCGACCACCCGTTCGGCACTCCTAACCCCCGGACGAACCAATCCTGACCCCATCACCAGCTATGACCCAGCTCCCGACATGACTCCAATTCTGCTGACTCGCACCGCTAAACACAGTTCTCCCGAAGTTCCACAACTGACGCCAACCTTCGCTGAGGCCAACGCGCAGGGAAATGATAGCGAGGCGAAAGTTCCTTGGCATGTAAAACCTTTTCATGTCAGGCTGCGGAATTATTTGGCTACTCGACAGCGCATCTTCCATGAGGAGTTGGCTACAACTGTCCCACCGCGAAGAAAGCGAGCCACGCGTCGGATGCGGAGCTTCTGGAGAAAAGTCAGGCAGTCGAGGAAGGTGCTGAAGGACATACAATTAGACGAATTATTGAGGGATGATGTTCGGCCATATGCGTCAGTACACCTCCTGCAAAAACGAGTGTCAGGCTTAGTCGATACGGGCGCCAGTGTGAATTGCATATCTGCCGATTTTGCAGGGGAGGTACAGGCAATGCACGCGGATCAAATCCGTCATTTCACCTCCTGGTTAAGCACGGCGGACGGAACTCGTCACTCTGTAGTGGGAAAAATTATGACGGATGTCACCTTTAAAGGAGTAACTAAACCTCTGAAATTTTACATCATACCTCAATTAACCCAGAATCTTTATCTAGGAGTGGATTTCGTTCGAAAATTTAACTTGGCCCCGGCACTGTTTTCCGGTACGACCCTGGAGTCCGTCACCACCGTTCCTGACCAATCTCAACCCTCTCACTCACTACGACATACACTGGATGTAAATCAGCAACTGCGTCTTGACTCGGCTATATCGGCTTTTCCATCGCACGAGAAGGAAGGTCTCGGGCGGACTGCCCTGGCGTTCCACACTATAGATGTGGGGGATGCTAAACCCATAAAACAGAGACATTTTGCCATTTCTCCGGCGAAGGAAAAATCGTTATATGCCGAAGTGGATCGAATGCTAGCATTAGGCGTAATCGAAGAATCACAGAGCGCGTGGGCTTCCCCAGTCACCTTAGTTGTCAAGCCGAACAAGGTCCGGTTATGCTTAGATGCCAGACGCTTGAACGCCGTCACTGTCAAGGACGCATACCCTCTACCGTTGATTGAAGGCATTTTGAGTCGGTTGCCTAAAGCCCATTTCATTACGAGCTTAGACCTCAAGGACGCCTTCTGGCAAATTCCTTTAGACCCCGGTTCAAAGGAGAAAACAGCCTTCACAGTCCCAGGTCGGCCCCTATATCAATTCGTGACCATGCCATTCGGATTGTGCAATGCCCCCCATACAATGACGCGCCTTATGGATAAGGTGATACCACCTCATTTGCGGTTTTTCGTTTTCGTTTACTTGGACGATCTGTTGCTTATAACCGAGACCTTTGATGAACACATCGACCTGCTTCAGGAGGTGGCTCTACACATCCGGAGGGCAAGATTAACCATCAACATACGGAAGAGTCAGTTCGTGATGACGGAGGTGAAATATTTAGGGCACATCATTGGGCCTGGCCATATCAAGACCGATCCGGACAAGACTCAAGCGATTGACGTTTTTCCATTACCCAAGACCACCAAACAATTACGCCGATTCTTAGGCTTATGCGGATGGTACCAGCGTTTTGTACGTGACTATGCCACCATAACCACTCCTTTGACTGACATGCTGCGTAAGGGACGTAAATTCGTCTGGGAAGAGCCCAGCTTGCGAGCCTTTGAAGAGCTAAAGAAGAGTCTGACTACAGCCCCCGTACTGCACAGCCCGGACTTTGACAAACCGTTCTCAATCCATTGTGACGCGAGTCAACATGGGGTGGGAGCAGTCTTAGTCCAGGTTGCACAAGACGGCGAGGAGAGACCTATAGCCTTCATGTCTCACAAGTTGAACCCAGCCCAGCGAAATTACACGGTTTCCGAGCAGGAATGTCTAGCTGCGGTGTTGGCAGTGAAACGCTTCCGAGCCTATGTGGAGGGACACACCTTTGAAATCGTTACGGACCATGCTTCTCTGAAATGGCTAATGAGCCAGACTGATCTCAACGGCAGATTGGCCAGGTGGGCACTGAAACTACAGGCATTTGACTTCACAATTCGCCACCGAAAACGAAGCCAGCATGTAGTCCCCGACACCCTATCCAGAATGTTCGCCCCTGAAGGAGCCGAATTGGTCCAGGAGGACGACAGTCCCCAATTGATCGATCTGGACCATCCTACCTTCAAGTCAGCCAGCTACACCCAACTGATTCACACTATCCAGAATCAACTGCCCCAGCTTCCTGAACTGCGGTTGACGGATGGATTTATTTATAAGCGGATGGGACACGCATCCGGAGACCCCATACAAGAAGAAGAACAGTGGAAGTTGTGGGTGCCCGAAGAATTAACCACTGATCTTATCAGACGGGCCCAGGACCACCCATCAAGTGCGCACGGCGGATACGGTCGTACACTTAGGCGGTTGAAAACCTGTTTCTTTTGGCCTAAGATGGCACAACAGATAAAAGCGTACGTAGCCTCTTGTGAGCTATGCAAGTGCACTAAAGCGCCGAACACCATTCTTCGGCCTCCCATGGGTAAGGTTGAGGTTCCCGAACGCGTGTTCCAACGCTTGTACATTGATCTTATCGGTCCTTACCCTCGATCTGCTTCTGGTCACACGGGAGCTGTCGTGGTCCTGGACCAGCTCTCTAAATTCCCTATCATAGAACCACTGCGTAACATGCACACTGGACCTATAATCAGCTTCTTGGAGAACCGAGTCTTTCACATGTTTGGAGTTCCGGAGAAACTTGTCTCCGACAATGGGGTCCAGTTCACATCCAGCAAGTTCCGAGACCTAATGTCCAAGTACGGCATCATCCACCAACGAACCGCCGTCTATTCAGCACAAGCCAACGCATCCGAACGACTGAGCCGTACGCTCATAGCGGCCATCCGCGCCTATGTCCACCCGAATCAGAAGGACTGGGATCGCAAGTTGTCCGCCATCACTAGTGCTCTGCGCTCGTCGTACCACGCCACTACCGGCATTTCGCCGTATTTCGCATTCTTCGGCCAGTACATGATCCGTCATGGAAGCGCTTACCGGCTATTGCGGCAGCTGAAATCGCTAGAGGACCCAATCGTGGTTCTGGAACCGCACGAAAAGCTCCAACTTCTGCGAGATCAACTGCGGGAGAAGATTGAAGAAAGTCGACGGATGGGAGAGGAGCGGTACAACTTGCGATCTCATCCTTCTGGCTTCAAGGCAGGCGACGAAATATATCGTCGAAACTTCCGGCAGAGCGATGCCACCCGACATTACAATGCCAAAGTAGACAAGAAATTCGTGAAGTGTCGAGTCCTACAAGTAATAAGCCCCACCCGATACCTCATCGCGGACATGGCTGGTAAAACCCTGGGAATTTACCACGCAAAAGACCTTAGACGATGAGGTACAACTATTTCCCACGAAAAACCTTGGCTTACCTAAATCTCTGCCTGGACGAGATCTCCGAGTAACACCTGACTCCCTACGGTATAGTCACTGTCGAGTCTTCACGAACATGGTTGTTGCCTATTCCTCGAAATCGACCTTCGACCCGCCATGGCCCTAACCAAGACCTTTTACCTAGGAGGCGGGATCGTAATTACTTCGATTTTGGAGGGGGGGGGGGGGGGAATGTGTAATGTGACACCTACGCCCGGGAATCGAAGTGATTCCGATCCCGAACCCTTGCACTCGGCCAGATGGGTATGACCTCGAAATGCAAGCGGACTTCATCTTTCGTGCGGATATCGTTGCGCAGAAAATATTTTTTTTTTATCTCCAAATATTTAGATCTGTGGATTTAAATATTTGAGACAGAATATTAAACAAAACCCCGACGCATTTCGAGACATATCCATCTGGGAATGCCCCCTCCACCGTGGCCATCGAAAAACTATGCCACTGGCGACAAATGGAGATGCACATTGCCGCCATGTGGCGTTCCATTCCACACATCTGTTTTGTCCGATGAGAAAACCGGGAGAATTTGACAGCCACATGGCGAGTGCAAGGAGGTTTGGCTGCCAGTGAAAAAAGGTGACGGAATTCTGTGCATACAAAAATAAGTGCATTTAAATTAGTGTAGTTTATGGCACAGTGGTCGGTGGTGATAAGTTAACTAAACAATAATTTACAACGGAAAGCATATGATAACCGATATAGCGGGATTTTTGCAAAAGGACCGCGAAAACTTATCTGAATTCCTTAAAAAAGTGCATCGGCAACGAAAAGATCGGAATCAGCATTAGATGAGAGTTTTGATGGGAATGCAAGGGCGTAAGCGTTACAAAATCCAACACCAAATCCACAGGCGCGACAAAGCCTTGAGATGGGATTTAATAATTTATTAAAAATGGCAGCCGAAAGACGTCCTAAAAATGAACGATGGAATAAATCTTGATCAAACGCTAGCCTCTAAACATTGAGCGATGAATCATAAATAGGATTATTATATTCTTATTGGCTACCAGGAATTCTTGTCAACCATCGTAATTGTCGCAAAAGAAATGAATGGCTCGCCGGTCATATATTGGATTGTTTTGATTCTTTTTTTTTGGTTCGAGGAGTGTTTGGAGCGAATTTTTTTTAGAAAAGTCGCCGTCGAGTTGTGAAAGTATTTGCAATGATTGCAGAGACCTAAAAAGGGACTTGCAAGCTGATTGCCAGAGAGGATGTCAATATTTTAATATTGTATTTTTAGTATCTGTAACAGATGAAAATAAAGTATCAAGCATTGACGCGTATGAAGGCAAATGTAGGAGCTCATGTTCGGAGGCATACGATCAAAATGAACGGCGCAATGCCTGCTTTTTGGGTTGTGCAAGGATGTCAGAAATCCAAAATCAGGCTTCTTATATCAACAATTGGATAATTTTCATGGGGGAATCAGATAGGGGTATGGTATTGTTACCCAGCGATTCACAAGCGCTTAATGCTAATGACTGGTTATTATTGGAGTCGTTTCTAAAGCAAGACGACAGTGAACTAGGGGAGAGTATTGTTACCGATACTGTTATCACTGAGCGTCAACTGTCTGCAAAAGAATTTCTGGGACAAAGCATGCCCTAGTGGATGTGGTGCTTTCCGATTATTATGTTAATAGTCGCTTTGTGGGATTGCCATGGGGATTCATCAGCAAGACATATTGGAGATGACGTACCAAATAATCATGAAATCATATTGAATGATAAATTAATCTATCCATCACTTGCCGTTCTGCCTCCAAAGTATTCGGAAAGTGAAAAAAATTTTCTCACTGACAGCGAAGACGAAGAAAAAAATATCAAATTCGCTGTGAATACTTAAACAAAGCATTTACAATGACTCGCATTTGAAAGAAATAGTGTTATTGCATATGAATATTTTTAGGAATTTTTGCTGATTTATTTTCGTTTAATTATTTAGTAGAATAGTTCGCTTTTAGTATAAATATAATACATTCCTCTTGTGTATTATTATTTTTTAAAATAATTTTAAGGGATTTCTTGACAATCGTTTCTTACATACAAGTAGATACCAATAGACACAAGTTTCATATCTATTCAGTTGTTATAAAAAAACAATCGCTTCAACAATGTTAAACAAAGAAAGAATTAGTTTTAATATCAAAAAAAAAGCTATCTCGTGACAAAAAAAGGCTGGGATCGCACTAGTATGCATGAAACGGTTGTGCAACAAGCATTGAAAATCAAAATATTTCTCCGATTTTTGTATTAGTGAAGTAATCGTTTAATTTCTAAGATAAGAATTTGCATCTTTTATTTATTATTGAATCAATTAGCAAATATAAGTAATATTTTAAAGAAGATCAAACTTATACAATGTCAAGAAAATTTAATTGTTAAAAAAATATAAAAAATGTTACATTGTAAAGGCAATTAATGAAGTTGAACCAAAGATATTTTCTTGATTACACTGCCACGTTATCATCTAATAGCAAAGGAAATAACAAAGTTGCATTATTTAAATGAAATCTGCAAAAAGGAGGTTTGAATGTCAGAAATTATAACTAGAAAAACGACGTATTTACAAACTAAGCTAAATAATTGTAAGCAAAACCTATTAGAAGTATTGACAAAACAAAATGTAACTTCCCCTATAGATGAACAATTTCAATCATGTTGCCAACATAACAGATTATTCTTTAAATTGTAGTAACTGAAGAGGTCAGGAGTGTGAAGAGCGATTTATAAATGACCATCTTGATTTCCTTTATTCTGAATGCAAAGATATGGTATCACAAGAGAAACGAAAAGATCTACGGAATATGTACGTCCTCCTGAAACCCATACCAGATCGATGGCAGGATATGCTCAAACAAATGTTCCTCGATCATATCAAAAAGGAGGGCATTGAAACAATATTTACGCTGAAAGGTGAAAATATTCACATTCAATTTGTCGAGAATATGGGAAGGTGCATCAAAAATATCAAAATTTAATAGCTGATGTTTTTGAAAATGACTCGCTATTTTTAAGTGCATTGAACACAGCATGCGCGAGTGTAACAAATAAATGATTGCACTGACGAGCGCCGGAGTGTGCGCGCGGCGGCAAAACACGAGCAGGCAGAGCAGTACGAAACAAACAGCCATTGCTTTTGAGCGTGGTGTCCGCGGGATTTTAATTCTATTGCCGCGTTTGGCTTTTACTGCGGGTTAGAAGACTTTCCGTTCTAGGTTGTTTCGAAAGTTTATTCACATTTATCATTAAAAGGCTTTCGCTAATAGTTTTAATTAGTGTGTTCATTCTCAGTATACCAACGGGAGTGACGAAAGTTCTGCTGTCGGGAGCTATCGACATACTCCGCGGAGTCCGAGTGAATAATATAATGTTTTTGCAATTTCGACACTTTCGCGTATCGATCTACGTAAATTTTATTTCAAGCTGTGAAAAATAATGTTCCTGTTCTTCGTACGGTCCGACATTAGCATACCTCAACCGTCACGTACGTACGGTACACACTAGGCGAAAGCAAAATAGTGACGGACACACGTCCGCTGCGCTGATAGCGAGTTCAAAATAATTTTAAGTGTCATAAGAATGTTGGCTAGTCCTAGACAAGTGTGGGTGAACGAGCGAGAGAACGGTTTGCAAAGTGTGTTGGTTCGATGGTTTGCCGCTGTTTCATTCTTTTTGCCTATTGGGGAGCTTGCTCGCACCCGTAGTCGGTGTAACTGGAAAAATCTCGATACGAGCGCGAAGTACAGTGCAGATAACTGTTCTCGCGATATTTTGGCGGGAATTTCAATAGCATACTTGAGTGTTAGAATATCGTGATCGATTGGTTTGTTTAGTTATTTATTATCGCAGTTGAGTTTGAATAGAAAATAGTGGTGACTCAATGATGTCGAAGGTCTTGTGAAGATTTCGAGAAAATTCGTGTTCGTTAATTCTCTAGACTTGACGGCAACGTTTGTCAAGTCTTTCGCGCCTAAATATTGCTTCCATCGGAATTTTTGGGAAATTGGGCTATTTTGTTTGGGAAAATATCTGTTCTGAGGTGTAGATATTTTCGAATTCTCGATTCAATTTTACGAAGCAGCGGCAAACCAACCAAATGGAGAACGAAACTCTAAATGCCGCAATAGACAGTTTTATTGTGAAAGATTATAACAGGGCCAAGAATGTGTTCATATTATAAGCTACCCCTCATTGGAGTTCCTTCATGTATCAAAAGCACTTCCGGAATCAAGATACGTCGGGATAGGGAGTATGTGTGCAATGCGAAATGTGAACTCTACTGTTATTTGTATGGCAACTTTTTGTGAGTATTGATTTCCTTTATTGTCGCATCGTTGCGAACAAATAAAAACCCAATTAGTAACGGCGAAATTTGATGAAAATTCCGGTTGCGTTTGTAGTGCGGTCAATATTTTGGTTGATAAATAATTCGAGTAGAAATTACGCACACTGCCACAGTCACCTTACCCAAACGGCATATAAAAAAGGGGTACCCTAGACATTGGAACTAGTGTTGTTCACATCGATCAACTCCCTTCTCCCCCACAATTTTCGGTATAATCAAAACATTAAATAGGACAAGGACAGGAAAAATTCGCTTCAGGGGCATGATTAGTGACATAGAGTGAACGGTTAAGTGTCGTCTATGGCCGAACCCGTTAACAATCAATTGCTCTCGGCAGCGACGGAGGGGCATCGTAGCAACACGACCACGGCGCCAGGTTCACAAGCTTCCAGTAGCCATTCACATTACAATAGCCACCAAAATAGTAGCAAAAACACAAATCGGGAAAAACTCGCGAAGTCTACGAACAAAATCGACACATAACGAAGACAACACCGACTCCTTGTGTAACGTTGGCAACACAGTGACGTCGACAACAACGCCTGTTAGAAAATAGGACCAACACGAGTGGATCTATTAGGTCGTATAAATCTCAATCACCAAATCCTGCACCCCAAAAGATTTGAACGAAAACGGATATCGGACCGAAACTCGTTGCCAAGTTGTGAAGATTTACCGACACATTCAAGTCACAAGAGACCTCGCCAGAACCCATCCGATAATAACACTAATCGAGAACACGATAAATCTCACCAGAAGGATTCAAGTAAGAAGAAAAACAACTCGTCCAAACGAATTGTGTAGCTTCTAGAACACGATCGCGAACCTCAGACGACTTCAGTACCCCAGCCCACAACTTACGGCAGACATCGATCAAAGCAAGTAAATAACGTTCGTGTTGGAAAGGAACATAGTGCTGCAACAGTCGTTGGAAAGCCATCAATATCTCAAAACGAGGAGCCTCCAAACCAAATCTTCGGTAAAGCAACCGAACAGCAACAATCAAATCATTTAGCTGCACATTTGTCTACTACGCAAAATAAGCCTAACCTGCTTAGTTACTATTGCAAAACGCGCGGTAATCGTACTTCGGGAAAGAAATCTGTAAATAGCACGGTGCTGGACCACGATTACCAATCAACCAGCAGTTGTGATACTCCTAGAGAATCACAAAATACAGAAACATCTTCACTTCCAATTATTTCCGATAGCAAAGGATCAAGTCATCACGAGGCTAAAACCTCTTATCAGGCAACTAGCAAGAAGGAATCTAGCGGGAAGACGTGAAGGATTCCGGAACCTTGCGGAAGTAAGTGAATATTCCTTGGAATCAGATTCCCTGAACGAAAGTCAAATGCCAGCTTTTAGTGATTCGGTGGTGAATCCTGAGGAGGCGATAAGCATTCTATACAAGTTATACAATGTCGTATCTGTTTATTCGGCGGGACATAACAAGTTCATTAAGTTCTTAACCAATTATTAATATATTAAACTTTTATTGGCCCAAACGCAACCCTACCTACAATTAAACTAAAATTATCATTAAAAATTAAAATAGTGCACACTAGTATTTAAAACAAGGCATGTGTATTAAATCATTTTCATAACGTGCAAACACTTCAAATGACGATTCAACATAAACTTAATCTAAAACTATTTGTAACTATAAAATAAAAATATCCGTGATGTGCGAAGAACAAATATCTGTTATCTGCGCGCGTGATAGATTTTAAAATAAGAGAGTGTGTTTACGAACTTATTGGTGAGTCGAAACAGCCAACAATTGAAATTTGCGGGGAATACTCTGGTGATGTGAACTTTTCTATTAATTATTACCAGTCGCCGTGCACCTAGAGCTGACCAAAACTTTCTCAATGCAATCACGGTGTTGATAGTGCAAGGATAAATACGGGTACCCAACGCCATTTGAATTGAGGACAAGCCGCAATTACGCCATGGTCTGCCGTGATTACAGCGATTGATAACTACTCGTACGCATACAATACCCAAGCCCCATTTCGATGACGATTTCAATCCGTCCGAAGAACCAGCACTGGAGCAGTACTAATTAGCGGATGCCGCGTTTGGTTCGTTTTCAAGGCTTTGGCAACCCCCCCCGCTCTACTGATCATTGTCTGGGACGAGCTGGTTAACGGAAACACATTCGCCATTCCTGGCATTCAAAGCGCATCGGATCGACAGTTCCTCGTGTTGCAGCGTATTCAACTGGCCCCACAATCATCGAAATGATTTTGTGTTCTGCACCCACCGCTAGCGAGTGAATTATATTCTCCTGTGTCAGGAACTGTGGTAGACAAGAACATATCAGTTGAGGATACCCCAGGGTCAAGAAATACATCGTGCTATGAAAAGGCTGGTTATTCAAAGTGAAGCGCAGCGAAACTTCAGAAATTGATAAACTTATGGATGAGAAGAATTACGAACAATTCTTGAAAACGGATTCACACTAGCGCCCGTTTCAAGTGATTTGCTTACTAAATTTTTGAATGGCATTCGGCCAAAGAACTTTTATAGTGATAGGTGAATTATTCGACCTAAAACCATTATCGAAGTACATTATAGTGTTTAACCTAACCAAAAACGAAGATTTTCAGGACGTATCCAGCACCCATCGAGCGCTCGACGGATCATGCGGTGAGTCCTTTTGATTTAATTTATTTATTAATATTTTTTCTTATATAATTATTCAAAGTATATCCGATATACGAGTATCTTATCAGCAATAATTTATTTATTACTCGTAATCGTTCTATCTTTCTTAAATTTGGTTTGTCGTGGAGAAGCTTATATTATTTTGGGATAACCAAATCGAAAGAAAAATAAAAAATGAAGAATTAAACTAGGAAATTGGTCTTTTCCCTTCCGGTTGTTCTGACCGAGTATAGGACCCGGTACGGTGGCAGGCTTCCCCCTCAAAATATGAGCCAGTCACCGGGTACAATTTAATCCTTTTTATTTCAGGTGACTTAATGGGTTGAGTGGCCCAAGCCAAGTGCCTTTTTATGGCATAAAGTTATGCAATTCCATTGTATAATTCTATGACATAAATTGGTCACCGGGGTACTCCCCTTCTGATGGGAAAGCTCATATAATTCAAGTTGTATGAGTTTTCCACTCAGAAGAGGAATACCTGGCCACCTCAACGATTTAACATTGGATTTATTCCGGTTGGGTGGGCATGAAGGGGCTCCACCACCACCCGGTTGCCCCTCTTTCATTTGTGGGCCCTGAATGTATTTGGGTAAAGACGAGGTCAACCCCAAATTAGTCTTTCTTGTCAGGTTGCACTTGTTCTCGCAACAAGTCGTAATTCCTTCGTGGAGGTTATCTACTGATTTGCGACTTCGGTCGTCCTCTCGAACTCTGCAAGCAATTCGTGAATGCGAAATGTTTTGTAGTGAGTCCTCGTGCCGGGGAAACGAACCCGCCCCACGACACCGCAATGCTAGCCTGCCAGCGCATTCACGCTTCTCCGGACGAGGGCATTCTCGGCAGGAATCAACACCTTCCTCTGCCGAGGCAGCAGAACATCGCTGCAGGTCCTTCACGGACAATAATGAAAATCAATTATTCACTACAAATGGCGCCCAACGTGGGGCCCGAAAAGCCCGGCTGTATCATCAGTCGTGAGCACGAGACAGTCCATCGTCTCTAGGTGTCCCCACAAGGTGTTAGTATTATTGGCGGGTAGATAACTCCCGAGGGTTTTTGCACTGATCGTGCCCCAGCAGCCTAATAATTTTCGAACGTGTGTTGTCTATGGACATCAATATCGTTTGGTCCTTCTTTTGATTTATACTTTGGTGGCTTACCCCATTGTATAACTAGTAAGGCCAAATGATATTAGAGTCCCTTTTTGTGTTCGGAGGTTATTATCCCAACATCTTTTTGCGGAGGTTTCTGATCCGCTCCCCAAACCAGCGGTGCCTAAGTGTCTTAAATTACATGGATTTTGATTTCATGTGATTGGCTGATCAGCTAATCCATGACTATCCATGACAAGACACGCGCTGCTTGTGGATTAGAATACCGCCCTGGGCTGACAAGCTGTAACTGGAGAAGTTTGCTAATGAGGGATCACTTCGGAACCCTGATTTTCATGGTGCCACAAGAGAGTGTCCCTGAAACGTTTAGAAGGATTGTGCCATGGTGTCCATACTTGGGAGGAAGGACGGAAAGGAGAGACCGGTTATATTTTTTTTATAACGATTATTTTTTTGATAACGATTAAAACTTTTCATACACTTTGGTTTTTTTTTGTGAGGATTGAGTATAGCTCGCCACTTTCGGCCACTTTTTGTGTTTTGTCATAATAATAGTTAATCATTTCTTTTATAGCATTTTTTACTATTTTATTATTAGCGTCAACATTGTTAGGATAATGGAATTTCTAAACGCATGTAGACTTTGCCTACAGAGCAGCGAAGAAATGTATCCACTCTGTGATAGTGCCGTCGATGAAGCGAGGAGGATTTTTATTGTCGACTTCCTGAAGGAGTCCCTTAACATCAACATCACATTGGAAGATGGCTCACCAGACCACATCTGTGGTGAGTGTTACACGGAAGTGGAACGGATATACTCCTTCATACGTCGCTGCAAAGAGACCGAGTCAACACTACAACGACTTAAATCAGCACGACGATCTCGAGATCCAGTTATCGACCAGCGGAACAGGATTCAAAGAGCAGACTACCATCCGTCTGAGGATCCGGATCCACCATCTCGATACCAGCCTTGGAACGCCTGGGATCTTCCGCCACGACTCAACCAAGTACCACCACCGACTCTAGGTTCAGTGGCTCCGCAGGAACAACCCTATATGCTGAAACCGAAGCATATCCCCAGCATTGTACAGGGTTGGAACCTTCATTTTAGCGGGGAGCCAAACGACCTGAACGTGGAAGTCTTCATTGGTCGCGTGGAGTCCTTAGTCGGAGAGATGTTGGCCGGCGACTACACGATGCTGGCAGGATATCTACCAATGCTGTTCAGGGGATCAGCACTCGAGACGTACTGGCGGATTCATTCGGCCCCACCATCAACACGCTGGACACGGCTGAAGGAGTTACTCCGCATGGAATACTCAACGGTCAACACGGATGAGAGTGTCCTGGACAAGATCCATGCCAGATGGCAACGTCCGGACGAGCCCTTTCATCAATATCGAGCCGATATCCTTAGGTTGAATGACCAGTTGTCAGAGCCTATGTCTCCCACTCAACTGCTGCGGGTGTTGAAACGGAATCTAAAGCCGGAACTTCGTTGCCATGTTGTAAACTCGGACCCGCAGAACATGGAAGCACTACTGAGGTTCGTGAGTCGATTGGAGAGGCTTGAAGAAGACCTCCACGAACGGCCTTACCTACATGCAAGGACAGGTCCGCGACGTGAAATTGCAGAAGTGGCACCAAATTGCAACAACACCAATCTGGAAGATCACACGGAGTCGAACACCTATGTTCCGGACTACCCAGATGGTGCCACTCCAAAAAACGGACGAGCGAGTACCCTACCACCTCAGTGGTACTCGAAAACCCCACAGTAGTTCCCCAGCCAGCTGCTAACCCCAACCAACATGACGTTAACCCACCAGCCATGACCATTACGACTGCGGATGTTCACTCTCTTCCGGAGACCTCACCAACGACAATATTAAAACGACCATCGCAGTCACTGCCAGAAGAACCGCGGCAGCCTCAAGTACGCACTCTAAAACCTTATCATGTTAGACTGCAGGAATATCGGGTGGCTCGAGAGCGAATATTTGCTTCCGAAGTCGTCACTTCCCGTTCGTGCACGACAAAATGGTCAACCCGTCGTTGGCGGAATTTCCGCAAGAGAGTGCGCATCTGCCGTCAAACCGTAAACTCTTGTAACATCTCGGAGGTTGCTGAGAATGAGATCAGACCTTATCATCCAATCAAAGTGTTGGGCGAGACCGTGTTTGCTTTGATCGACACGGGTGCCAGTATCAGTTGTCTTGCCTCGAGCTTTGGCTCAAAAGTGCTCCAAGAATACCCGAACTTGATTAAATCCTGGCGCACTGAAATCAGTACCGCTGATGGCACCAAACACCCTATACGAGGTAAACTAACAACACCCGTGACGTTCAGGGGTCAGACGAAGGATATTACGTTCTACATTATCCCGTCTTTGACTCAGAATGTATACCTTGGTGTCGATTTCGTCCTTCGCTTTGGACTGGCCTCCGATTTATTCACCGATTTGTCTTTAAAAACCAGAAATGTCAACGAAATCACTTCTACTCCCGATAGGCATGACCTGACGCCTAGCCAACGACAACGCCTGGAAGCATCCATTGCTGCTTTCCCATCGTACGCTACCCAAGGCCTTGGCCGCACCACTCTAGTCTCACACACCATCGACGTTGGCGATAGTAAACCGATTAAACAGAGACACTACGCCATCTCGCCGGCCATGGAGAAATTGGTGTATGCGGAACTAGATAGGATGCTCGAGTTAGGGGTCATAGAGGAGTCCCAAAGTGCCTGGTCCTCACCGGTAACCTTGGTTGTAAAGCCAGGTAAAGTCCGCCTCTGTCTTGATGCCCGTAAGGTAAACGCGGTTACCATCAAGGACGCGTACCCTCTTCCACTCATCGATGGAATACTAGGGAGACTGCCGAAAGCCAATTATATCACCAGTCTCGACCTAAAAGACGCCTTCTGGCAAATTCCACTCGATGAGGGCTCGAGGGACAAGACCGCCTTCACAGTGCCTGGACGACCATTATATCAGTTCGTCACAATGCCCTTTGGCCTGTGTAACGCGCCGCAAACGATGACTCGGTTGATGGACAAGGTCATCCCACCTCACCTAAAACACCAAGTGTTCGTGTACCTTGATGATCTGTTACTCATCACGGAAACGTTCGATCAACACCTCCTACTCCTACAAGAAGTAGCCCTGCACATCAGTAAGGCGGGACTCACTATCAACGTACAGAAAAGTAAGTTTGTCATGAAAGAAGTCCGATACCTAGGACATGTCATAGGACATGGCACTATCAAAACGGATCCAGACAAAACTCGTGCGATTGATGAGTTCCCCTTACCAAAAACTGTGAAGCAGCTACGACGTTTCCTTGGTGTGTGCGGTTGGTACCGAAGGTTTGTTCGGAATTATGCAACAGTTTCAGCGCCCCTGTCAGACATGTTGCGGAAAGGGAAGTTCGTTTGGACTGAACTCAGCCGAAAGGCATTTGAAGAGCTTAAACAAGCCCTCACATCAGCTCCTGTCTTGCACAGCCCCGACTTCACGAAGCCCTTCTCCATTCATTGTGACGCAAGTCAACATGGAGTAGGAGCCGTGCTGGTGCAATTGACCGATGAAGGAGAGGAAGCTCCCATCGCCTTCATGTCCAATAAGCTGAATTCGGCCCAAAGAAACTATACTGTTTCCGAGCAAGAATGTTTGGCAGCGGTAATGGCTGTGAAGAAATTTCGAGCCTATATCGAGGGCCACCAATTCGAGATCATCACGGACCACGCGTCACTACAATGGTTGATGAACCAGGCAGATTTAAGTGGACGCCTAGCCAGATGGGCTCTTAAACTGCAAGGGTTCAAGTTCTCCATCAAACATCGGAAAGGAACCCAGAACATCGTACCCGACACTCTCTCACGGATGTTTTCCCCAGAGGGAGCCGAAATAACAATAAATGACGAGGACCCCCTCGAAATAGATTTGGACAGCCCACATTTCGAATCAGATAGCTACAAAGAGTTGAGGCAAACCATAGCGACCCAACAGACACAGCTGCCTGATTTGAAGGTAATAGACGGCTATGTGTATAGACGAAACGAATACGCCACTGGTGATCCATGGCAGGAAGAAGAGTCTTGGAAACTCTGGGTACCGGAGGAAATGACACAACATCTGATCCTCCGCGCACATGACCATCCTTTAAGTGCCCACGGAGGTTACGGTCGGACTTTACGGCGACTCAAGAAATACTTCTTTTGGCCTAAAATGGCATCCCAGGTCAAAGACTACGTGAGCGCCTGTGAGACCTGTAAAGGCACCAAAGCGCCCAACCAGCCTCTTCGACCTCCTATGGGTCAACTCAACGTTCCAGAACGCGTGTTCCAGCGTCTATACATCGATCTACTCGGTCCATATCCTCGGTCTTCCATGGGACACATCGGAGCTATAGTCGTTCTAGATCAGCTCTCAAAGTTCCCAATGGTGGAACCTATCCGTAAATTCACAACTCCATCGATCGTGAAATTCTTAGAGAACCGGGTATTCCATGTGTTCGGTGTTCCAGAGAGTGTGTACTCAGATAATGGAGTACAGTTCCGGTCTCGGCAGTTTAAGAGCCTACTTGAGCAGTATGGCGTTGAACACCAACTGACGCCCATATACTCTCCTCAGTCCAACGCATCAGAACGGTTGAACCGCACCCTATTGGCCGCGATCCGTTCCTACGTCCACCCATCTCAAAAGGATTGGGATCGTCGATTGTCTGCCATCACATGCGCCCTGCGATCCTCGTATCACTCCGTCACCGGTGTCGCCCCTTACTTTGCCGCCTTTGGACAGCACATGATTTGCCACGGTAAATCATACCGACTGTTACGGCAATTAAAGTGTTTGGGAGACCCCGTCGTTGCGCTGGAGCCCCACGAACGTTTAGGAGACCTCCGCCAACAAATCGGACGGAAGATTAAGGCCGCAGGTAGTGCAAATGAAGCGCAGTACAATCTCCGGTCACGATCTGCTAATTTCAAAGAAGGAGATGAAGTTTTTCGGCGAAATTTCCGCCAAAGCGACGCCGCGGGGCATTACAACGCCAAGCTGGACAGGCGATTCTTGAAAAGCCGCATAAAGAAGGTAATGGGACCTAACCGTTACTTGATAACGGATCCATCGGGAAAAGAAGTGGGGGTATACCACGCGAAAGACCTGCGCCGATAGATAATTAGGCACGTCTGTTTGTCCGTCCGCATATATTTTCATAAAACGCGCAAGGTTGTATACTTCCGAGCAAACATAGATATAAGTCAGTCCGTCCGTCTGTCAATTGTGTTTTTCTCTTAGTGTCCGTCATCTCTAGTCCCGACGCCGAAGCCAACCCATGATACACAGAAACATCCTTCAGCTCCTTTTTCGCAATCCGCATTGCCTTGGGATCGCGAGAAAATTAGCTGCCCTGTAGTAACTGAAGAGGTCAGGAGTGTGAAGAGCGATTTATAAATGACCATCTTGATTTCCTTTATTCTGAATGCAAAGATATGGTATCACAAGAGAAACGAAAAGATCTACGGAATATGTACGTCCTCCTGAAACCCATACCAGATCGATGGCAGGATATGCTCAAACAAATGTTCCTCGATCATATCAAAAAGGAGGGCATTGAAACAATATTTACGCTGAAAGGTGAAAATATTCACATTCAATTTGTCGAGAATATGGGAAGGTGCATCAAAAATATCAAAATTTAATAGCTGATGTTTTTGAAAATGACTCGCTATTTTTAAGTGCATTGAACACAGCATGCGCGAGTGTAACAAATAAATGATTGCACTGACGAGCGCCGGAGTGTGCGCGCGGCGGCAAAACACGAGCAGGCAGAGCAGTACGAAACAAACAGCCATTGCTTTTGAGCGTGGTGTCCGCGGGATTTTAATTCTATTGCCGCGTTTGGCTTTTACTGCGGGTTAGAAGACTTTCCGTTCTAGGTTGTTTCGAAAGTTTATTCACATTTATCATTAAAAGGCTTTCGCTAATAGTTTTAATTAGTGTGTTCATTCTCAGTATACCAACGGGAGTGACGAAAGTTCTGCTGTCGGGAGCTATCGACATACTCCGCGGAGTCCGAGTGAATAATATAATGTTTTTGCAATTTCGACACTTTCGCGTATCGATCTACGTAAATTTTATTTCAAGCTGTGAAAAATAATGTTCCTGTTCTTCGTACGGTCCGACATTAGCATACCTCAACCGTCACGTACGTACGGTACACACTAGGCGAAAGCAAAATAGTGACGGACACACGTCCGCTGCGCTGATAGCGAGTTCAAAATAATTTTAAGTGTCATAAGAATGTTGGCTAGTCCTAGACAAGTGTGGGTGAACGAGCGAGAGAACGGTTTGCAAAGTGTGTTGGTTCGATGGTTTGCCGCTGTTTCATTCTTTTTGCCTATTGGGGAGCTTGCTCGCACCCGTAGTCGGTGTAACTGGAAAAATCTCGATACGAGCGCGAAGTACAGTGCAGATAACTGTTCTCGCGATATTTTGGCGGGAATTTCAATAGCATACTTGAGTGTTAGAATATCGTGATCGATTGGTTTGTTTAGTTATTTATTATCGCAGTTGAGTTTGAATAGAAAATAGTGGTGACTCAATGATGTCGAAGGTCTTGTGAAGATTTCGAGAAAATTCGTGTTCGTTAATTCTCTAGACTTGACGGCAACGTTTGTCAAGTCTTTCGCGCCTAAATATTGCTTCCATCGGAATTTTTGGGAAATTGGGCTATTTTGTTTGGGAAAATATCTGTTCTGAGGTGTAGATATTTTCGAATTCTCGATTCAATTTTACGAAGCAGCGGCAAACCAACCAAATGGAGAACGAAACTCTAAATGCCGCAATAGACAGTTTTATTGTGAAAGATTATAACAGGGCCAAGAATGTGTTCATATTATAAGCTACCCCTCATTGGAGTTCCTTCATGTATCAAAAGCACTTCCGGAATCAAGATACGTCGGGATAGGGAGTATGTGTGCAATGCGAAATGTGAACTCTACTGTTATTTGTATGGCAACTTTTTGTGAGTATTGATTTCCTTTATTGTCGCATCGTTGCGAACAAATAAAAACCCAATTAGTAACGGCGAAATTTGATGAAAATTCCGGTTGCGTTTGTAGTGCGGTCAATATTTTGGTTGATAAATAATTCGAGTAGAAATTACGCACACTGCCACAGTCACCTTACCCAAACGGCATATAAAAAAGGGGTACCCTAGACATTGGAACTAGTGTTGTTCACATCGATCAACTCCCTTCTCCCCCACAATTTTCGGTATAATCAAAACATTAAATAGGACAAGGACAGGAAAAATTCGCTTCAGGGGCATGATTAGTGACATAGAGTGAACGGTTAAGTGTCGTCTATGGCCGAACCCGTTAACAATCAATTGCTCTCGGCAGCGACGGAGGGGCATCGTAGCAACACGACCACGGCGCCAGGTTCACAAGCTTCCAGTAGCCATTCACATTACAATAGCCACCAAAATAGTAGCAAAAACACAAATCGGGAAAAACTCGCGAAGTCTACGAACAAAATCGACACATAACGAAGACAACACCGACCCCTTGTGTAACGTTGGCAACACAGTGACGTCGACAACAACGCCTGTTAGAAAATAGGACCAACACGAGTGGATCTATTAGGTCGTATAAATCTCAATCACCAAATCCTGCACCCCAAAAGATTTGAACGAAAACGGATATCGGACCGAAACTCGTTGCCAAGTTGTGAAGATTTACCGACACATTCAAGTCACAAGAGACCTCGCCAGAACCCATCCGATAATAACACTAATCGAGAACACGATAAATCTCACCAGAAGGATTCAAGTAAGAAGAAAAACAACTCGTCCAAACGAATTGTGTAGCTTCTAGAACACGATCGCGAACCTCAGACGACTTCAGTACCCCAGCCCACAACTTACGGCAGACATCGATCAAAGCAAGTAAATAACGTTCGTGTTGGAAAGGAACATAGTGCTGCAACAGTCGTTGGAAAGCCATCAATATCTCAAAACGAGGAGCCTCCAAACCAAATCTTCGGTAAAGCAACCGAACAGCAACAATCAAATCATTTAGCTGCACATTTGTCTACTACGCAAAATAAGCCTAACCTGCTTAGTTACTATTGCAAAACGCGCGGTAATCGTACTTCGGGAAAGAAATCTGTAAATAGCACGGTGCTGGACCACGATTACCAATCAACCAGCAGTTGTGATACTCCTAGAGAATCACAAAATACAGAAACATCTTCACTTCCAATTATTTCCGATAGCAAAGGATCAAGTCATCACGAGGCTAAAACCTCTTATCAGGCAACTAGCAAGAACGAATCTAGCGGGAAGACGTGAAGGATTCCGGAACCTTGCGGAAGTAAGTGAATATTCCTTGGAATCAGATTCCCTGAACGAAAGTCAAATGCCAGCTTTTAGTGATTCAGTGGTGAATCCTGAGGAGGCGATAAGCATTCTATACAAGTTATACAATGTCGTATCTGTTTATTCGGCGGGACATAACAAGTTCATTAAGTTCTTAACCAATTATTAATATATTAAACTTTTATTGGCCCAAACGCAACCCTACCTACAATTAAACTAAAATTATCATTAAAAATTAAAATAGTGCACACTAGTATTTAAAACAAGGCATGTGTATTAAATCATTTTCATAACGTGCAAACACTTCAAATGACGATTCAACATAAACTTAATCTAAAACTATTTGTAACTATAAAATAAAAATATCCGTGATGTGCGAAGAACAAATATCTGTTATCTGCGCGCGTGATAGATTTTAAAATAAGAGAGTGTGTTTACGAACTTATTGGTGAGTCGAAACAGCCAACAATTGAAATTTGCGGGGAATACTCTGGTGATGTGAACTTTTCTATTAATTATTACCAGTCGCCGTGCACCTAGAGCTGACCAAAACTTTCTCAATGCAATCACGGTGTTGATAGTGCAAGGATAAATACGGGTACCCAACGCCATTTGAATTGAGGACAAGCCGCAATTACGCCATGGTCTGCCGTGATTACAGCGATTGATAACTACTCGTACGCATACAATACCCAAGCCCCATTTCGATGACGATTTCAATCCGTCCGAAGAACCAGCACTGGAGCAGTACTAATTAGCGGATGCCGCGTTTGGTTCGTTTTCAAGGCTTTGGCAACCCCCCCCGCTCTACTGATCATTGTCTGGGACGAGCTGGTTAACGGAAACACATTCGCCATTCCTGGCATTCAAAGCGCATCGGATCGACAGTTCCTCGTGTTGCAGCGTATTCAACTGGCCCCACAATCATCGAAATGATTTTGTGTTCTGCACCCACCGCTAGCGAGTGAATTATATTCTCCTGTGTCAGGAACTGTGGTAGACAAGAACATATCAGTTGAGGATACCCCAGGGTCAAGAAATACATCGTGCTATGAAAAGGCTGGTTATTCAAAGTGAAGCGCAGCGAAACTTCAGAAATTGATAAACTTATGGATGAGAAGAATTACGAACAATTCTTGAAAACGGATTCACACTAGCGCCCGTTTCAAGTGATTTGCTTACTAAATTTTTGAATGGCATTCGGCCAAAGAACTTTTATAGTGATAGGTGAATTATTCGACCTTAAACCATTATCGAAGTACATTATAGTGTTTAACCTAACCAAAAACGAAGATTTTCAGGACGTATCCAGCACCCATCGAGCGCTCGACGGATCATGCGGTGAGTCCTTTTGATTTAATTTATTTATTAATATTTTTTCTTATATAATTATTCAAAGTATATCCGATATACGAGTATCTTATCAGCAATAATTTATTTATTACTCGTAATCGTTCTATCTTTCTTAAATTTGGTTTGTCGTGGAGAAGCTTATATTATTTTGGGATAACCAAATCGAAAGAAAAATAAAAAATGAAGAATTAAACTAGGAAATTGGTCTTTTCCCTTCCGGTTGTTCTGACCGAGTATAGGACCCGGTACGGTGGCAGGCTTCCCCCTCAAAATATGAGCCAGTCACCGGGTACAATTTAATCCTTTTTATTTCAGGTGACTTAATGGGTTGAGTGGCCCAAGCCAAGTGCCTTTTTATGGCATAAAGTTATGCAATTCCATTGTATAATTCTATGACATAAATTGGTCACCGGGGTACTCCCCTTCTGATGGGAAAGCTCATATAATTCAAGTTGTATGAGTTTTCCACTCAGAAGAGGAATACCTGGCCACCTCAACGATTTAACATTGGATTTATTCCGGTTGGGTGGGCATGAAGGGGCTCCACCACCACCCGGTTGCCCCTCTTTCATTTGTGGGCCCTGAATGTATTTGGGTAAAGACGAGGTCAACCCCAAATTAGTCTTTCTTGTCAGGTTGCACTTGTTCTCGCAACAAGTCGTAATTCCTTCGTGGAGGTTATCTACTGATTTGCGACTTCGGTCGTCCTCTCGAACTCTGCAAGCAATTCGTGAATGCGAAATGTTTTGTAGTGAGTCCTCGTGCCGGGGAAACGAACCCGCCCCACGACACCGCAATGCTAGCCTGCCAGCGCATTCACGCGTCTCCGGACGAGGGCATTCTCGGCAGGAATCAACACCTTCCTCTGCCGAGGCAGCAGAACATCGCTGCAGGTCCTTCACGGACATATTGAACACCCTTTATTCACTACAAAATAGACTGTTAATTTTCAAGTTACATCTAATTTTAAAAGTAATAATAATATAACATGAATTGCTAAAAGTAAACACGACTTTCTTTTTCGGTGGTTCTTCTTGTTTCAGCGGGAAAGTGAGTGTAGGGTAGGTATGCCGTCGCGAGGGTAGGGTTTCGCCAAATCCGCTGAGGTCGGTTTCGCTTCGGTTACGGTCCGCGGTACCCTTGTTTGCGCTCGTTTTTTTCTTAGGGTAGGTTATTTTGGACTTGAGGTAGGTTAGCTTATTTTCTGGTACCGCGTCGGTGATTCGGTAACGCGCCTATGGGATTTTGTAGCGTTTTTGATTTGAGATCTGTGGAGAGATCACATCCAGAATTAACGTAACGTAGGTTTCCCGTTCTGGAAGAGTAGTTGTTGACGCGTTTGGAAATCGGGCATGTGAACCGGTGGCTGAGTTAAGTAACTCGGACTTAGTCTGCTCGCGTAAGACCCGCGACCGAAACTCCTCTCCGAACTAGCTAGCCTACAAGCAGCCACCACGGAGTAGACTAAGTGTGACCGGACTTGTTGACCTGAAGGGTACAGTCCGTTGTCATTTCCAAGACTGCACGTCTCGAACCGATGAGAGGTCGGTTCCGCGTTCGAACCTAAAAGGTAGAAAATCATTACACGGTGTTTCTAAGGCCGAAGTCATGACTACGAATACGTAGAGTCTAAAGGGTGTTATCACCGCCGTCTTTAATATGTCGTCTTTCGCAATTAGGACGTGAAGGAACGTGCGTACTAGGTCTAGTTTTGTGAACACTGTTTTATTGGCGAGGTCAGCCATTATGTCCTCGATGTGTCGAAGCGGATAGCGGTCTAGCTGTGTGACTGATCGAGTCAGCGAAAGTCGCCGCACGGACACCAGCCTCCTTTTTTCGGTGCCAAGCGTAAGGGACTTGCCCAAAGACTTGATGATGGACGGCAGAATCTTTTGTGGAGCATTCAAATTCCTACTGGGCAATCTTTAGTTTGTCTGATGTCAAACGACGTGTTCACTCAAAGACCAGGGGCCTTTTGTAACTATATGGTGCTGCAGTGCGTGGCTTCGGGACACGCTACTTGTTGCTGGGTTCGTGAGCGCGGGGTATTTTCTCACCAGCCCATGATACTTGCTTGTTCCGCACATTATTGCTATTGCCGGATGATTTGAAAAGCGAATTAATAATGTCGAAGGAGTCTGCACCTAATATCGGCTGCGATACTTCTGCCACGCAGAATTTCGAGTTGAAAGTACGCTGTTGCCTCAGGCTTATCTTATGCAGCTTCTCCCCAAACATGTTTAGTTTAAAACCACAGGCAGCGTAGAGTTTGTAGCCTGTCGGCTTTGAATCTTGAGAGAATTTACGAGGAAGTACGAACAGTTTCACCCCGTGTCATTTAGAAAATGTAATTTTGTCTCCTTGTCGTAAATGTGTAGCTGGTTGTTTTCCGTGCCACCAACCAATGCCTGTTCCGTCAGTGACTTGTTGCGCTTCCTGACTTGAAGGAACACGGCTGTTGGCAGTTTCTTGCAATGGTTCCAAAGCGAGAGTAGAATTGCTTCGTGGTGAGCTGCGTCGCGATATCCATGTTTCGTATTGTTCACCTCGCCCTCTACTCTTATTCGACGGGAATCCACACACTTACCCAATACCTCATTTGCCAAAGCATCTCGAGACTGCAAATCGACTGATATGTTCGTGGTGTTTGCGTCCTCACTTTTAGTAGGCTTTGCCACGGAGTTTATATCAGGTCTGTTGATTTCGGCGAAACGGTCGACTGCTGTCGCTAGTTCACCTAGAAATATTGCGCTGGAACCCGTCAATATTGATTGCATTTCTACTGGCAGTCGTTCCGACCACCGCGATTTTACGAACGCCTCCCGGACTCTGTTTTTCATGATTCGTCGCATGTTGCGGAGAAGTTGCGATGGACGTTGGTCACCCAATTTTAAACCGTGAAGTTGCTCGCGAATCTACTCCTCATTACTTTGTTCGAAGGCGGCTAAAAGAAGTGTTTTAATAGCGAAATATGTACCTTCAGCTGGCGGACTTTTCACTATGTCTGCCACTTGTGCTAGTGCGGCAATTTCCAACTCTCCAATGACTTTGTCGAATTCGGATGTATCGCTACTATTCTATGTGACCGGAATTGGGCTTCCAATCATGCGAACTATAATGCTGGATGCACCTGCTAGAACGGTAGAAGCTTACAAGCGGTGATTTTGCAGATTCCCGCAGATTGAGGTTTTCCTCGTGCTCGCCTCCGTTTGCATCCATGAAATCCTCATATTCAGATGGCACCTCGTTTGCTTGTCGTAGTTTTACTATTAAAGACGATTTCGTGCGTTCTTTTTTACTCGGGGTCACTAATTTAGCGTGGGGCTTCGTGTATGTTGAGGAAATCAAAAACCATACAAGTAATATACTCGTATATGAAAGTCTATATTTATTCGGAAGGTTGCGAAATTACATCTGGCTGTGCCAATTGCTCAGCGAGAGAGAGAGAGTGAGTGAGTGATTTCGTTGGTCACTGTTGCTGCAACTGATTACCTGTGTCACCTCTAGGGGCAGTAATTTGTTGACAGCTGCGCTTGTGCAGCTGGGTCACTGAGCTGGCACAATCATCAGTTTGAAATCGGACTTCAGTTAGTTGATTTCAATCTGAGCTTTTTGAAGATGTGATTGAATAATTTTTAAGCTCCCTCAGCTTCACATGGGCTTGGCGTAATTGGCTATGCTGTGGCCGCAAGGGATCCATCTATTTTAGGCAGAAAAATAAATAAACTTCTTTCAACTTACCGATTTTTCTTTGTTTGCTTAGTCAAATGCAATTTGCTTTATGGAAATAGGTATTTGCTTATTTGATTCCACGATACTTTGGAATCAGTTCCGTACACATGAAGTTTTCAAATGATCAACTGAATTTGCCACACTCCAGCTACCACAAATGGTTTCAATAATTTATTTACTTAGTTTTAACAATAAATCTGTAAATTCACGACGAGGTTGACACAACTTCAAATTTCTTTTCAGTGTAGGTGTTTCTGCGTAAGAGCATCCTTGAAATTCTAAGGTTTCGTTTTGGCAATCTCGTTGAATGGCCGTTTACACCTCTATAATGGTAACCTCGATGAGTGTAGGGTCGATGATTTACTTGACAACACAAAGTATTGAGAAATAAACTGATTTTCAAAAAAGTTGCAGAGATAAATCAACTTATAAAGAAATCTCAATAATATGGAATTTACTACCAGCAACAAATGAGAGAATTATAGTTCAAAATAATTTTAAGCAATCAAATAACTTTATTAACTAAATTCTACGCAAATACTCAATGGTTTACCATACTTGTGTAACTTCAAAGTCATTACATGAAATAAGATATATATTCATGCGGCATGACACCCCTTCGTGGGTAAAATGTGTGCGAAACGGAATATTTTAAGAGATTCGTAATGTTGCTCGTATATATGTCAGCGAAACGGAAAAGCCGACGCGAGAAATACGTTGGATTATGATATGTTCTGAATACACTTCCAAACTGCTTATTGAAGATGTTTTTGGTAGCGTTTCTGAAAGAAAAAATTTCAATCAATAGAAAAATGGTTTTTAAAAATAAAAGAAAGAAAATTGGCCTGCGGATATCAAATAAACAAAATAATTGACTATACATTAATATTTATTATTTCAAAAGTACAAATACTGCAACATGAAAAATACTAAATTTATAACCGTGTAAGACCCAGAGAGTCGAAATTGTTTTTAAGTTAAATTAGCAAGGTTACTGTGTTCGAAAATTCAATGAATTACATTTCATACAATAAAGGGGATATTTTATTTTTATTGCAATTTTGACCATCAAATCTATACAAAAGTTAAAAATGGTTTATTTTGTTCTCTGGATGAGATGTGCAGTGTTTTTATACATATATCTGGTGATATATATCCGCCAAGTGGATATGCCAATGTTGCATCCGTGATGACTGTTCCTAGCCAGTTTAAAGGGGGAAGGAAGGGTGGAAGTGAAGCGGAACTGGAAGGGAAGCATGCTTGTGTCGTAAAGGGTGCGGACCTGAAAAGAAACTGAAGCGGAAGCCGGAACAGTAGGAAATTTCGTGACTTTGAGAATTGAGGGGCCAACGGACTGAATTACCGAAACAACAGATGCCCTGAACTATTGAGGAACACAGTGATTAGATGGCCGGAAGGAAGAAGTGGAAACAAGCGTGGTACTTAAGTTGGGAAGGGGAAGCAGAGACCTGGAGGCGTGGAGACTGATGGGCGAAGTGGAACTGGGCGAAGGGTATGGGCCTAGTAGAAAGGGAAAACGATAAACCTAGAGGCTGAAAATCGGGTCGGAATTTACAATGAGTTGTTTGTTGATAATATTACCGTCTGTTTTTCTATGTTTATATATTTCAAGTCTTTCTATAATGTCAAGCCTCGATCCTTTACTTTCTTTGTATAGGAATGTCATACAGTTCATCATAGCGTCAGGCTCGTGTGCGTGGTTTTGTAGGCGCGTCGCATAATTAAAGTCGTCCATGTTGTGTAAGAAAGGTCGTAAGTGTTCTTTGTATCTTGTCATTAGTTTCCGTGTTGTCCTTCCTATGTATACCATGTCGCGGTCCTTGCAGGTCAGCTTACAATTGCCCCTGTTCTCGCATATTGATGTATCGTTCAGTTTTGGTTTCAGTTTGTTTCCAATGTTGTTGTTAGTTCTGAATGCAGTTTACATTTTCTAAGGAAGTTTGATAGTTTGTATGTCTCTTTGCCGAGGTATGTCAACGAAATCCACTGTTCGTTGTTCTCATCCGTTTCAATCCGTTGGCGTGGTTTTCTGTATATTTTGTAGTCTTATCGTTTTAAAGTTGAGTTGTCTGTTTATTTCTTTTTCTATTGCGAAATTTACATTCGGGTGCATTTCATTCATAAAGGTGAGTAGTTTGACTTATTTATTTCCTTGTGAGTCAACAACGATGGAACAGTCATTCACATATCGTCTGTAAAATATCATATTGAATCTTTTGACGATTTTGGGTATAAAAACTTCTTCCAAAGATTATAAAAATATTTTTGACATTAGTGAGGATATTCGATGGCCCGTACCCAAACCGTCCTTGGCAATATGTGTTATTAATGAACCTAAAATAGTTCTACTCGGTTGTGGTCTTTATGAGATTGTGCAGTTGATCTGTGAATCGTTGGCTGTTATTGAATGATAGTTTTTCTTTTAGCATGGTCAGTGTTTCATCAACGGGTATAGACATATAGAGATTGGTGATATCAAGTGATAAAAGTCGACGAGTGTCAGTTAATGTTAGAGAGGTGGTAGAATTCATCGATCGCCGGAAATAAATCGCTTGCCTAGGATGGGGAGTCATCGCATTTTGACTCACGCCATCGGGACTCTAGGCCAAGTTAGGAGGGATACAAGGCAGCACGCAATATATCAGAATACCAAGATTCTTTTCGTGGGCCAAGACTTCTTTTGTTCATGACCAAGACTTCTTTTGTTCATGACGAGGTTGCCCCTAGCTACACCCATGTTGGCTATAGGAAAAAGAATAGGAAGGCTACCCTTCAGTTCTTGCCTGGGCCCGTTGACCTTCCTTCATACAGAAAAATCGTACGTGTGAGATATTTGGTAGTAGACTTGGTGCTAGGAGAAAAACTCGCCCCATGAAGGCGCAGAAAGCTAGCTGCCAGCACACATACGCGTGTCTATGCCTTGTCAGCTCGCTCGCTGAGGCAGCACTTCACCACTACTGTCCTTTCGGGATATTCAACATATGTTTTTAACACAGCTAAATCCTAAAAATACTATGTCTGCAGAATGTTTGACTGCATCAGCTTACTTCTGAGATTGGAGACGTTAATGAAAAAGCAAATGATCAGTTCGCTGTTGCTTAGGTTCGTTGATTTGAGTGAATGTGCGTCGTCTTTAGTAATCGATTTTATTTCTGGTTGATAGTGAATATTTTGTTTTGAAGTGAATACATCGCTTTTAATTTAATATCCTTGTATAATCTAATATGAATATATCTATCAGTTTACTTTATAAAAATTTACCGACAGATTCCACTATCGAAAATCAGTAGGCTATAAATTTTTCAATAATATCATATAGCTAATATTAACAATATTTAATTGGGTATCAACTTTATAAACTATACGATTATGTAAGAAATGCATACCATTAAATAGACTTTTGACTCTGTGATATATGGTATTAACCTTTAAAAATGTTTTGTTCATTCAAGCAAACTGAATGCGATCAACTGCAGAATACAGCCATATTTCTCACAAAGATTATTAATACCAGCGGTGTGGAGAGGTTGTTCATAAATGACGCAAGATAAACGCAAACATTTCATAGGTTAGATACAAAATACTTCTGGTTAGGCACTTCTACTTGTTCAACTTTTAAACGGTGAGAAATAATGCCTGCTGTATTTATGGAAGAGCAAAGGAATACGAGTAAAGCGAATGTAATAAAGCCACGGTAGGGTAAAGTACCAAGCAAAGTATACTCATATGGTATCCACACTCAATCTACCCTCCGGAAATATCCGAACACAAGCCAAAGAGTGAACCATAAATCCTCGGCAGCAGGTAGGTGGTAAATGCTGACGCGAGGATTAGCGCGATTATAAACATGTGCTTCGATGAGAGATTTCACGATTACCAGAACACAGGGTAAATGAAAGGTGTGGATACTATGTGCATGTACTATGGAACCAAGTTCAATATCAAATTAAATAAAAACGTTTTCACCCATAACAACATAAATGACAGCGTTTCAATTATGATATGAACAATGTATAGAAGATGACTCAAAGGAGTCGAAGCGCGTCTGCTCACACAACAGAGCAGTGCCCGACGGCTTTAAAAAATGAAAAGAATATTTACCTTAATTTGTCGCGTTCTTCAATCCATGTATTCAAAGCCTTTCTTGCATGCTCGTTTTCATCGTCTTGATAGTCCTCGATTAGTTGGGTCAGCATTTGTAACCAATTCGCATTGGTCTTGAACTCATCGTTATTTAAAGTTGTAATCTCATGCTATATAATAAACCAGTTATGTAAGTGCTTGTTTCTGTAGTTGTTCAACATACTGTTAATTCATTTATTATGGCACCAGTTCTCCACCCGTGTTCCAAAGTTACATCAGCAAGATCGCTATAGGGATGATCACCAAAATAAAGCACCGAGTGGCCACTCCAACCCGTCAATTCTTGAAGTTGCTTAACCGTGCCCTACAACGCAGCAAAGATGTTATTGTTATTTTAATAATGATGACTGTAAGTACCTCATAATAAATTTTGTCATTACTTAGCTTAGTTACGCGATCCCAAAGATGTATTTGAGTATTTACATCGAAAATTCGAAGCGGTCGAGACTCGTCTGTAAAAAAAAGAGGCTTCCTTGCTTGAACGATGATAACGTCGAAAAATTTTCGCCAATCTTCGCCTACCAACAAGGTCATGCCTTTATTTCTGAAATGGAAAAATGAACGTTTTCCTTTGAAAATTGGTAACAGCTTACACAAAATTGAAAGGGCTGTTTGTCACCAAAAAGAGTTTCTTTCTGGCTGCTACTAGGCGCTCAAAAAATATTACTAGGTCCGTATTTGTTTCTATATATTCAGCTACATTTTCAGAAACAACTTGATGCATTATTGGATGACAACTTTGAACTGAGCTCTTCACATCATGAAATAAAATTTCAGGATGATAATCTATTCGATTGCTCTCAAAATATTCTGCTACATTACATAGGAGGCACATTTCTGGTACCGAAAACAAGTCCGCCAGTTGTACCATTTTTGACCATTTATTAGGCTTAAAAGTAATAGAGAAATGTTACACGTTGCCATAAAAACAAAAAAAAATTTAGTTCAAGAAAGGCATTTGTCCATCCAATTGGAAAATTCAATCAAATTGCAAGTAAACAACCTTGATCAGTTAAGTACCACTAACCTTATAGTTTTTTGAATTTCCTTCAACGTAAGCAATAGGAATAATTCGATTCTTATAGATTTTCAGCACGTCTTCGTCGGGGACTTTAGTTAAACCACGATAAACTGACCCTAATTGTATTTGAAGGAATGAATCCAACTTGAGCAGTAAGCCTTGTTCTATATCATAGTGCAAACCTCGAACCGCAAATCCTGGATGATATTCCAGTTTAGCTATGGCTTTTGGATACTGGAAATATAATAAGCATTAGCTAAGTTATCTCATTACTTGATTTATATTGCACAAGTCCGAGTTTAAAAGTACGAAGTTTGAAATTTAGTGACGCATGTTCTTTCTCACCTTAAATCTATCGATGAGCATTTTACGTCCTAGGTTATAGAGCAAGTAATGAAGTGATGGTTTGTAACACGCCAATGTGTAATCATAATCGAAGCCGTAAACATCTACTTCTTTCAGATCAAGCTCGTTGCACGCGAAGACTCCATGAGGATTGACATCTTTAGGCAATTTTTTGGCTGAATTAAAAAAAACATCTTTAGTAATAAAGATAAATACACGCTTGCGCAGAAGAACATGGAAACTAGTATATTTTTACTCCAAACAGCATAAGAAGAACATTCTAAATAGCAGAAGGGGGTAGCTAAGGTTTGATGCTTAATAAAACACAGGCTTTTGTAATATATAAAAACTAGTTTTTAATTATTCCTGGCAATCTGTCTTTCAATGTAACAAAAAATAAAGCGTTTATTCACTGTAATGAAGCTTATGATGCAACAAATACCAAAAATATCCTTTCTTCCTATCTATAATTATTTTCTTTTTTCGACAGAGCAGACATGCATGTATGGTTTGACTTCGTTATCTTGTACATTGGTACACGAGCAATGAGCCCATGTGCCTGTTATCACTCAGCTGCTAATGGTGTGAAACTATACATCGGATATTACCAGGGAGATTTCACGGCAAAGTAATACAGGGTGCGGCAGCATAACTTCCTTTTTTGAAATGCCCGCCCTTAAAGTGCTAACTGTTATAGCGCGGCGCTAGTAGTCTCATTCGAGAGAGGTGATTTTAAAGTTTTGCTCATCCCTTGGTTAGTCGCTATCATGCGTTGGAACAGTGCGGAGCGTGCATTTACCGTTGAAGCGTACTTTCGAACGGAAAGTCGGTGATTGCAACCCAGCGTGCCTTTAGACGTCACTTCAACGTCGCTCCGTTAGGCCGTGTCCCGGACCGAAAATCAATTCTTTACTGGGTTAAATCCTTTCGGAATACCGGAAATGTGACGAGAAGAAGAAATGAAGTCCCACGGCCCGTCAGATCACGTGAGAACATCGAGGCAGTAAGAGCTTCAATGTTGCGATCTCCGCGGCGTTCTGCGCGGAAGCATGCGTCTGCCCTTGGGATATCTGATCGTTCTTTACGGCGAATTCTTCACAATGACCTTCATTTCCATCCCTACAAGTTAGCAACTGCGCAGGAACTCTCCGAACGCGACTTCGATTCTCGAAGAAATGCATGTGAAGCGCTTCTCGAAAACGTGCCTGAAGACGCGATTGTGTTTTACAGTGATGAAGCTCATTTTCACTTGAATGGATACGTTAACAAACAAAACATGCGCTATTGGGCTGCCAACAATCCTCGAGAACTCCATCAGAGGCCTCTGCATTCGCCAAAAGTGACTGTTTGGTGTGCCATTTCATCAGTTGGGATTGTTGCTCCATGGTTTTTCGAAGAAAATCAGTTGACAGTAACAGTCAATTCCAATCGTTATGTGAGCATGCTCCAGGATTTTTTTTGCCACGACTTGATGAAATGGACTTAGGGGACATGTGGTTCCAACAAGACGGAGCAACAGCTCACACTTCAAGGGCATCAATGGCCGTTTTGAGGGACCACTTCCCAGAGCGACTCATCTCCCTCAGGGGTGATTTGCAGTGGCCAGCGCGCTCCCCCGATTTGAGCCCATGCGACTTTTTTTTGTGGGGTTGTTTGAAATCCCGCGTTTACACCAATCGCCCAAGGACCCTGGAAGACCTGATGAGAAACGCCAGAATTCGGTTTGCTCAGTGTATAGACAATGGAGGACGCCACCTTTCAGATATGATATTTAAAACCGTGTGAGATAAAACTTTACATGTCAAACAACAGTATAAAAAAAAAAAATAAAAAACAAGTACCGCTGAAAATTTGTTTTGTTGAATTTTGAAAAAAGGAAGTTATGCTGCCGCACCCTGTATATGTCGCCATGAAATCGCTTGGGTGAATTTCACTGCGTTCTTGCATCCCGTCCAGTTGGCAGCACTTTTAAAGTGGGATGTTTGACAGGAATTGACGCTTCGCGTCTGTCACTGCGAGTACATCGATCTGATAGATCGTCCCCATATTGTACGAAAATCATTGACACAGATATTCCAAGAGTGGACAGAAATCCTATAACTAATATCGCATTTCGGGTAGCACCAGCGAGAAAATCGTCGTCAAGGAAAGCTTAGCACAATTGCATTACCATCAAAGTGAAAACCAGCACCCATCCGGTAGGCAAGCACGCACCGCTGATTGCTATATCTAGCTCCCGTAAACGCAAGTTAAATGTAAACCAACAACCGAAAGAAACTTTCCATTCAGCTCTGAATGTCGAGTTGAAGTGTTCGATTTTTGCAGTTACGGGGAACACTCAACCAGAGCATATCTACTAAATAGCAGCTACAATTAGAAACTTTAATTCATCTTTTACACATTTATTTGCCTCTCTTGTCATTTTGACAGCTCCTCGATTGCAGGTGCTAGTTAGTATATACGCTCTGCACTCAACTCTGGACAAAGCATAATGGAAACAAGTTGAGTAAGTAGGAGAGTGCTCCTACCAGAATGTCTTTGTAACCACCCTAGGGTTCGAAATAAGTTTCGGTGGCTTTAATAATTCATCTAATACTTGGGTAGAGTTTTGCATAGACCTTTGAGCTAAGCAGACGTTTGATTTACATAGTGACTACGTAGTGTTTATTATTTCGAGTTTCACAGTAACTTTACACAGTAACTTTCTCTTTATTTGATACGTTCTACTGGTGTTAATTCAAGTTACATATTGAGTTCTTGTGCATCTGAAATCTCCTACACTGCTCAAAGCAGGAAAAGAAGCCGGGAATCTTCCCCGGCGGGTAATTTTCTCCGTGACAATTTTAAAATGGCGCGAATTCCCGCAACATGTTCATCAAACTCCAACCGATTCCTGCCATTAGCTGACCTTCCGGATAGCAATGAAACCGATCAACAACCCAACGTTGAAGTAAAAACCAAGGTGAGAGTCCCTCCAATAACATTTACGGATTTACCTCGCAACACGATAGACGCAATTCTTAAGGAATTGGATATAACGAATTTTTCAATTAAAATAATGTCTATTGGTATGAGGCTTTTTCTTACCAATCTAGAAGATTACGAGACCATGGAGAGACATTTAAAAGCTAAGAAAGTTAATTATTTCACATTTCAACGTTCAGATTTACGACCGCTAAAAGTAGTTTTAACAGGGTTGCATAAAATTTCCCCAGAAGAGCTGAAAAAGCTTCTCAAAACAGAGCATAACATTAATGCTATTGATATTAAACTATTCAATCCCAAATCAAGAGATCGCGAAACTACTTACTATCTCTTATATCTACAAAAGGGTACAAAAATGACGGAGTTAAATAAAATTAAAACGATCATGTACACTATTGTACGATGGAGCTACTACACAAGCAGCCGAAAAGGCCCTACACAATGTAGGAATTGTATGCGCTTTGGGCATGGCACATCTTATTGCCATCTTCCCCCAAGATGCGCTATATGTAGTGGTGAACACGATTTTAGCAAATGCACGCTAAAAGAAGAGCAACGTAATCAAATTCGTTGTAGTAATTGTAAAGAACCACACTTCGCTAATTCTCTTGAGTGCAAGGCAAGAAAAGAGTATATACAGCTGAAACAAAAGCTGAATAATCGGGGAAAAAAATTCGAAAAGTTCCCCAATTCCTTCCCAGAGAACTACAAACAGCTTCGATATTACGAGCACCAATTTCCCTTTGCTAACAAAAGCTTCAGCACATACTCCAACCCTAAGCAGAGACAACAGCGATGCAACATTAATGGGAAGAAAGTCGGGAAATTCAGCTAAGTTGACAACCACTCCACCTATGTCGTACAGTATGGCGATAAAGCAAAACCAACAGTCTTCAAATAGTTTATGCGATAACCTCTTTTCGCCCGAATCTCTTCTGACCATTTCTCAGGAACTAATTTAGAATTTAAGCAAATGTAGAACAAAACAAGAACAATTTAATGTCATTGTAGAGCTATCTATAAAATTTCTTTATGGATAAACTATTAAATGTATTAGTTTGGAATGCACAAAGCATTAAAAACAAGCAGACTGAAGCGTTCAATTTCGCTGTTCAAAATAATGTAGATATATTTGTCATAACGGAGACTTGGTTAAGGCCAAATGATAGTTTGAAGCATCCCTATTTTCATATTTACAGAAATGATCGCGTAGAAAAAACTGGCGGCGTAGCCATTGCTGTAAATAAAAAAATTAAACATTCGGTATTGCCGAAAAGTCCAACATCGGTAATAGAAAATATTGGCGTTATTATCGATGAACCAAATATAAAGTTTTATGGTGTCTACTTCCCTGGGACAAAACTAAGCAAGGAAAAAATCGAACTTTTCAGAAGAGATCTGAAATGGTTTAGCAAGGCCAACCAAAGGTTTCTACTTTGCGGGGACCTGAACGCTAGACATTGGCACTGGAATTGCACACGAAACAACAAAATGGGGCACATTTTATTTAATCTCGCCAGAGAGACAAATATCTACGTGCATTTCCCTAAAGAACCAACGTTCTACTCTCCTCGTGGAGTCGGTTCCACTCTGGATCTGGTTCTTAGTGACCAAAATATTACTCCCTCTGAGCTGAGTGTCTTGCAAGCCCTCTCATCTCCACATCTACCCGTACTCTTTTCTTTAGAAACGACAAGAAGTAATCACAATGCACCAAATACATACTACTGCTTCAAAAAAGCAAAATGGTCTGGATTCCGGAGTTTTATTGATGAAAGAGTGACTTTAGCACCAAGAACGATAGAATTGCTCAATACTCCCTCAGTATGTAAGGAGCAAATTGTAGAATTCACAAACACTATCTGGCAAGCTATCGAGTCTAGCGTTCCAAAGCGATCAAAAGCTTCCTATAATTTAATAGAATTTGATGAAGAAACATACAAGCTAATAAGGAAGCGTAATTCTTTGCGGCGTAAATGGCAAAAAACCCGCATTAGGTCTCTCAAAATTGGAGCTAATATCCTCACTCTAGCAATTAAGAATAAAATTAAGGAGCTCCGGAATCTCCGATGGAACAACATGCTATCAAATCTAGGCTACAACTCGCGGAAAGTCTGGTATTTAAATAGAATTTTCAAGCGAAAGTATCATGCGTTACCGTATTCGATTACAAATAACAACGAAGAGCATATTTACTCTAACCAAGGAAAAGCAGATATACTTGCAGAAAAGTTTAAGCAGTTCCATAATATCTCCAATAGGTTCTGCAACAACTTAGCAGAAATGATGGTGGCCAGAGCTTTAGAACATCAGCCTAAACAAACATCTTTACCTCCTGGTGCATTAATAAAAACCAGGGAGTTAATAAGTTTACTTAAAAAAGTTAAAAACGGTAAAGCACCTGGTATCGATGGCCTACCGAATATAGTACTTAAAAATTTACCCAAAAAAGGAATAGTATTCCTATGCCACCTATTCAACGCATGCCTTAGGCTTTCTCTCTTTCCATCCATCTGGAAACAAGCTCTAGTCATACCTATCCCGAAGCCTGGAAAAGATCCGCACTCTCCTGACAACTACAGGCCCATTAGCTTGCTACCAGGATTAGGTAAGCTCTTTGAAAGAATAGTCCTGAAAAGATTAAATAATTTAATGGCTAACAATAATATCTTACCGGATTTCCAATTCGGCTTCAGAAACAGACATTCGACTGAGCATCAGCTCCTCTGTGTTACGAAGGACGTCAAAGCAGCGATGTACAATAAATTGTCTGTAGGTTTGGTGACACTGGACATAGAAAAAGCCTTTGATACTGTCTGGCATGATGCTCTGGTCTACAAACTTCAGAAATACAATACACCCCCATACCTGTTGAACCTTTTACAATCATTTTTAACTGATGGGAAGTTCCAGGTCAAAGTCGGGGAAAGCATTTCCTCACTAAAAAGTATATCTGCCGGTGTTCCGCAAGGCTCCTGCCTAAGCCCATCTCTATATAACATCTATACGTCTGACTTCCCTTCTTTACCAAACTGCCAAGTTGCAGCTTTCGCAGACGACATTTGCATATACAGCATAGGCGCAGATCCAACTTCCATTATTTCTAGCCTTGAAACGGCGTTAGAACTTACTTATCAATACTACCATAGATGGAAAATTAAAATAAATGTTGCAAAAACGAAGTCAATATACTTCACCAGGAAGCGTAAGCCTGCTCACTTACCCAAGCGACCAATAAATTTTTTAGGGCAAACTATTCCTTGGAGCGAGGATCTTAAATATCTTGGACTTATATTCGATACAAAACTAACTTTCAGAAAACATATTGAGCATATTAGCTCCAAAGCGTTTAAGGCCGTGCTTTCGCTTTATCCCCTTCTTAATCGTAATTCACGTCTCAACACCAGAAACAAAGTCCTCATCGTCAAAATGGCAATCCAACCGATCATCCTATACGGCTCGCCTACCTGGATCCAATGTGCTAAATATCTAGTAACAAAGCTTCAGATCACCCAAAATAGATACCTGAAAATGGTCCTTAACAAATCATTTTACTTCTCTTCTGAAAAGCTACACAGACTGGCTGGCGTTAGTCCAATTCGTAAGCTCGCTGCATTGCGCCGTGACAAATTAATCGCGAAAGCAAAAGACTCGCCCAATTCGCTAATACATGCCCTGGCGAATTGAAAATCAGCAGTTGCTACCACCTATCTTTTGGCCGTAACCTAGCCTCATAGATTTTAGCTAGTTATAAGTAGAAAGTTAAGTTATGTTAAGCTAGTATAAGTTCAGTAGAGGTTTTTGCCTAAATTTTCCTCAAGCTTATTGTAATAATCACATAGAAATACGATTATATGCATAGTTTTAAGTAATGTTCAAACGATGGTGAGATGACTTTGTCAGAACACCTACTATATTATAAGGCCTCTGTACCGCATACATTCCAATAAAGAAAAAATTATATATATAATACTTGGGTAAGAAATCGTTCAAATTTATGCAAAAGATGCAGAGTTCCCTTCATTAGCACGATGTAACCGCCATCTTGTCCAAGCTTAAATAATTTCTCTGAATGTCCGATTGAAGATATTCAAATTAAACACTATTCCTCAATTTTCATGAAAATTGGAAGAAAGTTAATGTGTCAAGGTCAATTTGAAAAATGTGTCACCCATCAACACGTGGTATTGTTGTTGTAATACCATACATTTGAAATGGGTACAACTCACTTGATTATGATTGGATTTTCATAAAATGTTGCGACCATAAGCATCTTGTATTAGTTTATATAATTGTTGAATTTCAAGGCATCGTTTTGATTTTATGGGCGAAAACATAAAATCATCCTATTATTAACAAAGTTGAGTGAATTTAGATTCCTGAGGCATTTGTTGCCCTTGTACTCAGAAAGAACCACCTTCCAAATTTTTTCCAGGTTTTTCAGCTCAAAGGTATCCAATCGTGACGGGGGGGGGGGGGGGGAGATACACAACATTTTGCCTCCCCCTGGACCACCTGATGCACAAAATAAGTATTTAAGTTCAAATTCTAAAAGTTCTAATCAAGACCTTTCATTTGATACCCTACCCTTAACTAAAAAAAATTTTAAGGGCCACTTTGTTATTAAAAATTTTTGAAATGTTTGGTAAGACCCAAATCTTTAAGAGACCACCATTTTTGACCTTTTCACAAAGTTTGAGCTTTCTAGCATCCATAGTTTCTGAGGAAACTTGTTATGACGCATGGATAGACAGGTCGCGAAACTAATATATCTTTGTAAAAATTTTTTTACAAAGACCTAAAAATTAACAGCAGATATCATCAATCAGCCTATGCGGTACACGAGTTCATTTAAAGAAAATAAACTGGAATCTATGGAGGATTAGCAACACAACTAGTCTGCCCGTGCTAGTATGATGGCAACAAACTCGTATGAAGCTATGACGTACTATATATATTAACAAGAATGGTGACTTTTTCTAGATCTCACATTACGCTCATTCATTTCACCATTATTACTGGATCAACACTGGATTAACACTTAACTTAAGGTTCTCTATAAACTGTAAGCCTGAAACCGAACGAGTGTTTTAGGCGCGAATTTTCTTGTCGTTGTTCTTGCATCTTATATGGAGAGGTTAAAGTTCTTCCTCATAGAACATATCAGTGCTCTCAAAATTTGAAACTGATGGTTCCATGAATATCAACCACAATCTCGCTGCTAGTAATTGCAAGTCACGAGTGTAAACTTTATATCGTTCTCATTTAATTTAAATTGTGACCACTTTACAAATACTTTCATATCAAGGGGCTTTCTATTACAAATACTGCTTCAATAAGCGTCAAAGCAGAATATTTTTAGTTATAAGTTTTCTGTCCAGGGCAGTGTGTCCACTATAGATCAGTCATTAGTTAAAATTGACTATATTTTAGAGATGTCCATCAACAAATTTCCTGCTCGCATTTCTCCTAATTTCACTTATATAACAAGTTAGTTTGTTGTTGTTTTGCTGGTGCAAAGTTCACACTAACTAAATGAATCCAGGTTCTTAAGGCTTAGACATTATCAAGCCAACGAAGGTTGAAACTAGAATTGCCAACCATCAGCAATAAAAAAAACTATTGGAAAAAGAAGAAAACCGACTTCAAAAGGATGAAATAAATTTTATGGAAGCGGTGCGATATCATTTTTTCCCCGATTCTTTTGTGATGGTGCAGATGTCGGAAGTATTTATGTTGAAATGGGGAAATTGATTTGGCACCGCTTCCATAAAATTTATTTTATCCTTTTTAGGGAATTTTAAAGTCGATTTTCTTTTTTTTTCTAAAAGTTTTTTATTTTACCCTTTTCAGTGGCAAATCTTGTCATTTCAAGCATTTCAAGACTCAGTTTCTTGAATACATGGTACCATGTATATTAAAACATAATTTTTTACTGCAATGCAAAAACCACTACGACTAAGCTCTGCAGCGTTCATAGGCATCGAATTTAATTTTGATACATTTAATACATGATTTCATCAACGTCAACTTGATTTTTGGTTTCATAAAAATGCAATTATAGCTTTGAGAAATTTTCGAATTTCAACTTTGCCTAGCCGCCATTTTGATATTCTGACCTGACCCTGAAAAGCTTTTTTATCGTTCAACTTTTTTCGACCTTTGAGCGGCCGCCATTTTGTTTCAAATTGTTCGACTTTGGATTTTTTATTGTGAGCTTCATCACACACTTAAATCACAAGCCGGAGTCATACTTAGGTCAGATAAAAAATCACGGGTTTTCATCCAAAACATCTTCTACTTTGTTTATGCTTAACCGATTTGAATTATTAACAAAACTAGTCGAAATATTTCTGAAAATTTGGCGAAATATACTCACACACACAACCACACAAAATATATATATATATATATATATATATATATATATATATAATATATATATATATATATATATATATATATATATATATATGTATATATATATATATATACATGTATATATATATGTATATATATATATATATATATATATATATATATATATATGTATGTATATATATATAAATATATATACATATAAATATATATACATATATATATATATATATATATATATATATATATATATATATATATATATATATATATATATATATATATTATGTATATTTATATTTTTTTTATATATATATATAATTATATATTAAATATATATATATATATATATATATATATATATATATATATATATATATCTGTATATATATATATACATATATATATATATATATATTTATATATATATATATATATATATATATATATATATATATTTATATATATATATATATATATATATATATATATATATATATATATATATATATTTATATATATATATATATATATATATATGTATATATATATATATATATATATATATATATATATATATATATATATATATATATATATATATATATATATATATATATATATATATATATATATATATATATATGTTCAGTTACTGAACATAGTACACAATAAAATTCAATTAATCAATTTCTAAGTTCAAAAACCTTAAAGTTCTATAATTTCAGTTTGCCTACTCATTCCATTTACACAAAAGTTCATTAAATTCACTTCAGCTCAAATCTCAATTCAATTATCGCATTAACTGCATAAAATTTCATTAAATTATAATTGGGTCAGTAATTTCCAATTGATTTTGATGACAAAGTTTGAATTTTTTATATCACATGTTTAAAAAAATTCCGATTGTATTCTAAGTTCAATAACTTTGTATGCTATAAAAATAGCTGAAATGTACGAATAAACGTTCAGTTGAAAAACAGCTTCTATTGGAACAACAAATCGTTTTATTTTCAATAATTCTAAGTTTTCTCTTCCCAGTATACCTTTGCTTTGTTATATTCTACAACCATTGAATATATCAAGGCTTCCTCCTAAGAGATCTTATATATATATATATATATATATATATATATATATATATATATATATATATATATATATATATATATATATAGATATATATTGTCGCGTGTTATCGTTCGCGGACAATAATTTTAATGTTCTGGGAAAGTGAAAACGCAATGTCTTTTAAATTAAATGAGTTTATTTATTTACTAAAAAAAATGCACAATCACTATTTTAACTATTTCACAATTTCAATTAGAATCTAACTTTCACTTGTCAATTAAATTTCTATCGCGATTGTCTACTAAAATCACTTCACTTTCAAACAATCAATATCGCCTGTACTTCGCTTATCGCAGTTTTCTATCGCGGTGATTCCCCCATTCATTCAGCTCGCCTTTATATAGGGTCTCTAATCATTCAACTCAGTTCTCGTACATTGGTGAATTAGCGGGAACATTCCAGCAGCGTAATGAATGGAGCAGTGACTCACTTTCAGATGTTGATCATGCTTGGTGGGTTCTCGTGGTTTCGAGTAAATTCATTTTGTTGATGTTCTTAATGGTTGTGAAAACAGTTGCGACAGTAGCTCGCAGAATTATTTGTACAGGTAACAATATATATATATATATATATATATATATATATATGTATATATATATATATATATATATATATATGTATATATATATATATATATATATATATATATATATATATATATATATATATATATATATATAGTGCTGTGAGTATTTATAAACTCAAGCATGTTTTTAGGTCTATCATTCAAATAGGAGATTATTTTAAATAACTGTGCGTTTCCTGAATAATATGGTTTTAGGGAAGCTTAATCGAGATGAAAGGATGATCATATTCCTTGCTGAAACACAAAAAAAAAAAAAATAAATCGTAAAAATAGGAATAAAATCTGTGAGAAATTATAAACTCAGTATCATTTATAGTACTTTTTTTTTCAATATTTGGTCCGTTTACCCTTATTTTTTATGACGTCTAATAATCGATTCGGAACGCTTTTAACAAGACTATCTAATATGCTATCTGTTATCTCGTTCCAAGCTTCTATTATTATTTTCAGTTCAATAACACTTTTAATGGATGGCTTCTCCTGGTCGTAGACTTTCCTTGCTAAGATTCCCCACAAATTTTCTATGGGGTTCAGGTCGGGACTCAACGCTGGCTATGGTAATAACTTGATTCCGTAATCACTAAACCATTTTTTGGTAGACGAAGCCGTATAGGTGGGTGCATTATCCTGATGAAAAACTATGTTTTCATCTTCAGCTAGTGTCATAAAAGGCAGTAGATGTTCCTCTAGTAACTCCTGATAATCAACAGCTGTAATTCTGCCATTGACAAAGGCGATTTCGCTCCAAGCTTGCTTTTTGAAAGCTGCCCAAATCATAACAGATCCACCTCCTTGAGCTCTTCTTGTCATGATTCTTCTTTACTTTCGCAAATCGTGCCAGTAATAATGAAATCCATCCAGTCAATCAGGATTGAACTTCTTCTCATCGCTGAAGATGACATGATCCCAAATGTTTCCTTTTTGAATGAAATTTTGGGCGAATTAAAGTCTAGCTTCAATATGACGTTTCATCAATATGGGTTTTAGCAAACTATTCGATATTTAAACTTTTCAGATGATGCAGCCCACTTTCTGGCTAGGCTAGGGTCGCATTGCAAGTCCAACCGTCTAACAATTTGCGATGATGAAGCACCTGTATCCGATAGTTCTCGTGTAACTCCGCATTTTGTAGTATCAGAATATTTCGGAGGGCGTCCAGACGACTGCTTTTTCCCATAATTCTCGATTCCAAGCTTCGAAAAATACTTACACGCCTTTTCAGTATTAAAACTCTACGTAAAAACTAAAATCCACTTTGGAAACGCTCTTGACAAACTACAAACAGCAACTGAGTTTATATTATTCACAGCTGTATAATCTCTTTTTCGGGACTTCCCCCCTGAAACTCAACATGGTTGAAATAAAGTGGTAAGTATATAATTGTAATGGTCTTATGAGATTATCCAAAACTCATGTAAAGCCACAAAAATTCTTTTCCTGCAAATTGTTTGGAAAAAATGTGAATAATCAGTTTGAGTCTATATTTATTCACAGCACTGTATATATATATATATATATATATATATATATGTATATATATATATATATATATATATATATATATATATATATATATATATTGTTACATGTACAAATAATTACATGTACAAATAATTCTGCGAGCTACTGTCGCAATTGTTTTCATCATCATTAAGAACGTCAACGAATGAATTCACGAGAACCCAACAAGCATGATCAACATCTGCAAGTGACGTCACTCCATTCATGAACTTGCTCGAACCTACCAGGTAGAACATTCGCCCATGTACGAGAAATGGGTAGAGACCCTATATAAAGGCGAGCTGAATGAATGGGGGAAATCATTCATTCGACCGCGATAAGAACTGCGAAAGTGTGTGGGAAGTGTGTTTCGTAATAGTGAAGTGATTTAGAAGACAATTGCGATAAGAAATTTATGGACAAGTGTTAGATTTTATTTTAATAGTGAAAATTAAAATTAGTGAAAGTGTTAAACTGATTATTGTGCATTTTCTTGAATTAAATAAACTCTTTTAACTTAAATTAAAAGACATTGCGTTTTCACTTTCCCGGAACGTTAAAATTATAGGCCGCGAACCAATAACACGCGACAATGGTGTCAAGAAGTGCGAAAGAAAAATTTTGAAAGTGAAAATTTGAACATTTTTATAGTGCACAATAGTAAAATTTAAAGAAACATTAAAAATGCCACGAAGCTTAAACTTAAAAATTAATGAATTGACCATATCGGAGCTCAAGGAGGAGTCGGAAGGCGTGAATCTGGATTTGGGTGAGCTCTCAGATGCAGAAAAAGGTGCAGAAGGTGGTGAAGCCGGAACACCAAAACCAAAGGAACCAGAAAATGCGCTGATGCAGATGTTGATGCTGATGCAGCAAGAGCAGCGACAACAGTCATCCAATTTAACAGCGAAGTTAAATGAACAATCAGCGAAGCTTAGTGAACAATCAGCGCAGCTAAATGAACAGACATCCAGTTTAGCTGCGAAGCTAAATGAACAATCAGCGCAGCTAAATGAACAATCAGCGAAGCTAGACCAACAAGCGTTCGAAATCAAGGTGGACATCGCACAGAAGCTGGAAAAACAGTCAACCGAAATAAAAGCGGAGCTCAGTAGTCTCAACAGCCAAATTAAATGCGTCGAGGAGAAGGTATACCAGGTCGAGGAGAGAATCAACCTTGAGATCAGCCAGGTCAACCATGAGATGGAAAAAGTGAAAAAGGATTTGGAAGCAGCGAAGGCAATAGTAACCGCCTCACCAGCCCCAATTATAACAGCAGCGCAAAGCTCATCTAGAAATGTGCAAGCACCAATATTCGATGGGCAAACGGTCTGGACTATTTACAAAACCCAGTTCGAAGCAGCCGCTCGCATAAATCACTGGAATGAACAGGAACGAGCAACTGCATTGATTCTTGCTCTAAGAGGCCCAGCTGCCGAGCTGTTGCAGACGATCCCCGTTGAATTGCACTCAAACCCGAATGCTATAATGAATGCGCTCGACATGCGTTATGGAGACGATCATCTAAAGCAGATTTATCGGTCACAGCTAAGGCATCGAATGCAGAAGTCTGGTGAAACCCTACAGCAGCTAGCCCAAGATATTGAGCGACTGGCACTTTTGGCTTATCCAGCCTACGACCCAGAACATCGAGATGATGCAGCGACAGAGGCATTCATCAGCGCACTAAAGGACCCGGAATTGCAACAAGCCGTGCGTTTAGCTCAAAAGCAAACGGTTAAGGACGCATTGGCTTACAGTCTGAACTTTGAGGCAGCGAAAAATGTGACTCGTACCACTGCCCGGGTTCGTGAGGTAGTGACAGACGAGTGCAGGTGTGAGCGCGTGGAAATTGAGCGAGACCGGCATGTAAATGGTGCGCCTAGATGCTGGAATTGCGGAGAGAAGGGGCACCTGCAAAGAGACTGCAAGAAGCGAAGAAAACCGAGCTATTGTCCAGGATGGTGGAGATTCAGACAGTGTCAGGAGCCTAGAATGGAGGACCATCAAACTGCAAGAGCCAAATTTGTGGGGCAGAGGTTGGCTAGGAGGATCGACGTCCCCAGCACCACCATCACCGTGTCAAGACTACATCGTGGAGAAGCGGACTTATGCCTTCCGGGTCAAGTTGGCGGAGAACACTGCACCATAACAATCGACACTGGTGCAACCCGATCGATTATCCGACCAGACCTAGTTAGACAGCAACAACTTCACAAGGGCAGAATTTTCTCACTACGGACAGCTACGGGAGAAACTGCACCTGTTCATGGAGAGGTCAACCTCCAGATACAGTTGGGAGACCTTGTGTTCCGACATAATTTTCTGGTCGCGAACATTATGGATGACTGCATTCTCGGAATGGATTTTCTGCGACCACATGGAATCACGTTGGACTTGGGAAAACGTGTCTTGAAATGGCAGAATGTCGAAGTACTGATGGAGGATCCCAGCGTCCAAATCCCCAAGATGAATGTAGTGGTATGTACTGACACTGATCTACCGAATTCTTCCGAAAGCATTGTATGGGCCAAGCTTGATGGTGATTCTGGAGACCACCGATCTTATCTGATAGAGCCAACGAAGACATCCGCATTGCGCAGTTTGATTGTAGGACGAAGCCTTGTAAAATCTTTAAGGAACGGATATGTGCCGGTTAGAGTCCTTAACACCGCAGACTCAACCACGAGCATCAAAGCGGGAGAAGTCATCGGCAGCTGCCAGCCTGTTTCCACCATCACCTCTTTGGAAGCTACTCACAACCATCATTGGAAAAGGAGGCAAGACACAGACAAAGCCCGGGAATTCACGTCTGCAATATTGAAGCAAGTCAAATTGCCGGTGCAGCTATTCAAACGAGCCTCTGATCTGGTCACCAAGTACAGTGACATCTTCTCAACAAGCCCGGATGACCAAGGCCGAACGAGTTTGGTAACTCACGTCATAGACACACAGGGAGCCAAGCCGATTCGACAAGCACCAAGACGTCTCCCTATAGCCAAACAAGGAGAAGTGAGCGCGCTGATCTCGGACATGGAAAAGCAAGGCATTATCGAACCTTCTGTAAGTCCATGGGCCGCGCCTGTAGTTCTAGTAAAGAAAAAGGATGGTAGCACTCGCTTTTGTGTCGACTATAGGCAGCTTAACGACGTCACTAAGAAAGATAGTTACCCGCTCCCACGCATCGATGACATCATGGACACTTTAGCCGACGCAAAATGGTTTTCTACACTCGATCTCAAGAGTGGCTACTGGCAGGTAGAAATTGACAAGAAGGACCGAGAGAAGACCGCATTTTCAGTTGGGACCGGATTGTGGCAATTTGTGGTGATGCCGTTTGGGCTTTGCAATGCTCCAGCCACTTTCGAACGCTTGATGGAATACGTGCTACGTGGTCTAACCTGGAAAACCTGCTTGGTGTACCTAGATGACATCATCGTCATCGGGAGAACGTTCGAAGAGCATGTGCGGAACTTAGAAGAGGTCTTCTCCCGACTGCGACTGGCAAATTTGAAACTTAGTCCCGACAAGTGTACCCTTTTCGCAGCTGAAGTAAAATACCTGGGACATGTCGTATCAGCTGAAGGGGTCAAAACAGACCCTGAGAAAATTGAAGCCGTGAAAAGCTGGCCAACACCAAACAACAAGCGCCAACTACGAAGTTTCCTGGGCCTGGCAACCTACTATCGAAGATTCGTCAAAGACTTTGCCAAAATAGCTAAGTGTCTTCATCAGCTAACCGAGAAAAATCGTCCGTATGTCTGGAATGAACAATGCCAGACAGCCTTTGAGACCCTGAAGGAAAAGCTATGTGAATCACCCGTACTGGCGTATCCGAAACCCGGAAAAATGTTTGTGGTTGACACCGATGCAAGCAACGGCGGTATTGGAGCTGTAATCTCCCAGCAGATCAATGGCGAAGAAAGAGTCCTCTCTTATTACAGTCGAGTTCTCTCAAAAAGTGAGAGGAATTACTGCGTGACCAGGAAGGAGCTATTGGCTATAATAGAGGCCACTAAGCAGTTCCACAAGTATCTATATGGGCAGAAATTTGTTCTTCGAACGGACCATGCATCACTGAGATGGTTGCTCAACTTCAAAAACCCCGAGGGACAAGTTGCGAGATGGATCGAAAGATTGCAGTCATACGACTACGAAATTGTTCATCGGAAGGGCGGAGTTCATGGAAATGCTGACGCCCTATCCCGCCGTCCATGTCCAGCTAACTGCAAGCATTGCCGACGGATTGAGGAAAACGAACCGCTCGTTGATCTGCGATTGATAACGGCGGAATTCGATGAAGGTTGGTCATCGGAGGAGATTCGAAACACCCAGTTAGCCGATGAAGACATCGGACCATTGCTCGTATGGAAGGAGACGACTGGGCGACCTGAGTGGAAAGACGTTTCAATGCATGGCGCAACCCTGAAAAGCTATTGGGCACAATGGAACTCCCTTCAGGTGGAGGGTGGCGTACTCAAGCGGAAATGGGAAACGGCGGATGGTAGCTCCTATAGGATGCAAACTATACTTCCCAAAAGCCGAATCCACGATGTGGTTAAGGAAATGCATGAAGGATCCTCGGGAGGCCACCTTGGTGTTAACAAGACCTTAGCGAAATTGCGGGAACGGTTCTACTGGCTCCACGCTCGAGAAGACGTAGAGGACTGGTGTCGTAGATGCACAATTTGCGCTTCCGTCAAAGGCCCAAAGCGACGACTGAGAGGACAAATGCAAGCCTATAACGTAGGCGTGCCATTCGAAAGGATTGCTGTTGACATCGCAGGACCCTTTCCTGAAACCGATTGGGGAAATCGATATACGCTGGTTGTAGCCGATTATTTCAGCAAGTGGCCCGAGGTCTACCCCATTCCCAACCAGGAAGCAACTACCGTAGCTGAACAGCTAGTGTTAAATTGGGTCAGTAGGTACGGCGTACCTTGCGAATTACATTCGGATCAAGGCCGAAACTTTGAGTCACTAGTTTTTGGCGAAATGTGCGAGCTGCTCGGAATACGGAAAACGAAGACAACACCGCTGCATCCCCAATCCGATGGAATGGTCGAACGTTTCAACGGCACGCTCAATAAACACCTTGCCAAGATGGTTGATGAGAACCAAAGGGACTGGGACCGACATATCCCACTATTTTTGATGGCGTACAGAGCTGCCGAACATGCATCGACATGCCAAGCCCCAGCCAAAGTCATTTTTGGAAAGACTATTCGTCTGCAAGCCGATATAAAGTTCGGAACACCCCCTGAGAAACCCCAAACGGTCTCGGAGTACGCAAGTGATCTAAGACAACGGTTGAACCAGATACATCGGACAGTGCGAAAACACCTCGAATCAGCTACTGACCGCATGAAGACCAGGTATGATCTAAAGGCTAATTCTACTGGCTTCCAGCAAGATGACTTGGTGTGGCTTTATAACCCGCAACGGCGAAAGGGTAGGTCTCCAAAGTTGCAACATAATTGGGAGGGACCATACCGAGTTACAAAGCGAATCAACGACGTCGTATACCGAATACAGGAACATCGTAAGCCGAGAGCTAAAATGAAAATCGTGCATCTGGACCGTCTTGCCCCATATTACACCCAGGGAGAATTGACTACAAATAGCGACACATCTTTTCGGGGCGAAAAGAACTGAGGTGGGGGCAGTGTTACATGTACAAATAATTACATGTACAAATAATTCTGCGAGCTATTGTCGCAATTGTTTTCATCATCATTGAGAACGTCAACGAATGAATTCACGAGAACCCAACAAGCATGATCAACATCTGCAAGTGACGTCACTCCATTCATGAACTTGCTCGAACCTACCAGGTAGAACATTCGCCCATGTACGAGAAATGGGTAGAGACCCTATATAAAGGCGAGCTGAATGAATGGGGGAAATCATTCATTCGACCGCGATAAGAACTGCGAAAGTGTGTGGGAAGTGTGTTTCGTAATAGTGAAGTGATTTAGAAGACAATTGCGATAAGAAATTTATGGACAAGTGTTAGATTTTATTTTAATAGTGAAAATTAAAATTAGTGAAAGTGTTAAACTGATTATTGTGCATTTTCTTGAATTAAATAAACTCTTTTAACTTAAATTAAAAGACATTGCGTTTTCACTTTCCCGGAACGTTAAAATTATAGGCCGCGAACCAATAACACGCGACAATGGTGTCAAGAAGTGCGAAAGAAAAATTTTGAAAGTGAAAATTTGAACATTTTTATAGTGCACAATAGTAAAATTTAAAGAAACATTAAAAATGCCACGAAGCTTAAACTTAAAAATTAATGAATTGACCATATCGGAGCTCAAGGAGGAGTCGGAAGGCGTGAATCTGGATTTGGGTGAGCTCTCAGATGCAGAAAAAGGTGCAGAAGGTGGTGAAGCCGGAACACCAAAACCAAAGGAACCAGAAAATGCGCTGATGCAGATGTTGATGCTGATGCAGCAAGAGCAGCGACAACAGTCATCCAATTTAACAGCGAAGTTAAATGAACAATCAGCGAAGCTAAGCGAACAATCAGCGCAGCTAAATGAACAGACATCCAGTTTAGCTGCGAAGCTAAATGAACAATCAGCGCAGCTAAATGAACAATCAGCGAAGCTAGACCAACAAGCGTTCGAAATCAAGGTGGACATCGCACAGAAGCTGGAAAAACAGTCAACCGAAATAAAAGCGGAGCTCAGTAGTCTCAACAGCCAAATTAAATGCGTCGAGGAGAAGGTATACCAGGTCGAGGAGAGAATCAACCTTGAGATCAGCCAGGTCAACCATGAGATGGAAAAAGTGAAAAAGGATTTGGAAGCAGCGAAGGCAATAGTAACCGCCTCACCAGCCCCAATTATAACAGCAGCGCAAAGCTCATCTAGAAATGTGCAAGCACCAATATTCGATGGGCAAACGGTCTGGACTATTTACAAAACCCAGTTCGAAGCAGCCGCTCGCATAAATCACTGGAATGAACAGGAACGAGCAACTGCATTGATTCTTGCTCTAAGAGGCCCAGCTGCCGAGCTGTTGCAGACGATCCCCGTTGAATTGCACTCAAACCCGAATGCTATAATGAATGCGCTCGAGATGCGTTATGGAGACGATCATCTAAAGCAGATTTATCGGTCACAGCTAAGGCATCGAATGCAGAAGTCTGGTGAAACCCTACAGCAGCTAGCCCAAGATATTGAGCGACTGGCACTTTTGGCTTATCCAGCCTACGACCCAGAACATCGAGATGATGCAGCGACAGAGGCATTCATCAGCGCACTAAAGGACCCGGAATTGCAACAAGCCGTGCGTTTAGCTCAAAAGCAAACGGTTAAGGACGCATTGGCTTACAGTCTGAACTTTGAGGCAGCGAAAAATGTGACTCGTACCACTGCCCGGGTTCGTGAGGTAGTGACAGACGAGTGCAGGTGTGAGCGCGTGGAAATTGAGCGAGACCGGCATGTAAATGGTGCGCCTAGATGCTGGAATTGCGGAGAGAAGGGGCACCTGCAAAGAGACTGCAAGAAGCGAAGAAAACCGAGCTATTGTCCAGGATGGTGGAGATTCAGACAGTGTCAGGAGCCTAGAATGGAGGACCATCAAACTGCAAGAGCCAAATTTGTGGGGCAGAGGTTGGCTAGGAGGATCGACGTCCCCAGCACCACCATCACCGTGTCAAGACTACATCGTGGAGAAGCGGACTTATGCCTTCCGGGTCAAGTTGACGGAGAACACTGCACCATAACAATCGACACTGGTGCAACCCGATCGATTATCCGACCAGACCTAGTTAGACAGCAACAACTTCACAAGGGCAGAATTTTCTCACTACGGACAGCTACGGGAGAAACTGCACCTGTTCATGGAGAGGTCAACCTCCAGATACAGTTGGGAGACCTTGTGTTCCGACATAATTTTCTGGTCGCGAACATTATGGATGACTGCATTCTCGGAATGGATTTTCTGCGACCACATGGAATCACGTTGGACTTGGGAAAACGTGTCTTGAAATGGCAGAATGTCGAAGTACTGATGGAGGATCCCAGCGTCCAAATCCCCAAGATGAATGTAGTGGTATGTACTGACACTGATCTACCGAATTCTTCCGAAAGCATTGTATGGGCCAAGCTTGATGGTGATTCTGGAGACCACCGATCTTATCTGATAGAGCCAACGAAGACATCCGCATTGCGCAGTTTGATTGTAGGACGAAGCCTTGTAAAATCTTTAAGGAACGGATATGTGCCGGTTAGAGTCCTTAACACCGCAGACTCAACCACGAGCATCAAAGCGGGAGAAGTCATCGGCAGCTGCCAGCCTGTTTCCACCATCACCTCTTTGGAAGCTACTCACAACCATCATTGGAAAAGGAGGCAAGACACAGACAAAGCCCGGGAATTCACGTCTGCAATATTGAAGCAAGTCAAATTGCCGGTGCAGCTATTCAAACGAGCCTCTGATCTGGTCACCAAGTACAGTGACATCTTCTCAACAAGCCCGGATGACCAAGGCCGAACGAGTTTGGTAACTCACGTCATAGACACACAGGGAGCCAAGCCGATTCGACAAGCACCAAGACGTCTCCCTATAGCCAAACAAGGAGAAGTGAGCGCGCTGATCTCGGACATGGAAAAGCAAGGCATTATCGAACCTTCTGTAAGTCCATGGGCCGCGCCTGTAGTTCTAGTAAAGAAAAAGGATGGTAGCACTCGCTTTTGTGTCGACTATAGGCAGCTTAACGACGTCACTAAGAAAGATAGTTACCCGCTCCCACGCATCGATGACATCATGGACACTTTAGCCGACGCAAAATGGTTTTCTACACTCGATCTCAAGAGTGGCTACTGGCAGGTAGAAATTGACAAGAAGGACCGAGAGAAGACCGCATTTTCAGTTGGGACCGGATTGTGGCAATTTGTGGTGATGCCGTTTGGGCTTTGCAATGCTCCAGCCACTTTCGAACGCTTGATGGAATACGTGCTACGTGGTCTAACCTGGAAAACCTGCTTGGTGTACCTAGATGACATCATCGTCATCGGGAGAACGTTCGAAGAGCATGTGCGGAACTTAGAAGAGGTCTTCTCCCGACTGCGACTGGCAAATTTGAAACTTAGTCCCGACAAGTGTACCCTTTTCGCAGCTGAAGTAAAATACCTGGGACATGTCGTATCAGCTGAAGGGGTCAAAACAGACCCTGAGAAAATTGAAGCCGTGAAAAGCTGGCCAACACCAAACAACAAGCGCCAACTACGAAGTTTCCTGGGCCTGGCAACCTACTATCGAAGATTCGTCAAAGACTTTGCCAAAATAGCTAAGTGTCTTCATCAGCTAACCGAGAAAAATCGTCCGTATGTCTGGAATGAACAATGCCAGACAGCCTTTGAGACCCTGAAGGAAAAGCTATGTGAATCACCCGTACTGGCGTATCCGAAACCCGGAAAAATGTTTGTGGTTGACACCGATGCAAGCAACGGCGGTATTGGAGCTGTAATCTCCCAGCAGATCAATGGCGAAGAAAGAGTCCTCTCTTATTACAGTCGAGTTCTCTCAAAAAGTGAGAGGAATTACTGCGTGACCAGGAAGGAGCTATTGGCTATAATAGAGGCCACTAAGCAGTTCCACAAGTATCTATATGGGCAGAAATTTGTTCTTCGAACGGACCATGCATCACTGAGATGGTTGCTCAACTTCAAAAACCCCGAGGGACAAGTTGCGAGATGGATCGAAAGATTGCAGTCATACGACTACGAAATTGTTCATCGGAAGGGCGGAGTTCATGGAAATGCTGACGCCCTATCCCGCCGTCCATGTCCAGCTAACTGCAAGCATTGCCGACGGATTGAGGAAAACGAACCGCTCGTTGATCTGCGATTGATAACGGCGGAATTCGATGAAGGTTGGTCATCGGAGGAGATTCGAAACACCCAGTTAGCCGATGAAGACATCGGACCATTGCTCGTATGGAAGGAGACGACTGGGCGACCTGAGTGGAAAGACGTTTCAATGCATGGCGCAACCCTGAAAAGCTATTGGGCACAATGGAACTCCCTTCAGGTGGAGGGTGGCGTACTCAAGCGGAAATGGGAAACGGCGGATGGTAGCTCCTATAGGATGCAAACTATACTTCCCAAAAGCCGAATCCACGATGTGGTTAAGGAAATGCATGAAGGATCCTCGGGAGGCCACCTTGGTGTTAACAAGACCTTAGCGAAATTGCGGGAACGGTTCTACTGGCTCCACGCTCGAGAAGACGTAGAGGACTGGTGTCGTAGATGCACAATTTGCGCTTCCGTCAAAGGCCCAAAGCGACGACTGAGAGGACAAATGCAAGCCTATAACGTAGGCGTGCCATTCGAAAGGATTGCTGTTGACATCGCAGGACCCTTTCCTGAAACCGATTGGGGAAATCGATATACGCTGGTTGTAGCCGATTATTTCAGCAAGTGGCCCGAGGTCTACCCCATTCCCAACCAGGAAGCAACTACCGTAGCTGAACAGCTAGTGTTAAATTGGGTCAGTAGGTACGGCGTACCTTGCGAATTACATTCGGATCAAGGCCGAAACTTTGAGTCACTAGTTTTTGGCGAAATGTGCGAGCTGCTCGGAATACGGAAAACGAAGACAACACCGCTGCATCCCCAATCCGATGGAATGGTCGAACGTTTCAACGGCACGCTCAATAAACACCTTGCCAAGATGGTTGATGAGAACCAAAGGGACTGGGACCGACATATCCCACTATTTTTGATGGCGTACAGAGCTGCCGAACATGCATCGACATGCCAAGCCCCAGCCAAAGTCATTTTTGGAAAGACTATTCGTCTGCAAGCCGATATAAAGTTCGGAACACCCCCTGAGAAACCCCAAACGGTCTCGGAGTACGCAAGTGATCTAAGACAACGGTTGAACCAGATACATCGGACAGTGCGAAAACACCTCGAATCAGCTACTGACCGCATGAAGACCAGGTATGATCTAAAGGCTAATTCTACTGGCTTCCAGCAAGATGACTTGGTGTGGCTTTATAACCCGCAACGGCGAAAGGGTAGGTCTCCAAAGTTGCAACATAATTGGGAGGGACCATACCGAGTTACAAAGCGAATCAACGACGTCGTATACCGAATACAGGAACATCGTAAGCCGAGAGCTAAAATGAAAATCGTGCATCTGGACCGTCTTGCCCCATATTACACCCAGGGAGAATTGACTACAAATAGCGACACATCTTTTCGGGGCGAAAAGAACTGAGGTGGGGGCAGTGTTACATGTACAAATAATTACATGTACAAATAATTCTGCGAGCTATTGTCGCAATTGTTTTCATCATCATTGAGAACGTCAACGAATGAATTCACGAGAACCCAACAAGCATGATCAACATCTGCAAGTGACGTCACTCCATTCATGAACTTGCTCGAACCTACCAGGTAGAACATTCGCCCATGTACGAGAAATGGGTAGAGACCCTATATAAAGGCGAGCTGAATGAATGGGGGAAATCATTCATTCGACCGCGATAAGAACTGCGAAAGTGTGTGGGAAGTGTGTTTCGTAATAGTGAAGTGATTTAGAAGACAATTGCGATAAGAAATTTATGGACAAGTGTTAGATTTTATTTTAATAGTGAAAATTAAAATTAGTGAAAGTGTTAAACTGATTATTGTGCATTTTCTTGAATTAAATAAACTCTTTTAACTTAAATTAAAAGACATTGCGTTTTCACTTTCCCGGAACGTTAAAATTATAGGCCGCGAACCAATAACACGCGACAATATATATATATATATATATATATATATATATATATATATATATATATATATATATATATATATATATATATATATATATATAAAAAATATATATATATATATATATAAAAAATATATATATATATATATATATATATATATAAAAAATATATATATATATATATATATATATATATATATATATATATATAAAAAAAAAATATATATATATATATATACAGTATATATTTCTTATAACGACGTTGAAGGGACCAGTGAAATTCCGTCGTTATAACCGTAGGTCGCTATATCCAAACATAATAATAATACTCAAATATACTCTTTATTTATGATAGAAATGAGAAAGTTAATTGAATACAACAGAAATGATACATACTAAAGAATGGACACAACAACTTAACTTAGCCAGATTTAATTTTAAGAAAAAAAATCGGTGATCATTGTTTGTTTTTGTGATTTTCGGTTTTCTAAAAAGTGTTGTTCAATTACTTTCTCCAAATGTAGTAAAGCGAAATCTGTTTTAGCCTCTTTTAAATCCTCATTAAATGTAAAAAAATGTTGTACCGTTTGAATCGCTGAAAAAGCATCTTTAGAGGTAGGTGGTTGGAAATCGATAGTTGGATTCATTTCCTCTTCGTCGTTATTTATACCCGACTCCAAATCTTGATTTGAGATAGCTAAAATTTCCTCTACCGTCATGTCCTCCGCCGTTTCAAGTTCTTCATCAATGCTTGGAAAATGTTCCCAACATTCTTGTGATGCCAAGTCATCTACAGCCAAAGCGCAGACCCATTGAGCCAAAGATAGATTATCCTCAACTTCATTTTGATCGTTTTGTAGCCGTCGCCATTCCGCTAAGGGTAGGGAATCATCTTGATCAAAAGAGTTTTCTGTTGCGTTTAAATAAAATCCTGCATGTGCAAAACAATTGGTTATTGTGCGTTGAGAAACACGATCCCAAGCTTTTGAAATCAGAAAAATGGCTTCAAGGATATGCATTTTTTTAGGCACACCATTTTCGTCGATGTCTTTTAAAAGTTTCATAATTTGAACTTTTCTAAAATGTGTTTTCAGTGACTTGATTACGCCTTGATCCAATGGTTGGAGAACTGCCGTAGTATTTGGAGGAAGAAAGACTAATTTTATTGCTTTTAAGTTTTGAATATTCGGGTGAGCGGGACAGTTGTCTAAGAGCAATAAAATTTTCTTTTTTTGTCGAATCAGCTTACTGTCCCATCGCAAAATAATTTTTTCAAATAAGGCTGATGTCATCCAGGCTCTTGGGTTATTTTCATATTCGACAGGTAGTGATTTGACATTTTTAAAACATCGAGGCCGTTTAGCTTTGCCAATAACCACTAGTTTTAATTTTTCCGAGCCAGTCATATTTGCTGTTACAAGAACAGTCACTCTTTCTTTAGAAAGTTTACCTCCGACACACTTTTCTCCTTTAAACTTCATTGTTTTATCAGGCATCATTCTAAAAAACAAACCGGTTTCATCTGTGTTGAATATTTCTTCGTCTTTATATCCTTTTCTTAAATTTGGCCATACTGTTGTTAACCAATCGTTACACATCCCTTCCGGTACATCTGCCGCTTCTCCACTTATTTTGCCAAAAATAATGTTGTGCCTTTTTCTAAACCTTTGGATCCATCCCACTGTGCATTTAAAATCTTTTAATCCAAGTTTTCTTGCAAAATCGTCCGCTTTTGCTTGCAAAATAGGACCGCTGATGGGAATATTGCGACTTCTTTGAATTTTGAACCATTCAAATAAAGCGTCGTTTACTCTAGATTGTTTACAAGACCTAACCTTTTTTAATTTTAATGATTTAGAGCTATTTTCATATACACTCTGTATTTTATCGCGATTTTTCCACATCGTGGAAATTGTTGAATGTGCCACCTAAGATGAAATAACATGCATATACAGTGTTTTTACTAACTGCATATTTATTTAGAACTTACATCAAATTCTTTGGCAATGCAGAAATTTGACTCTCCAGCTTCCAGACGCCAAATAATTGCTGCTTTTTCAGCGATTGTGAACGCCTTTCTTTTTGCCATGTCGACCTTCGTTAAGCTGTTTAAATATTGGACCTTTTATAGGAAACTAAGAAATCAACTTCCACTAAACAAAACACTGAACTGACTGTTTATGTTCTGTCGCGTTTGTTTTCATACCCCGGTGTTTCCCCTTATTCGATAATTCCTTTGAGTAATCTTACTGTATTCGTGAGTCCGTCGTTATAAGGCTCAAATTTAACCAGTTCATCTTTCAATTTCCCGTCGCTATATTAGTTTCGTCGTTATATCCGATGTCGTTATAAACGACAGTTCTTACATACAAAAGTGCTTTTCCCGGCCGGGACTTTTGAAATTCGTCGTAAAAGCCGATATGTCGTTATATCCGATGTCGTTATAAACGATATATACTATATATATATATATATATATATATATATATATATATATATATATATATATATATATATATATATATATATATATTGTTGCATGTACAAATAATTACATGTACAAATAATTCTGCGAGCTACTGTCGCAATTGTTTTCACAATCATTAAGAACGTCAACAAATGAATTTACTCGAACCCACGAGAACCCAACAAGCATGGTCAACATCTGCAAGTGACGTCACTCCATTCATTAATTTGCTCGAATCTACCAGGTACCTCTCGGTAGAACATTCGCCAATGTACGAGAAATGGGTGAATAGGTAGAGACCCTATATAAAGGCGAGCTGAATGAATGGGGGGATCATTCATTCGACCGCGATAAGAACTGCGATTGTGTGTGGGAAGCGATATTATTCGAGTAGTAGAAAAGTGATTTTCGTAATAGTGAAGTGATTTAGAAGACAATTGCGATAAGAAATTTATGGACAAGTGTTAGAATTTTAATAGTGAAAATTAAAATTAGGTGAAATAGTTAAATAAATGATTGTGCATTTTTAATGAAATAAACTCTTTTAACTTAAATTAAAAGACATTGCGTTTTCACTTTCCCGGAACATTAAAATTATCTGCCGCGAACCAATAACACGCGACAGTGGTGTCAAGAAGCGCGAAAGAAAAATTTTGAAAGTGAATATTTGAACATTTTTATAGTGCACAATAGGAAAATTTAAAGAAACATTAAAAATGCCACGAAGCTTAAACTTAAAAATTAATGAATTGACCATGTCGGAGCTTAAGGAAGAGTTGGAACAGCGAAACCTGGTTACGCCAGGTACAAAGGCCACACTGATTGCACGCTTGCGTAACGCAATTGAATCGGAAGGCGCGTATCTGGATTCGGGTGAGCCCTCAGATGCAGAAAAAGGCGCAGAAGGTGGTGAAGCAGAAACAAAAAAAAACAAAGGAACCAGAAAATGCGCTGATGCAAATGTCAATGCTGATGCAGCAAGAGCAGCGACAACAGTCATCCAATTTAACTGCGAAGCTCAATGAACAGTCATCCAATTTAACTGCGAAGCTAAATGAACAGTCGTCCAATTTAACCACGAAGCTAGATGAGCAATCAGCGAAGTTAAATGAACAAACAACGAAGCTAAATGAACAATCAGCGAAGCTAGACCAACAAGCAATCGAAATCAAAGCAGACATCACACAGAAGCTGGAGAAACAGTCAACCGAAATAAAAGCGGAGCTCGGTAGTCTCAACAAACAAATTAAAGAGGTCGAGGAAAAGGTTTACCAGGTCGAGGAAAAGGTCAGCCAGGTCGAGGAGAGAATCAATAATGAGATGGAAAACATGAAAAAGGAATTCGAAGCAGCAAAGGCAGTAGTAACCACCTCACCAGCCCCAATTATAACCGCAGCGCAAAGCTCATCTAGAAATGTGCAAGCACCAATATTCGATGGGCAAACGGTCTGGACTATTTACAAAACCCAGTTCGAAGCAGCCGCTCGCATAAATCACTGGAATGAGCAGGAATGAGCAACTGCATTGATTCTTGCTCTAAGAGGCCCAGCTGCCGAGCTGTTGCAGACGATCCCCGTTGAATTGCACTCAAACTCGAACGCTATAATGAATGCGCTCGACATGCGTTATGGAGATGATCATCTAAAGCAGATTTATCGGTCACAGCTAAGGCATTGGGTGCAGAAGTCTGGTGAAACCCTACAGCAGCTAGCCCAAGACATTGAGCGACTAGCACTTTTGGCTTACCCGGCCTACGACCCAGAACATCGAGATGATGCAGCGACAGAAGCATACATCAGCGCACTAAAGGACCCGGAATTGCAACAAGCCGTGCGTTCAGCCCAAAAGCAAACGGTTAAGGACGCATTGGCTTACAGTCTGAACTTTGAGGCAGCGAAAAATGTGACTCGTACCACTGCCCGGGTTCGTGAGGTAGTGACAGACGAGTGCAGGTGTGAACGCGTGGAAATTGGGCGAGACCCGCATGTAAATGGTGCGCCTAGATGCTGGAATTGCGGAGAGAAGGGGCACTTGCAAAGAGACTGCAAGAAGCGAAGGAAACCGAGCTATTGTCCAGGGTGTGCAGCTTAGAGGAGATCCAGACCGAGGCAGGAGCCCAGAATGGAAGCCCTTCAAACAGAGGGGTCGGGAAACGTGTAAGAGCCAACTTCGTGGGGCAGAGGTTGGCTAGGAGGATCGACGTCCCCAGCACCACCATCACCGTGTCAAGACTACATCGTGGAGAAGCAGACTTATGCCTTCCGGGTCAAATTGACGGAGAACACTGCACCATAACAATCGACACTGGTGCAACCCGATCGATTATCCGACCAGACCTAGTTAGACAGCAACAACTTCACAAGGGCAGAATTTTCTCACTACGGACAGCTACGGGAGAAACTGCACCTGTTCATGGAGAGGTCAACCTCCAGATACAGTTGGGAGACCTTGTGTTCCGACATAATTTTCTGGTCGCGAACATTATGGATGACTGCATTCTCGGAATGGATTTTCTGCGACCACATGGAATCACGTTGGACTTGGGCAAACGTGTATTGAAATGGCAGAATGTCGAAGTACTGATGGAGGATCCCAACGTCCAAATCCCCAAGATGAATGTGGTGGTATGTTCTGACACTGATGTACAGAATTCTTCCGAAAGCATTGTATGGGCCAAGCTTGATGGTGATTCTGGAGACCACCGATCTTATCTGATAGAGCCAACGAAGACATCCGCATTGCGCAGTTTGATTGTAGGACGAAGCCTTGTAAGATCTTTAAGGAACGGATATGTGCCGGTTAGAGTCCTTAACACCGCAGACTCAACCACGAGCATCAAAGCGGGAGAAGTCATCGGCAGCTGCCAGCCTGTTTCCACCATCACCTCTTTGGAAGCTACTCACAACCATCATTGGAAAAGGAGGCAAGACACAGACAAAGCCCGGGAATTCACGTCTGCAATATTGAAGCAAGTCAAATTGCCGGTGCAGCTATTCAAACGGGCCTCTGATCTGGTCACCAAGTACAGTGACATCTTCTCAACAAGCCCGGATGACCAAGGCCGAACGAGTTTGGTAACTCACGTCATAGATACACAGGGAGCCAAGCCGATTCGACAAGCACCAAGACGTCTCCCTATAGCCAAACAAGGAGAAGTGAGCGCGCTGATCTCGGACATGGAAAAGCAAGGCATTATCGAACCTTCTGTAAGTCCATGGGCCGCGCCTGTAGTTCTAGTAAAGAAAAAGGATGGTAGCACTCGCTTTTGTGTCGACTATAGGCAGCTTAACGACGTCACTAAGAAAGATAGTTACCCGCTCCCACGCATCGATGACATCATGGACACTTTAGCCGACGCAAAATGGTTTTCTACACTCGATCTCAAGAGTGGCTACTGGCAGGTAGAAATTGACAAGAAGGACCGAGAGAAGACCGCATTTTCAGTTGGGACCGGATTGTGGCAATTTGTGGTGATGCCGTTTGGGCTTTGCAATGCTCCAGCCACTTTCGAACGCTTGATGGAATACGTGCTACGTGGTCTAACCTGGAAAACCTGCTTGGTGTACCTAGATGACATCATCGTCATCGGGAGAACGTTCCAAGAGCATGTGCGGAACTTAGAAGAGGTTTTCTCCCGACTGCGACTGGCAAATTTGAAACTTAGTCCCGACAAGTGTACCCACACTGAAGTAAAATACCTGGGACATGTCGTATCAGCAGAAGGGGTCAAAACCGACCCTGAGAAAATTGAAGCCGTGAAAAGCTGGCCAACACCAAACAACAAGCGCCAACTACGAAGTTTCCTGGGTCTGGCAACCTACTATCGAAGATTCGTCAAAGACTTTGCCAAAATAGCTAAGTGTCTCCATCAGCTAACGGAAAAAAATCGTCCGTATGTCTGGAATGAACAATGCCAGACAGCCTTTGAGACCCTGAAGGAAAAGCTATGTGAATCACCCGTACTGGCGTATCCGAAACCCGGAAAAATGTTTGTAGTTGACACCGATGCAAGCAACGGCGGTATTGGAGCTGTACTCTCCCAGCAGATCAATGGCGAAGAAAGAGTCCTCTCGTATTACAGTCGAGTTCTTTCAAAAAGTGAGAGGAACTACTGTGTGACCAGGAAGGAGCTATTGGCTATAATAGAGGCCACCAAGCAGTTCCACAAGTACCTATATGGCCAGAAATTTGTTCTTCGAACGGACCATGCATCGTTGAGATGGCTACTTAACTTCAAAAACCCCGAGGGACAAGTTGCGAGATGGATCGAAAGATTGCAGTCATACGACTACGAAATTGTTCATCGAAAGGGCGGAGTTCATGGAAATGCTGACGCCCTATCTCGTCGCCCATGTCCAGCTAACTGCAAGCATTGCCGACGGATTGAGGAAAAGGAACCGCCCGTTGATCTGCGACTGATAACGGCCGAATTCGATGAAGGTTGGTCATCGGAGGAGATTCGAAATGCCTAGCTAGCCGATGAAGACATCGGACCATTGCTCGTATGGAAGGAGACGACTGGGCGACCTGAGTGGAAAGACGTTTCAACGCATGGCGCAATCCTGAAAAGCTATTGGGCACAATGGAACTCCCTTCAGGTAGAGGGTGGCATACTCAAGCGGAAATGGGAAACGGTGGATGGCAGCTCCTATAGGATGCAAACTATACTACCCAAAAGCCGAATCCACGATGTGGTTAAGGAAATGCATGAAGGATCCTCGGGAGGCCACCTTGGTGTTAACAAGACCTTAGCGAAATTGCGGGAAAGGTTCTACTGGCTCCACGCTCGAGAAGACGTCGAGGACTGGTGTCGCAGATGCACAATTTGCGCTTCCGTCAAAGGCCCAAAGCGACGACTGAGAGGACAAATGCAAACCTATAACGTGGGGGTACCGTTTGAAAGGATTGTTGTTGACATCGCAGGTCCCTTTCCTGAATCTGAATGGGGAAATCGATACACGCTGGTTGTAGCCGATTATTTCAGCAAGTGGCCCGAGGTCGATCCCATCCCCAACCAGGAAGCAACTACTGTAGCTGAACAGCTAGTGTTAAATTGGGTCAGTAGGTACGGCGTACCTGGCGAACTACATTTGGATCAAGGCCGAAACTTTGAGTCACTAGTTTTTGGCGAAATGTGCGAGCTGCTCGGAATACGGAAAACGAGGACAACACCGCTGCATCCCCAATCCGATGGAATGGTCGAACGTTTCAACGGCACGCTCAATAAACACCTGGCCAAAATGGTTGACGAGAAACAAAGGGACTGGGACCGACATATCCCACTATTTTTAATGGCGTATAGAGCCGCTGAACATGCATCGACGGGCCAAGCCCCAGCCAAAGTCATTTTTGGAAAGAATATTCGTTTGCCAGCCGATATAAAGTTCGGAACACCCCCTGAGAAACCCCAAACGGTCTCGGAGTACGCAAGTGATCTAAGACAACGGTTGAACCAGATACATCGGACAGTGCGAAAACACCTCGAATCGGCTACTGACCGCATGAAGACCAGGTATGATCTAAAGGCTAATTCTACTGGCTTCCAGCAAGATGACTTGGTGTGGCTTTATAACCCGCAACGGCGAAATGGTAGGTCTCCAAAGTTGCAACATAATTGGGAGGGACCATACCGAGTTACAAAGCGAATCAACGACGTCGTATACCGAATACAGGAACATCGTAAGCCGAGAGCTAAAATGAAAATCGTGCATCTGGACCGTCCTGCCCCATATTACACCCAGGGAGAATTGACTACAAATAGCGACACATCTTTTCGGGGCGAAAAGAACTGAGGTGGGGGCAGTGTTTCATGTACAAATAATTACATGTACAAATAATTCTGCGAGCTACTGTCGCAATTGTTTTCACAATCATTAAGAACGTCAACAAATGAATTTACTCGAACCCACGAGAACCCAACAAGCATGGTCAACATTTGCAAGTGACGTCACTCCATTCATTAATTTGCTCGAATCTACCAGGTACCTCTCGGTAGAACATTCGCCAATGTACGAGAAATGGGTGAATAGTTAGAGACCCTATATAAAGGCGAGCTGAATGAATGGGGGGATCATTCATTCGACCGCGATAAGAACTGCGATTGTGTGTGGGAAGCGATATTATTCGAGTAGTAGAAAAGTGATTTTCGTAATAGTGAAGTGATTTAGAAGACAATTGCGATAAGAAATTTATGGACAAGTGTTAGAATTTCAATAGTGAAAATTAAAATTAGGTGAAATAGTTAAATAAATGATTGTGCATTTTTAATGAAATAAACTCTTTTAACTTAAATTAAAAGACATTGCGTTTTCACTTTCCCGGAACATTAAAATTATTTGCCGCGAACCAATAACACGCGACAATATATATATATATATATATATATATATATATATATATATATATATATATATATATATATATAGAAT
>OZ017743.1:29278988-29323988 GCA_963969285.1 Odontomyia ornata
ATTGTACGAAAATCATTGACACAGATATTCCAAGAGTGGACAGAAATCCTATAACTAATATCGCATTTCGGGTAGCACCAGCGAGAAAATCGTCGTCAAGGAAAGCTTAGCACAATTGCATTACCATCAAAGTGAAAACCAGCACCCATCCGGTAGGCAAGCACGCACCGCTGATTGCTATATCTAGCTCCCGTAAACGCAAGTTAAATGTAAACCAACAACCGAAAGAAACTTTCCATTCAGCTCTGAATGTCGAGTTGAAGTGTTCGATTTTTGCAGTTACGGGGAACACTCAACCAGAGCATATCTACTAAATAGCAGCTACAATTAGAAACTTTAATTCATCTTTTACACATTTATTTGCCTCTCTTGTCATTTTGACAGCTCCTCGATTGCAGGTGCTAGTTAGTATATACGCTCTGCACTCAACTCTGGACAAAGCATAATGGAAACAAGTTGAGTAAGTAGGAGAGTGCTCCTACCAGAATGTCTTTGTAACCACCCTAGGGTTCGAAATAAGTTTCGGTGGCTTTAATAATTCATCTAATACTTGGGTAGAGTTTTGCATAGACCTTTGAGCTAAGCAGACGTTTGATTTACATAGTGACTACGTAGTGTTTATTATTTCGAGTTTCACAGTAACTTTACACAGTAACTTTCTCTTTATTTGATACGTTCTACTGGTGTTAATTCAAGTTACATATTGAGTTCTTGTGCATCTGAAATCTCCTACACTGCTCAAAGCAGGAAAAGAAGCCGGGAATCTTCCCCGGCGGGTAATTTTCTCCGTGACAATTTTAAAATGGCGCGAATTCCCGCAACATGTTCATCAAACTCCAACCGATTCCTGCCATTAGCTGACCTTCCGGATAGCAATGAAACCGATCAACAACCCAACGTTGAAGTAAAAACCAAGGTGAGAGTCCCTCCAATAACATTTACGGATTTACCTCGCAACACGATAGACGCAATTCTTAAGGAATTGGATATAACGAATTTTTCAATTAAAATAATGTCTATTGGTATGAGGCTTTTTCTTACCAATCTAGAAGATTACGAGACCATGGAGAGACATTTAAAAGCTAAGAAAGTTAATTATTTCACATTTCAACGTTCAGATTTACGACCGCTAAAAGTAGTTTTAACAGGGTTGCATAAAATTTCCCCAGAAGAGCTGAAAAAGCTTCTCAAAACAGAGCATAACATTAATGCTATTGATATTAAACTATTCAATCCCAAATCAAGAGATCGCGAAACTACTTACTATCTCTTATATCTACAAAAGGGTACAAAAATGACGGAGTTAAATAAAATTAAAACGATCATGTACACTATTGTACGATGGAGCTACTACACAAGCAGCCGAAAAGGCCCTACACAATGTAGGAATTGTATGCGCTTTGGGCATGGCACATCTTATTGCCATCTTCCCCCAAGATGCGCTATATGTAGTGGTGAACACGATTTTAGCAAATGCACGCTAAAAGAAGAGCAACGTAATCAAATTCGTTGTAGTAATTGTAAAGAACCACACTTCGCTAATTCTCTTGAGTGCAAGGCAAGAAAAGAGTATATACAGCTGAAACAAAAGCTGAATAATCGGGGAAAAAAATTCGAAAAGTTCCCCAATTCCTTCCCAGAGAACTACAAACAGCTTCGATATTACGAGCACCAATTTCCCTTTGCTAACAAAAGCTTCAGCACATACTCCAACCCTAAGCAGAGACAACAGCGATGCAACATTAATGGGAAGAAAGTCGGGAAATTCAGCTAAGTTGACAACCACTCCACCTATGTCGTACAGTATGGCGATAAAGCAAAACCAACAGTCTTCAAATAGTTTATGCGATAACCTCTTTTCGCCCGAATCTCTTCTGACCATTTCTCAGGAACTAATTTAGAATTTAAGCAAATGTAGAACAAAACAAGAACAATTTAATGTCATTGTAGAGCTATCTATAAAATTTCTTTATGGATAAACTATTAAATGTATTAGTTTGGAATGCACAAAGCATTAAAAACAAGCAGACTGAAGCGTTCAATTTCGCTGTTCAAAATAATGTAGATATATTTGTCATAACGGAGACTTGGTTAAGGCCAAATGATAGTTTGAAGCATCCCTATTTTCATATTTACAGAAATGATCGCGTAGAAAAAACTGGCGGCGTAGCCATTGCTGTAAATAAAAAAATTAAACATTCGGTATTGCCGAAAAGTCCAACATCGGTAATAGAAAATATTGGCGTTATTATCGATGAACCAAATATAAAGTTTTATGGTGTCTACTTCCCTGGGACAAAACTAAGCAAGGAAAAAATCGAACTTTTCAGAAGAGATCTGAAATGGTTTAGCAAGGCCAACCAAAGGTTTCTACTTTGCGGGGACCTGAACGCTAGACATTGGCACTGGAATTGCACACGAAACAACAAAATGGGGCACATTTTATTTAATCTCGCCAGAGAGACAAATATCTACGTGCATTTCCCTAAAGAACCAACGTTCTACTCTCCTCGTGGAGTCGGTTCCACTCTGGATCTGGTTCTTAGTGACCAAAATATTACTCCCTCTGAGCTGAGTGTCTTGCAAGCCCTCTCATCTCCACATCTACCCGTACTCTTTTCTTTAGAAACGACAAGAAGTAATCACAATGCACCAAATACATACTACTGCTTCAAAAAAGCAAAATGGTCTGGATTCCGGAGTTTTATTGATGAAAGAGTGACTTTAGCACCAAGAACGATAGAATTGCTCAATACTCCCTCAGTATGTAAGGAGCAAATTGTAGAATTCACAAACACTATCTGGCAAGCTATCGAGTCTAGCGTTCCAAAGCGATCAAAAGCTTCCTATAATTTAATAGAATTTGATGAAGAAACATACAAGCTAATAAGGAAGCGTAATTCTTTGCGGCGTAAATGGCAAAAAACCCGCATTAGGTCTCTCAAAATTGGAGCTAATATCCTCACTCTAGCAATTAAGAATAAAATTAAGGAGCTCCGGAATCTCCGATGGAACAACATGCTATCAAATCTAGGCTACAACTCGCGGAAAGTCTGGTATTTAAATAGAATTTTCAAGCGAAAGTATCATGCGTTACCGTATTCGATTACAAATAACAACGAAGAGCATATTTACTCTAACCAAGGAAAAGCAGATATACTTGCAGAAAAGTTTAAGCAGTTCCATAATATCTCCAATAGGTTCTGCAACAACTTAGCAGAAATGATGGTGGCCAGAGCTTTAGAACATCAGCCTAAACAAACATCTTTACCTCCTGGTGCATTAATAAAAACCAGGGAGTTAATAAGTTTACTTAAAAAAGTTAAAAACGGTAAAGCACCTGGTATCGATGGCCTACCGAATATAGTACTTAAAAATTTACCCAAAAAAGGAATAGTATTCCTATGCCACCTATTCAACGCATGCCTTAGGCTTTCTCTCTTTCCATCCATCTGGAAACAAGCTCTAGTCATACCTATCCCGAAGCCTGGAAAAGATCCGCACTCTCCTGACAACTACAGGCCCATTAGCTTGCTACCAGGATTAGGTAAGCTCTTTGAAAGAATAGTCCTGAAAAGATTAAATAATTTAATGGCTAACAATAATATCTTACCGGATTTCCAATTCGGCTTCAGAAACAGACATTCGACTGAGCATCAGCTCCTCTGTGTTACGAAGGACGTCAAAGCAGCGATGTACAATAAATTGTCTGTAGGTTTGGTGACACTGGACATAGAAAAAGCCTTTGATACTGTCTGGCATGATGCTCTGGTCTACAAACTTCAGAAATACAATACACCCCCATACCTGTTGAACCTTTTACAATCATTTTTAACTGATGGGAAGTTCCAGGTCAAAGTCGGGGAAAGCATTTCCTCACTAAAAAGTATATCTGCCGGTGTTCCGCAAGGCTCCTGCCTAAGCCCATCTCTATATAACATCTATACGTCTGACTTCCCTTCTTTACCAAACTGCCAAGTTGCAGCTTTCGCAGACGACATTTGCATATACAGCATAGGCGCAGATCCAACTTCCATTATTTCTAGCCTTGAAACGGCGTTAGAACTTACTTATCAATACTACCATAGATGGAAAATTAAAATAAATGTTGCAAAAACGAAGTCAATATACTTCACCAGGAAGCGTAAGCCTGCTCACTTACCCAAGCGACCAATAAATTTTTTAGGGCAAACTATTCCTTGGAGCGAGGATCTTAAATATCTTGGACTTATATTCGATACAAAACTAACTTTCAGAAAACATATTGAGCATATTAGCTCCAAAGCGTTTAAGGCCGTGCTTTCGCTTTATCCCCTTCTTAATCGTAATTCACGTCTCAACACCAGAAACAAAGTCCTCATCGTCAAAATGGCAATCCAACCGATCATCCTATACGGCTCGCCTACCTGGATCCAATGTGCTAAATATCTAGTAACAAAGCTTCAGATCACCCAAAATAGATACCTGAAAATGGTCCTTAACAAATCATTTTACTTCTCTTCTGAAAAGCTACACAGACTGGCTGGCGTTAGTCCAATTCGTAAGCTCGCTGCATTGCGCCGTGACAAATTAATCGCGAAAGCAAAAGACTCGCCCAATTCGCTAATACATGCCCTGGCGAATTGAAAATCAGCAGTTGCTACCACCTATCTTTTGGCCGTAACCTAGCCTCATAGATTTTAGCTAGTTATAAGTAGAAAGTTAAGTTATGTTAAGCTAGTATAAGTTCAGTAGAGGTTTTTGCCTAAATTTTCCTCAAGCTTATTGTAATAATCACATAGAAATACGATTATATGCATAGTTTTAAGTAATGTTCAAACGATGGTGAGATGACTTTGTCAGAACACCTACTATATTATAAGGCCTCTGTACCGCATACATTCCAATAAAGAAAAAATTATATATATAATACTTGGGTAAGAAATCGTTCAAATTTATGCAAAAGATGCAGAGTTCCCTTCATTAGCACGATGTAACCGCCATCTTGTCCAAGCTTAAATAATTTCTCTGAATGTCCGATTGAAGATATTCAAATTAAACACTATTCCTCAATTTTCATGAAAATTGGAAGAAAGTTAATGTGTCAAGGTCAATTTGAAAAATGTGTCACCCATCAACACGTGGTATTGTTGTTGTAATACCATACATTTGAAATGGGTACAACTCACTTGATTATGATTGGATTTTCATAAAATGTTGCGACCATAAGCATCTTGTATTAGTTTATATAATTGTTGAATTTCAAGGCATCGTTTTGATTTTATGGGCGAAAACATAAAATCATCCTATTATTAACAAAGTTGAGTGAATTTAGATTCCTGAGGCATTTGTTGCCCTTGTACTCAGAAAGAACCACCTTCCAAATTTTTTCCAGGTTTTTCAGCTCAAAGGTATCCAATCGTGACGGGGGGGGGGGGGGGGAGATACACAACATTTTGCCTCCCCCTGGACCACCTGATGCACAAAATAAGTATTTAAGTTCAAATTCTAAAAGTTCTAATCAAGACCTTTCATTTGATACCCTACCCTTAACTAAAAAAAATTTTAAGGGCCACTTTGTTATTAAAAATTTTTGAAATGTTTGGTAAGACCCAAATCTTTAAGAGACCACCATTTTTGACCTTTTCACAAAGTTTGAGCTTTCTAGCATCCATAGTTTCTGAGGAAACTTGTTATGACGCATGGATAGACAGGTCGCGAAACTAATATATCTTTGTAAAAATTTTTTTACAAAGACCTAAAAATTAACAGCAGATATCATCAATCAGCCTATGCGGTACACGAGTTCATTTAAAGAAAATAAACTGGAATCTATGGAGGATTAGCAACACAACTAGTCTGCCCGTGCTAGTATGATGGCAACAAACTCGTATGAAGCTATGACGTACTATATATATTAACAAGAATGGTGACTTTTTCTAGATCTCACATTACGCTCATTCATTTCACCATTATTACTGGATCAACACTGGATTAACACTTAACTTAAGGTTCTCTATAAACTGTAAGCCTGAAACCGAACGAGTGTTTTAGGCGCGAATTTTCTTGTCGTTGTTCTTGCATCTTATATGGAGAGGTTAAAGTTCTTCCTCATAGAACATATCAGTGCTCTCAAAATTTGAAACTGATGGTTCCATGAATATCAACCACAATCTCGCTGCTAGTAATTGCAAGTCACGAGTGTAAACTTTATATCGTTCTCATTTAATTTAAATTGTGACCACTTTACAAATACTTTCATATCAAGGGGCTTTCTATTACAAATACTGCTTCAATAAGCGTCAAAGCAGAATATTTTTAGTTATAAGTTTTCTGTCCAGGGCAGTGTGTCCACTATAGATCAGTCATTAGTTAAAATTGACTATATTTTAGAGATGTCCATCAACAAATTTCCTGCTCGCATTTCTCCTAATTTCACTTATATAACAAGTTAGTTTGTTGTTGTTTTGCTGGTGCAAAGTTCACACTAACTAAATGAATCCAGGTTCTTAAGGCTTAGACATTATCAAGCCAACGAAGGTTGAAACTAGAATTGCCAACCATCAGCAATAAAAAAAACTATTGGAAAAAGAAGAAAACCGACTTCAAAAGGATGAAATAAATTTTATGGAAGCGGTGCGATATCATTTTTTCCCCGATTCTTTTGTGATGGTGCAGATGTCGGAAGTATTTATGTTGAAATGGGGAAATTGATTTGGCACCGCTTCCATAAAATTTATTTTATCCTTTTTAGGGAATTTTAAAGTCGATTTTCTTTTTTTTTCTAAAAGTTTTTTATTTTACCCTTTTCAGTGGCAAATCTTGTCATTTCAAGCATTTCAAGACTCAGTTTCTTGAATACATGGTACCATGTATATTAAAACATAATTTTTTACTGCAATGCAAAAACCACTACGACTAAGCTCTGCAGCGTTCATAGGCATCGAATTTAATTTTGATACATTTAATACATGATTTCATCAACGTCAACTTGATTTTTGGTTTCATAAAAATGCAATTATAGCTTTGAGAAATTTTCGAATTTCAACTTTGCCTAGCCGCCATTTTGATATTCTGACCTGACCCTGAAAAGCTTTTTTATCGTTCAACTTTTTTCGACCTTTGAGCGGCCGCCATTTTGTTTCAAATTGTTCGACTTTGGATTTTTTATTGTGAGCTTCATCACACACTTAAATCACAAGCCGGAGTCATACTTAGGTCAGATAAAAAATCACGGGTTTTCATCCAAAACATCTTCTACTTTGTTTATGCTTAACCGATTTGAATTATTAACAAAACTAGTCGAAATATTTCTGAAAATTTGGCGAAATATACTCACACACACAACCACACAAAATATATATATATATATATATATATATATATATATATATAATATATATATATATATATATATATATATATATATATATATGTATATATATATATATATACATGTATATATATATGTATATATATATATATATATATATATATATATATATATATGTATGTATATATATATAAATATATATACATATAAATATATATACATATATATATATATATATATATATATATATATATATATATATATATATATATATATATATATATATATATTATGTATATTTATATTTTTTTTATATATATATATAATTATATATTAAATATATATATATATATATATATATATATATATATATATATATATATATCTGTATATATATATATACATATATATATATATATATATTTATATATATATATATATATATATATATATATATATATTTATATATATATATATATATATATATATATATATATATATATATATATATATATATTTATATATATATATATATATATATATATGTATATATATATATATATATATATATATATATATATATATATATATATATATATATATATATATATATATATATATATATATATATATATATATATATATATATATGTTCAGTTACTGAACATAGTACACAATAAAATTCAATTAATCAATTTCTAAGTTCAAAAACCTTAAAGTTCTATAATTTCAGTTTGCCTACTCATTCCATTTACACAAAAGTTCATTAAATTCACTTCAGCTCAAATCTCAATTCAATTATCGCATTAACTGCATAAAATTTCATTAAATTATAATTGGGTCAGTAATTTCCAATTGATTTTGATGACAAAGTTTGAATTTTTTATATCACATGTTTAAAAAAATTCCGATTGTATTCTAAGTTCAATAACTTTGTATGCTATAAAAATAGCTGAAATGTACGAATAAACGTTCAGTTGAAAAACAGCTTCTATTGGAACAACAAATCGTTTTATTTTCAATAATTCTAAGTTTTCTCTTCCCAGTATACCTTTGCTTTGTTATATTCTACAACCATTGAATATATCAAGGCTTCCTCCTAAGAGATCTTATATATATATATATATATATATATATATATATATATATATATATATATATATATATATATATATATATATAGATATATATTGTCGCGTGTTATCGTTCGCGGACAATAATTTTAATGTTCTGGGAAAGTGAAAACGCAATGTCTTTTAAATTAAATGAGTTTATTTATTTACTAAAAAAAATGCACAATCACTATTTTAACTATTTCACAATTTCAATTAGAATCTAACTTTCACTTGTCAATTAAATTTCTATCGCGATTGTCTACTAAAATCACTTCACTTTCAAACAATCAATATCGCCTGTACTTCGCTTATCGCAGTTTTCTATCGCGGTGATTCCCCCATTCATTCAGCTCGCCTTTATATAGGGTCTCTAATCATTCAACTCAGTTCTCGTACATTGGTGAATTAGCGGGAACATTCCAGCAGCGTAATGAATGGAGCAGTGACTCACTTTCAGATGTTGATCATGCTTGGTGGGTTCTCGTGGTTTCGAGTAAATTCATTTTGTTGATGTTCTTAATGGTTGTGAAAACAGTTGCGACAGTAGCTCGCAGAATTATTTGTACAGGTAACAATATATATATATATATATATATATATATATATATGTATATATATATATATATATATATATATATGTATATATATATATATATATATATATATATATATATATATATATATATATATATATATATATAGTGCTGTGAGTATTTATAAACTCAAGCATGTTTTTAGGTCTATCATTCAAATAGGAGATTATTTTAAATAACTGTGCGTTTCCTGAATAATATGGTTTTAGGGAAGCTTAATCGAGATGAAAGGATGATCATATTCCTTGCTGAAACACAAAAAAAAAAAAAATAAATCGTAAAAATAGGAATAAAATCTGTGAGAAATTATAAACTCAGTATCATTTATAGTACTTTTTTTTTCAATATTTGGTCCGTTTACCCTTATTTTTTATGACGTCTAATAATCGATTCGGAACGCTTTTAACAAGACTATCTAATATGCTATCTGTTATCTCGTTCCAAGCTTCTATTATTATTTTCAGTTCAATAACACTTTTAATGGATGGCTTCTCCTGGTCGTAGACTTTCCTTGCTAAGATTCCCCACAAATTTTCTATGGGGTTCAGGTCGGGACTCAACGCTGGCTATGGTAATAACTTGATTCCGTAATCACTAAACCATTTTTTGGTAGACGAAGCCGTATAGGTGGGTGCATTATCCTGATGAAAAACTATGTTTTCATCTTCAGCTAGTGTCATAAAAGGCAGTAGATGTTCCTCTAGTAACTCCTGATAATCAACAGCTGTAATTCTGCCATTGACAAAGGCGATTTCGCTCCAAGCTTGCTTTTTGAAAGCTGCCCAAATCATAACAGATCCACCTCCTTGAGCTCTTCTTGTCATGATTCTTCTTTACTTTCGCAAATCGTGCCAGTAATAATGAAATCCATCCAGTCAATCAGGATTGAACTTCTTCTCATCGCTGAAGATGACATGATCCCAAATGTTTCCTTTTTGAATGAAATTTTGGGCGAATTAAAGTCTAGCTTCAATATGACGTTTCATCAATATGGGTTTTAGCAAACTATTCGATATTTAAACTTTTCAGATGATGCAGCCCACTTTCTGGCTAGGCTAGGGTCGCATTGCAAGTCCAACCGTCTAACAATTTGCGATGATGAAGCACCTGTATCCGATAGTTCTCGTGTAACTCCGCATTTTGTAGTATCAGAATATTTCGGAGGGCGTCCAGACGACTGCTTTTTCCCATAATTCTCGATTCCAAGCTTCGAAAAATACTTACACGCCTTTTCAGTATTAAAACTCTACGTAAAAACTAAAATCCACTTTGGAAACGCTCTTGACAAACTACAAACAGCAACTGAGTTTATATTATTCACAGCTGTATAATCTCTTTTTCGGGACTTCCCCCCTGAAACTCAACATGGTTGAAATAAAGTGGTAAGTATATAATTGTAATGGTCTTATGAGATTATCCAAAACTCATGTAAAGCCACAAAAATTCTTTTCCTGCAAATTGTTTGGAAAAAATGTGAATAATCAGTTTGAGTCTATATTTATTCACAGCACTGTATATATATATATATATATATATATATATATGTATATATATATATATATATATATATATATATATATATATATATATATTGTTACATGTACAAATAATTACATGTACAAATAATTCTGCGAGCTACTGTCGCAATTGTTTTCATCATCATTAAGAACGTCAACGAATGAATTCACGAGAACCCAACAAGCATGATCAACATCTGCAAGTGACGTCACTCCATTCATGAACTTGCTCGAACCTACCAGGTAGAACATTCGCCCATGTACGAGAAATGGGTAGAGACCCTATATAAAGGCGAGCTGAATGAATGGGGGAAATCATTCATTCGACCGCGATAAGAACTGCGAAAGTGTGTGGGAAGTGTGTTTCGTAATAGTGAAGTGATTTAGAAGACAATTGCGATAAGAAATTTATGGACAAGTGTTAGATTTTATTTTAATAGTGAAAATTAAAATTAGTGAAAGTGTTAAACTGATTATTGTGCATTTTCTTGAATTAAATAAACTCTTTTAACTTAAATTAAAAGACATTGCGTTTTCACTTTCCCGGAACGTTAAAATTATAGGCCGCGAACCAATAACACGCGACAATGGTGTCAAGAAGTGCGAAAGAAAAATTTTGAAAGTGAAAATTTGAACATTTTTATAGTGCACAATAGTAAAATTTAAAGAAACATTAAAAATGCCACGAAGCTTAAACTTAAAAATTAATGAATTGACCATATCGGAGCTCAAGGAGGAGTCGGAAGGCGTGAATCTGGATTTGGGTGAGCTCTCAGATGCAGAAAAAGGTGCAGAAGGTGGTGAAGCCGGAACACCAAAACCAAAGGAACCAGAAAATGCGCTGATGCAGATGTTGATGCTGATGCAGCAAGAGCAGCGACAACAGTCATCCAATTTAACAGCGAAGTTAAATGAACAATCAGCGAAGCTTAGTGAACAATCAGCGCAGCTAAATGAACAGACATCCAGTTTAGCTGCGAAGCTAAATGAACAATCAGCGCAGCTAAATGAACAATCAGCGAAGCTAGACCAACAAGCGTTCGAAATCAAGGTGGACATCGCACAGAAGCTGGAAAAACAGTCAACCGAAATAAAAGCGGAGCTCAGTAGTCTCAACAGCCAAATTAAATGCGTCGAGGAGAAGGTATACCAGGTCGAGGAGAGAATCAACCTTGAGATCAGCCAGGTCAACCATGAGATGGAAAAAGTGAAAAAGGATTTGGAAGCAGCGAAGGCAATAGTAACCGCCTCACCAGCCCCAATTATAACAGCAGCGCAAAGCTCATCTAGAAATGTGCAAGCACCAATATTCGATGGGCAAACGGTCTGGACTATTTACAAAACCCAGTTCGAAGCAGCCGCTCGCATAAATCACTGGAATGAACAGGAACGAGCAACTGCATTGATTCTTGCTCTAAGAGGCCCAGCTGCCGAGCTGTTGCAGACGATCCCCGTTGAATTGCACTCAAACCCGAATGCTATAATGAATGCTCTCGACATGCGTTATGGAGACGATCATCTAAAGCAGATTTATCGGTCACAGCTAAGGCATCGAATGCAGAAGTCTGGTGAAACCCTACAGCAGCTAGCCCAAGATATTGAGCGACTGGCACTTTTGGCTTATCCAGCCTACGACCCAGAACATCGAGATGATGCAGCGACAGAGGCATTCATCAGCGCACTAAAGGACCCGGAATTGCAACAAGCCGTGCGTTTAGCTCAAAAGCAAACGGTTAAGGACGCATTGGCTTATAGTCTGAACTTTGAGGCAGCGAAAAATGTGACTCGTACCACTGCCCGGGTTCGTGAGGTAGTGACAGACGAGTGCAGGTGTGAGCGCGTGAAAATTGAGCGAGACCGGCATGTAAATGGTGCGCCTAGATGCTGGAATTGCGGAGAGAAGGGGCACCTGCAAAGAGACTGCAAGAAGCGAAGAAAACCGAGCTATTGTCCAGGATGGTGGAGATTCAGACAGTGTCAGGAGCCTAGAATGGAGGACCATCAAACTGCAAGAGCCAAATTTGTGGGGCAGAGGTTGGCTAGGAGGATCGACGTCCCCAGCACCACCATCACCGTGTCAAGACTACATCGTGGAGAAGCGGACTTATGCCTTCCGGGTCAAGTTGACGGAGAACACTGCACCATAACAATCGACACTGGTGCAACCCGATCGATTATCCGACCAGACCTAGTTAGACAGCAACAACTTCACAAGGGCAGAATTTTCTCACTACGGACAGCTACGGGAGAAACTGCACCTGTTCATGGAGAGGTCAACCTCCAGATACAGTTGGGAGACCTTGTGTTCCGGAGACGTTATGGAGACGATCATCTAAAGCAGATTTATCGGTCACAGCTAAGGCATCGAATGCAGAAGTCTGGTGAAACCCTACAGCAGCTAGCCCAAGATATTGAGCGACTGGCACTTTTGGCTTATCCAGCCTACGACCCAGAACATCGAGATGATGCAGCGACAGAGGCATTCATCAGCGCACTAAAGGACCCGGAATTGCAACAAGCCGTGCGTTTAGCTCAAAAGCAAACGGTTAAGGACGCATTGGCTTATAGTCTGAACTTTGAGGCAGCGAAAAATGTGACTCGTACCACTGCCCGGGTTCGTGAGGTAGTGACAGACGAGTGCAGGTGTGAGCGCGTGGAAATTGAGCGAGACCGGCATGTAAATGGTGCGCCTAGATGCTGGAATTGCGGAGAGAAGGGGCACCTGCAAAGAGACTGCAAGAAGCGAAGAAAACCGAGCTATTGTCCAGGATGGTGGAGATTCAGACAGTGTCAGGAGCCTAGAATGGAGGACCATCAAACTGCAAGAGCCAAATTTGTGGGGCAGAGGTTGGCTAGGAGGATCGACGTCCCCAGCACCACCATCACCGTGTCAAGACTACATCGTGGAGAAGCGGACTTATGCCTTCCGGGTCAAGTTGACGGAGAACACTGCACCATAACAATCGACACTGGTGCAACCCGATCGATTATCCGACCAGACCTAGTTAGACAGCAACAACTTCACAAGGGCAGAATTTTCTCACTACGGACAGCTACGGGAGAAACTGCACCTGTTCATGGAGAGGTCAACCTCCAGATACAGTTGGGAGACCTTGTGTTCCGACATAATTTTCTGGTCGCGAACATTATGGATGACTGCATTCTCGGAATGGATTTTCTGCGACCACATGGAATCACGTTGGACTTGGGAAGACGTGTCTTGAAATGGCAGAATGTCGAAGTACTGATGGAGGATCCCAGCGTCCAAATCCCCAAGATGAATGTAGTGGTATGTACTGACACTGATGTACCGAATTCTTCCGAAAGCATTGTATGGGCCAAGCTTGATGGTGATTCTGGAGACCACCGATCTTATCTGATAGAGCCAACGAAGACATCCGCATTGCGCAGTTTGATTGTAGGACGAAGCCTTGTAAAATCTTTAAGGAACGGATATGTGCCGGTTAGAGTCCTTAACACCGCAGACTCAACCACGAGCATCAAAGCGGGAGAAGTCATCGGCAGCTGCCAGCCTGTTTCCACCATCACCTCTTTGGAACCTACTCACAACCATCATTGGAAAAGGAGGCAAGACACAGACAAAGCCCGGGAATCCACGTCTGCAATATTGAAGCAAGTCAAATTGCCGGTGCAGCTATTCAAACGAGCCTCTGATCTGGTCACCAAGTACAGTGACATCTTCTCAACAAGCCCGGATGACCAAGGCCGAACGAGTTTGGTAACTCACGTCATAGACACACAGGGAGCCAAGCCGATTCGACAAGCACCAAGACGTCTCCCTATAGCCAAACAAGGAGAAGTGAGCGCGCTGATCTCGGACATGGAAAAGCAAGGCATTATCGAACCTTCTGTAAGTCCATGGGCCACGCCTGTAGTTCTAGTAAAGAAAAAGGATGGTAGCACTCGCTTTTGTGTCGACTATAGGCAGCTTAACGACGTCACTAAGAAAGATAGTTACCCGCTCCCACGCATCGATGACATCATGGACACTTTAGCCGACGCAAAATGGTTTTCTACACTCGATCTCAAGAGTGGCTACTGGCAGGTAGAAATTGACAAGAAGGACCGAGAGAAGACCGCATTTTCAGTTGGGACCAGATTGTGGCAATTTGTGGTGATGCCGTTTGGGCTTTGCAATGCTCCAGCCACTTTCGAACGCTTGATGGAATACGTGCTACGTGGTCTAACCTGGAAAACCTGCTTGGTGTACCTAGATGACATCATCGTCATCGGGAGAACGTTCGAAGAGCATGTGCGGAACTTAGAAGAGGTCTTCTCCCGACTGCGACTGGCAAATTTGAAACTTAGTCCCGACAAGTGTACCCTTTTCGCAGCTGAAGTAAAATACCTGGGACATGTCGTATCAGCTGAAGGGGTCACAACAGACCCTGAGAAAATTGAAGCCGTGAAAAGCTGGCCAACACCAAACAACAAGCGCCAACTACGAAGTTTCCTGGGCCTGGCAACCTACTATCGAAGATTCGTCAAAGACTTTGCCAAAATAGCTAAGTGTCTTCATCAGCTAACCGAGAAAAATCGTCCGTATGTCTGGAATGAACAATGCCAGACAGCCTTTGAGACCCTGAAGGAAAAGCTATGTGAATCACCCGTACTGGCGTATCCGAAACCCGGAAAAATGTTTGTGGTTGACACCGATGCAAGCAACGGCGGTATTGGAGCTGTAATCTCCCAGCAGATCAATGGCGAAGAAAGAGTCCTCTCTTATTACAGTCGAGTTCTCTCAAAAAGTGAGAGGAATTACTGCGTGACCAGGAAGGAGCTATTGGCTATAATAGAGGCCACTAAGCAGTTCCACAAGTATCTATATGGGCAGAAATTTGTTCTTCGAACGGACCATGCATCACTGAGATGGTTGCTCAACTTCAAAAACCCCGAGGGACAAGTTGCGAGATGGATCGAAAGATTGCAGTCATACGACTACAAAATTGTTCATCGGAAGGGCGGAGTTCATGGAAATGCTGACGCCCTATCCCGCCGTCCATGTCCAGCTAACTGCAAGCATTGCCGACGGATTGAGGAAAAGGAACCGCTCGTTGATCTGCGATTGATAACGGCGGAATTCGATGAAGGTTGGTCATCGGAGGAGATTCGAAACACCCAGTTAGCCGATGAAGACATCGGACCATTGCTCGTATGGAAGGAGACGACTGGGCGACCTGAGTGGAAAGACGTTTCAATGCATGGCGCAACCCTGAAAAGCTATTGGGCACAATGGAACTCCCTTCAGGTGGAGGGTGGCGTACTCAAGCGGAAATGGGAAACGGCGGATGGTAGCTCCTATAGGATGCAAACTATACTTCCCAAAAGCCGAATCCACGATGTGGTTAAGGAAATGCATGAAGGATCCTCGGGAGGCCACCTTGGTGTTAACAAGACCTTAGCGAAATTGCGGGAACGGTTCTACTGGCTCCACGCTCGAGAAGACGTAGAGGACTGGTGTCGTAGATGCACAATTTGCGCTTCCGTCAAAGGCCCAAAGCGACGACTGAGAGGACAAATGCAAGCCTATAAAGTAGGCGTGCCATTCGAAAGGATTGCTGTTGACATCGCAGGACCCTTTCCTGAAACCGATTGGGGAAATCGATATACGCTGGTTGTAGCCGATTATTTCAGCAAGTGGCCCGAGGTCTACCCCATTCCCAACCAGGAAGCAACTACTGTAGCTGAACAGCTAGTGTTAAATTGGGTCAGTAGGTACGGCGTACCTGGCGAATTACATTCGGATCAAGGCCGAAACTTTGAGTCACTAGTTTTTGGTGAAATGTGCGAGCTGCTCGGAATACGGAAAACGAGGACAACACCGCTGCATCCCCAATCCGATGGAATGGTCGAACGTTTCAACGGCACGCTCAATAAACACCTTGCCAAGATGGTTGACGAGAACCAAAGGGACTGGGACCGACATATCCCACTATTTTTGATGGCGTACAGAGCTGCCGAACATGCATCGACGGGCCAAGCCCCAGCCAAAGTCATTTTTGGAAAGACTATTCGTCTGCCAGCCGATATAAAGTTCGGAACACCCCCTGAGAAACCCCAAACGGTCTCGGAGTACGCAAGTGATCTAAGACAACGGTTGAACCAGATACATCGGACAGTGCGAAAACACCTCGAATCAGCTACTGACCGCATGAAGACCAGGTATGATCTAAAGGCTAATTCTACTGGCTTCCAGCAAGATGACTTGGTGTGGCTTTATAACCCGCAACGGCGAAAGGGTAGGTCTCCAAAGTTGCAACATAATTGGGAGGGACCATACCGAGTTACAAAGCGAATCAACGACGTCGTATACCGAATACAGGAACATCGTAAGCCGAGAGCTAAAATGAAAATCGTGCATCTGGACCGTCTTGCCCCATATTACACCCAGGGAGAATTGACTACAAATAGCGACACATCTTTTCGGGGCGAAAAGAACTGAGGGGGGGGGCAGTGTTACATGTACAAATAATAACATGTACAAATAATTCTGCGAGCTACTGTCGCAATTGTTTTCATCATCATTAAGAACGTCAACGAATGAATTCACGAGAACCCAACAAGCATGATCAACATCTGCAAGTGACGTCACTCCATTCATGAACTTGCTCGAACCTACCAGGTAGAACATTCGCCCATGTACGAGAAATGGGTAGAGACCCTATATAAAGGCGAGCTGAATGAATGGGGGAAATCATTCATTCGACCGCGATAAGAACTGCGAAAGTGTGTGGGAAGTGTGTTTCGTAATAGTGAAGTGATTTAGAAGACAATTGCGATAAGAAATTTATGGACAAGTGTTAGATTTTATTTTAATAGTGAAAATTAAAATTAGTGAAAGTGTTAAACTGATTATTGTGCATTTTCTTGAATTAAATAAACTCTTTTAACTTAAATTAAAAGACATTGCGTTTTCACTTTCCCGGAACGTTAAAATTATAGGCCGCGAACCAATAACACGCGACAATATATATTCTTAACCGTATCACTCGTTCACGTATATTCGATTCCCATCGCCATTGTTTTCAGTTAACGACAAGTATCATGAACCTTATATCCTTTAGTTCAATGACAACTTGGCTATGCGTTTTCCTGTTCATCTTTAAAATTATGATCAGCTATAGAAGGAAAAATATCTCCTTTCAGGGTTCGATTCTCGCCGGTCTTTGGTATGGAAATCACTAATTTTAGATTTCTGGGTATATAATGTATAATATTAACAAGAAAGTAACGAATCAACTCCATAATTTGCAATCACTCAATCCTTATTATTCCTTCCGGGAATTTTATAAATCCTATGTGAAATGTTTACGTCTAAGGACGTAAGAAGGATCCTTTACTAAGTTTATTAGTAAGAAAAGAATGAATGCGGAAGAGAAAAGCATCCTGCAATTATCCTTCTAAATATTGTTGAATTGTATTTATGCTAAATTTAGAATTAATTTATTTGTTATTTCCGGTAGAAATGATTGACTAAAATGTACCGTTTATGCAGAAAATTAAGGATATTGATCATTTTTATCATCCGTCGCCAAAGCATTCGGTATCTCCATCAAATCCTTGAAGAGTCCCAACTAATTAGCACTTTTCGTATGAAATATCATTTAAATTCAATTTCTCGACATCAATGTATCATATTGAACTGTTAATATCTACAGAGACCTTTTTTTTTTTTTTTTTTTTTTTTTGTGGTAGGGAGGTGAAGGCATTCATGCCCGCCGAGTCTGGCAGTGTGGGACTCCCATGGAGGATACCTTTGGACTACCCACCAAACACCTCCCCTGTCAATCTGAGAACCTAGCCTGGACCCGTTTGACACATTACTTCGGGCCAGGTCTCGTTTTGTTACGCCGTGGGGCACCTTCAAGCTGGGGAGTCCCTTTCCTAGCGGGAGGGGAGGGGGGAAGAGGAATTGCCAGAAGAGCGATCCCCCAGCCCCAGCGCCTCCGGCTGTTGTGAGTCCCTTTTATATTTTAGGACTGCCCGAGCATAATGTGCCACCTGGTTCCATTTGTCAACCGATTCGAGCATCACCGCAACTATATTATCCGGGGTGAGCTCTCCCGTCTCCCTGTAGAGTTCCCTTCGCAGCCTGGCCCATTTGGTACACGCAGAAAATGTGTGACAGGCATTGTCCTCCTCTCCTGGGCAAAACCGACAATTGGGAGACCGTGACTTGCCGATCTTGTGCAGGCAAGACTGAAAACACCCGTGCCCACTCAAAAGCTGGGTCAGATAGAAGTCAGTCTCACCATGCCTTCGATTTAGCCACGGTCTCACATCCGGGATGAGGCACGCAGTCCACCTTCCCTTCGTGCAATTCTCCAAGACTGCTGCCAATCGTTGAGCGAGCGTTGTCTCTCCTCGCGGATAACCATCTCCCTCGCATCCTCGTTTCGGCGCAGGTAAATAGCGCGGCGCTCTCTAGCAAGGAGGGCGACAGGTATCACGCCTGCAATCACTCTCACCGCCGAGTCGGAGACTGTTGGATACGAAGATGCAATTCTCAGTGCTCCTCTTCTCTGTACCTGTGCCAATCGTTTTCGGTATACCTCCTTGCTGAGAGCGTCGCCCCATACCTCTGCTCCGTACAGTAGCACTGACCCTACAGCACTCATCAAGAGGCGTCTTCTTGATGGGCTGGGTCCCCCTACGTTGGCCATAAGTCGACTCAGGGCCGATATTCCCGAAGCAGCCTTCTCAGCCGTTGCCCTGATTTGCTCAGAGAAACTCATCTTCGAGTCGGTCAGTAGCCCCAGGTACTTCACCGCTGGCTTCGATTCGATTTGTATATCTCCAATACTGATCATCCTTATTCTAGGGATTCTCTTTTTTGTCAAGATGACCACTTCGGTTTTCTCCAGTGCTAAACTGAGCCCGCGAGCAGTCATCCAGTCCCTCACTCGGCGCATTAGCATACCTAGCCTAAGTTGCGCTTGTTCAACGGTGCGTCCGGCGACCAGAGCCGCAACATCATCCGCATAGCCGACCAAGCGCGACTCATCTGGCATCTCAAGTCTCAGTAGCCCGTCGTAAGACACGTTCCACAGGTCCGGACCAAGGATAGATCCCTGGGCAACACCCGATGTAATTTCCATCCTTTGTTGGCCCTGTGTCGTGTCGTAGAGCAGGCTTCGGTCCTTTAGGTAGTTCCTCAAAAGCCGCATTAGATATTCTGGAACTTGAAAAGAGTTTTCCAGCGTATCCAGAATATCCACCCATCTAGCGGAGTTGAAGGCATTCCTGACGTCGAGTGTCACCAACAGGACGATCCGTCGCTTGGTGCGACTATATGCCTCTGCCTTTTGGACCGCGTTCACCACCTCTGCAATCGCATCGATGGTAGAACGTCCTGCTCTAAAGCTGTACTGCCGAGGAGATAGGTCCCCAGCAGCACGAATCGCGTCAGTGAGTCTTCCCTTGATGAGTTTCTCTAGCACTTTCCCAGCCGTGTCTAGCATGCATAACGGGCGGTATGCAGACGGCGATTCGGGATTTCCCTTCCCCTTGCTGACCAGCACGCGCCTCGCCACCTTCCATCGTACCGGGAAAACCCCGTCCCGTAGGCAAGCGTTGAATGTGCTGAGCAGCAATCTACAGAGACCTTGAAAGGATTACAATTCTGTACCGATACATTTTAGATCAATATGATGTCCTTCATTTGAAACCTCCACAATCAAAATCCTTATGCGCATCAATCAGTTATTTTGAAAAATCAGGGTGAAAGTCGGAAACTTTTTAGTTTTAACGATAAAAGTCCTTTACCGTTACTTGAATTTCTTATCCTTTAAAGGGGACCTAACACGAAGAAAGACGTATCATTTGCCGAAAACAGGACTCTTCTATCTACCTCCGTTCATAAGTTATGCGTGAACAGACATAAAAACAAGTTGAGTAAGCAGGAGAGTGCTCCTACCAGAAGGTCTTTGTAAACATCCTAGGGTTTGAAACAAGTTTTCTAATAGCGTGAATCGATAACTTGAATTATTCATCCATTACTTGAATCAGAAATCGTTCAAATTTATAACACAGTGCAGCCGCTATTTTGATCTAACTTAAATGCTTTTTCTGAATGCTCGGCCGATGGAACATATTCAAGTTAAACACTATTCCTTAAATTTTCATGAAAACTGAAAGAAAATAAAAGTGCCTAGGTCAATTGGAAATACCTGTATGTATCAAACATAAACACATGTTATTGTTGTTGTAATTCCATGCAATTAAAATGGCTATAACTCACTTGATTATGAATCGATCTCAATTAAATTTTGTGAACGCAAATATCTTATATCTATATAATTGCAAAATTTCAAAAAGTTTAAAGGTGCCGTTTTGATTTTATGGGCGAAAATGTAAAATCTACAAATCGTACTATTATTAACAAAGCTGAGTGAATTTCGATTTCTGAGATATTTGTTGCCCTTGTTATTACAAAAGCCGACATTCGGGATAATTTTCAGATTTTTCGGCTCAAAGATGTCCAATCGCGTGAGGGAGACACAAATTTTTGGTACATTTTGCCTCCCCCTGGACCCTCTAATTTAAAATCTGAAATAAGAAAGTTATTTTATGATTTTTTGATTTCAGATTCTAAAAGTTCTAATCAAGACCTTTCATTTGATATCCAACTCGACTACCTTTAGTTTTAAAAGGTTTTTAAGGGCTAATTCGTTATAAGGGGAGACCCCCCCCCCCTTTAATTTTTTTTTAAATTTTTGGGAAGACCTAAACTTTTGAGAGACTATCACTTCTGACCTACTCACAAAGTTTGAGCATTCTAGCTTCTATAGTGTCTGAGGAAACTAGCTGTGACGCACGGACAGACAGACGGACGGACGAACAGACGGACAGTCAGGTCGCGAAACTATTAGGTGTTTGCAAAAAAAAATTTTACAAAGACCTAAAATAAGCAAAAAAATATACGTGATGAATTGATAGCCTTGTTTCCTTTGGAAGTCGGTTAAAAATGCTATTATTATGACAATATTTTACTTTAAAATGTTCAATGTTTTAATAAAATTATGCATGAAATATGAAATACATATATATTACCGTCAATAAACACAAAGCCTGAACACCGTTTTAAGGGGGGAAAGAATACCTTAACGGGAATGTAAGCTACTTTATAGCTGCCCCCGATGTTAGGCCGGACAAAACAGAAAAAAATCCAAACGGAAATTCAAATTGCTTCTCATTAAATGGGCCTTAATAATGGCATTCAAGTTGAATTAAAAAAGATTCGGGCGATCATAGTTAATCTACTTAACGGGAAAGTAATCAAAATTTTTCTACTTAACCACGCGGTTAACCGCCAATTTCCGCAAATCAAATTCTTTTCGGTGAAAAAGTAATTGATGCGCACTTTTATGGATTTAGATGAAATTGTAACAGTGTTTTTAGATTTTAACACTATAAGAACGTATAACTTGTTAGTCATACATTCTTATAGTGTAAATTCGCTAATGATTAGTGCCATTTTCTTTAATTAAGTTGATGGATTCCCGCAATATTTACATCATTCCTAATTTGGGTTTAGTTCGGGTACATTCGGCATACAGAAATCATTCCGAAACTTGAATGAAGAGAAATCATAAAATTGTTAAGGATCCTATCGGTGGAATTCGAATAGTGCAAAGTTTATTTAATAAAGTGATGCATGTTATTTGCTTCTTATGATTAAAATTAACCAAGTTGATTTCCACATTTACGTGCTATATATCAAACGGAATATTGAATCTCTTTTTTTCTGAATTTTAGGAATTTTTTAACTCAATCAAAAAATTGCCAAGATCAAAATAAGCAATTTAACGGAAATGTAAGATAGAGCCGAAGTTTGTATTGTAGGCTAGCCGAAATCATTAGAAAAGCATAGGTTGTCATATTGGGAGTCAAAACGAAGGCAACCGAATCGGTGAGGGAAAAAATGAAATTTTTCAAAAGTTGGAACGCTCACGTATAATCATATACAAGATTATAATCTCTCTATGGTCTTATACTGCTATGATATTCATTGATTTCCCTGTGCTTTCAAAAAATTAAATCCGATTGTTTTTCGTTGCGTTTTCGAGATTGTTTAATATAATATATTTTGCAACACCTGTGATGTCTAACATGCATTCTGCTAGAATAAATTTATAAAAATCGGTAATGTGAGTATATATCGTATCATTTTGTATCATCGATTCTAAAGTCTACGAGTATGTGACTGGCAACAAATTACGAGTAAACGTATTAATCCAAACATCCGCGTAGACGGTTGCAAGCCCGTTTGAGAAAGAGGAGGGATATCCTCGTTTCCCGCTCCCCAGCTTCCATTATTCCTCATCCTAAATCCTACGGCCAAAAGGTAGTAAACGGTCTCTGCTCTGCTAGTAAATCCTACCCTTTATGGTAACGCAAGAGGATGGAGGCAAATATCCCGCGCTTGATAACGGAATTGAAAGTAATAAACATGCCGCCGGAATCGAGGTTGGGCGATGAGCCAACTCCCCGTCCCTGGGAAACTCTAGATTGTTTTACAACCTGCAATAAAGCCATGCATTGGATTGGATCTACGGCAACGACCTCGCAACCGACGAAAGGACTATGGAACTGGATACTGGAATGTCATGTCATATCACTGAACTACCCTGGTGCTGTTAAAGACCTTTTACAATAGGCTAGTCAATATAAATTAAACATACTGGCAATCCAGGAAACGAATTGGACTGGAAGTGATATTCAAGATATGAGGTTGAAATTTCCTGGAAAGCGAGAGCTCGAAGTGGCCCTCATTGTGGATAGGGGGTTCAAATCACCGTCATCGATTTTAAGGCAGTCAATCAACTGTTGTGTTTGATCCGTAAATAAGTGGAATTCTTCAAAATTTGTCTGATAAATGTGCACGCCCCGAACGAAGAAAAGGACGAAGAAACGAAGGGAACGTTTTACAATCATCTTAAAAGATTAGTCAACTCATTGCCTACAAACGAGACAAAAATAGTTCTGAGTGATTTTAACGCTAAGGTTGGCAATGAGATATATCATCGGGGAATAAGTGGAGCATATAGCCTCCACGATGAAACAAATGACAACGGCCAGCGCCTGATTGACTTCGCTTGTAGCAGCAATCTAGTCAAACTTTCGGCATACTTCTCACATCGCCGCATGCATAAAATGACCTGGGTATCACCAGACGGCAACGCATAAAACCAGATTGACCTTGTTTTGATCAAACAACGTTGGGCCTCAAACATATATGACGTCCGTACATACGGAGGAACCAATTGTAACTCAGATCATCGCTTAATCAAATTTATTTATCGATGTAGTATATTAAAGACGTATTCAGCGAAGAACAGCCCTCTACAGAAACTTGGTATCGAAAGGCTCCAAACGATGCTTGTGGCAAAACATTTTACGGTGACCCTCGACAACCACTTAGCTCCCATCCTATCAGAAACATCACTGGAAGCAAGGAGCTCAGGCTGGAAGTGAAAGCGGCTATTGAGACCATTGCAGAACCGATAATAGGACAAGAGAAATGATGCGTTAGACAAAAAGAACTAGGCGTACAAAGAATACGTAAGGAGAAGAAAACTATGAAAATCTCAGTAGAGTAGTGAATAAGATAATTAGAATTAAGAAACGAAAATACTATAATGACTAATTGGGAAGTATCGATGTAAATATAGCGAGCAACAATACATGATAAGCATAAAAAGTAGTGAAAAGCCTGAAATGTGAGTATCAGCCCTAAACCACGCTTTGTCGTGATGACATCGGCAGTATCATCGCTGATGAAACCAAGATTAAGGAAAGATGGGCATCATATTTTAAGAACCTCCTTAGTCCTCCGCACAGCTCCAGAGCATCAGAGCCTATGGATGTCTGCGAAGGGCTTCCATTGGCCCCACCAAATCTGGGGGAAGTTTGTTTCACTATCAACGCCCAAAAGAATAGTAAAGCGCCGGGTATCAATGGGATTCCAGTGGAGCTCATTAAAAATGGTCACAGTGGTGTCCAGAAAGACAACCATAAAGTCATTCACCACATTTGGCAGCATGAACATATGCCAAACGAGTGGACCCAATCAATTATATTCCCTATCCACAGAAAGGTAACAACCTACAGTGCGAAATTTATAGAGGCAAATCACTACTTTGCACGTCGTACAAAATATTTTCAAAGACCTTAGAAAATAAAATCGGATCATACGCCAACAGTATTATTGGGGAATATCAAGCAGATAGATCGAAAAGAGACCAATTGTTTACAATCAAGCAGGTACTTGAGAAGTGCTTGGAGTTCAACATGGACCTTCGCCAAATTTTCGTTGACATTAAGTAAGCATACGACAGAATTGGTTGTAAAGTGCTGTACCAAATAATGCTTTGCTTTGGTATCCCAGCCAAATCAATCCATCTCATTAAAATAAAAATGACGTCGACAACCTCTCAAGTCCGTATCAATAACCTCCGATGCCTTTGACAAAAATATCGGACTAAAGCAGGGAGATAGGCGGGCCTCTTGCTATTCAATTTGGCTCTGGAATATGTCATAAGAAAGCTTCCTGTCGATATAAGAAGTTCGTTACTAAACAAGTCGAGCCAAGTGGTAGTCTGTGCAGATGACATCATAATTTTGTAACGGTTGTTAACAACCACAAAAGAACTTTTCCTGAAACTCGACAGCGAAGCAAAACTAGTAAGCTACAAATCAACGAGAATAAAACAAAGCTCATGATGCAATCGAGGAGAAGCAGCCCAAATACGCAAAATATGACGCTTGGCAAGTACAGCATCGAAAATATGGCCACATTTAGTCACCAAATAACGAGAACTAATAATAAAAGAGACGAAATACGCCAAAAAATACAGGTTGCAAATAAAATATTTTATTTAGTTTGACGATCTTGAAGACCAGCTGCATACACAGGAAAACAAAGCTCCGAGTATACAAATCTGTGATAAGACCTGTGTTATGATATGGGGCCCTAACCCAAGCATCCGTAAACATATTGGACTCCTGTGAAAGGCGGGTCCTGCGGCGAATATGCTAACTGGAGCGAAGCTAGATGGTGATCAATGGTGATACAACCATGAGCTGTATGAAGGCATCAACGATGGTAAGACTGCGGAAGCTGCAATCTATTACATGAACCGTATGGACGCCTTGGGATCAGGAAAATGCCGGGTTTTCAAGGAAGCCCTAGCCAAGGCAAAATTAAAGCTTCGATGACCCGCATCCTACAGCTAAACCTACACCGCAGTTCAACCGCCCAAAATCCGCTTGAGCAGTCTAGGAGGGACACGAAAACCGACTTCTTGCTGCTGAGCGAGCAATATCATGATAAAAGTTCAGCATCATGGTATCCTGATGAAACTGGCACTGCCGCCATCTGAGTTCGAAATAGTGACCTCCAGGCGGAAAATTGTGGACGTAGGGATGGTTTTGTGTGGGTTCGGCGCTGAGAGACCACCTTCTTTATTGTGTACCAAACGCCGAACGAATCGATATCATCTTTCCAAGCCAAGCTCAATGCTCTGGAGGGCACTGTCTCGAACGCAGAGGGCAACCTGCAAATTGGGGGTGACTTTAACGAGAAAGCAATCGAATGGGGCATGCCTCAAAAAGATCTGCGGGGAAAAAGAGTCCTAGAAATGGTGGCCAGGACGGCGCTCGTCATACTAAACACCGGCAATATGCTGACCTTCCGTCGTACTGGCTGTGAAGAAACCATGACATCCGCCTGGGAGTCCTTAGTATGGAGGATACACAACTGGAGAGTATTAGAGGACTACTCAGCTAGTGATCACCAGTACATTCTGCTTGAGATAAGCGATGTTGTCTCTTGACGTCCGTGCTCTCGGCTTCCTACAATTGGATGGAACATCGGAGGGATGGACATCGAGAGGTTCGTCAAGTTTCTTACAGCAGGTGTACCGCTGCAGGGGGCTTCGGATGGGATGGAAGAACAGGCAGCTCAAGACGTGGTGAACTCTACTATGAGCATCATCACGACTGCTTGCAAAGCTTCTATACCCCGTTGAAAATCCCGGGACGGTGAGCCCCCAGAAACCACTGAAAAGCGAAGGGAGTGTCACAAGCTTCGGCGTGAGGTTCAACGTGCACGGAGCCAAGACGAGGCAAGCAACCACGCAGCAGCGTATAAGTCGGCCAGGAAATGCCTTCGCAAATTGATCGACAACAGCAAGGCTCGCTGCTGGCAAGATCTAGTGGACAGTGTGAACAAGGACCCGTGGGGCCTTGGCTACAAGCTAGTTATGCGGAAGCTTGGTGCCCTATGGAAACCTTGCATACATGATGTGGAAAAGATGGGCGAGATAGTGCGGGCACTCTTCCCACCCATCCCGTCCGTGTTGACGCTATCCATGGTGAAACAGCAGTCGAGTGTCCACTCTTCACACAGCCGGAACTGGAGGAGGCAGTCCTCTCATTGAAAGAAAGGAAGGCTCCAGGTCCAGATGCTGTTCCGGCTGAGGTGTTGCAGCTTGTCTATCACCATTGTCCTGATTTGCTGCTCAGTACATTCAACGCTTGCCTTCGGGACGGGGTTTTTCCGATACGATTAAAGGTGGCGAGGCTCGTGCTGATCAGTAAGGGGAAGGGAAATCCCGGATTACCGTCTGCATACCGCCTGTTATGCATGCTAGACATGGCTGGGAAAGTGCTAGAGAAACTCATCAAGGGAAGACTCACTGACGCGATTCGTGCTGCTGGGGGCCTAGCTCCTCGGCAGTATGCCTTTAGAGCAGGACGCTCTACCATTGATTCGATTGTAGAGGTGGTGAGCGCCGTCCAAAAGGCAGAGGCATATAGTCGCACCAAACGACGGATCATCCTGTTGGTGACATTCAACGTCAAGAACGTCTTCGACTCCGCTGGATGGGTGGATATTCTGGATACGCTGGAAACCCCTTTTCAAGGTCCAGAATATCTAATGCGGCTTATGAGCGACTACTTTAAGGAACGAAGCCTGCTCTACGACACGACACAGGGCCTGCGAACGATGGAAATTACATCGGGTGTTGCCTAAGGATCTATCCTTGGTCCGGACCTAGAGTAAGGATGAACAGTATTGGAGGCATATTAATCGAATCGAAGCCATCGGTGAAGTACCTGGGGCTACTGATCGACTCGAAGATGAGTATCTCTGAGCAAATTAGGGAAAGGATTGAGAAGGCTGCTTCGGGAATATCGGCTCTGGGTTGACTTATGGCCAACGTAGGGGGACCCAGCCCATCAAGAAGACGCCTCTTGATGAGTGGTGTAGGGTCAGTGCTACTGTACGGAGCAGAGGTATGGGGTGACGCTCTCAATAAGAAGGTATACCGAAAACCTTTGGCACAGGTGCAGAGAAGAGGAGCATCCGACGGTCTCTGACTCGGCGGTGAGAGTTATTGCAGGCGTGACACCTGCCGCCCTCCTTGCTAGAGAGCGCAACGCTATTTACCTGCGCTGAAACAAGGATGCGAGGAAGATGGTTGTCCGCGAGGAGAGACAGCGTTCATTCAACGATTGGCAGCAGTCTTGGGTCAGTTGCACGAAGGGAAGGTGGATTGCGCGCCTCATCCCGGACATGAGAGCGTGGCTGAATCGAAGGCACGGTGAGACTGACTTCTATCTGACCCAGGTTCTGTGCGGGCATGGGTGTTTTCAGCCTTACCTGCACAAGATTGGTAAATCACGGTCCCCCGATTGTCGGTATTGCCCAGAAGATGAGGAAAATGCCTTCCACACATATTTTGCGTGCACAAAATGGCTCAGGCTGCAGGGGGAACTCTACAGGGGACGGGAGCTTACCCCAGATAATATAGTCACGGTGATGCTCAAAGCGGTTGACAAATGGAACCAGGTGGCACATTATGCTCGGGCAGCCCTAAAAGATAAAAAGAACTCACAGCAGGGGGCCGCTGGGGATCACTTGTCTGGCACTTCCTCGCTAGGAAAATGATCCCTGAGCTTGAAGGCGCCTCACGGTGTAACGAAACGAGACCTGGCCCGAAGTAATGTGTCAAACGGTTCCAGGCTGGGTTCTTAGGTTGACAGGGGAGGTGTTTACTTGGTTGTCCAGTCGCCTTCTTGCGAGCATGGGAGTCCCACACTCTGTGCATAAATGGCATTCACCTCCCTACCACAAAAAAATTATATATATATATTTTCAATTCAATTTTCGCTGCTGGCCTTAAACAAAATACTCGTATATATAAAGAAAAGCTTAATGTGATTTGGCTTGCAGCTCAAAGCATCGTGGGACGTGGCTGTATTTTTTTCGATACAATATGAAGAATACATGTGTTTATTAGTGCATAGAGCCATCAAGCGACAAGTGTATGTTAATTATGTGCGTTTGCCAAACGGGTAAGTGCTATTCTGTATCATAGTACATTCACATAGTATCCACACCTTCCATTTACCCTGTATTGCACACTTTCTGAATTTTTCCAGGGGCCGGTCGACTGAGCCAAGGCACGTCAGCTGAGCCAAGGCACGTCAGTTAAGCCGGGGCACGTCAGCTGAGCTAAGGCACGTCAGCTGAGCCGAAACAATATAAAAAGCAAATAAAATTTCCGACGCACGTGTTCTTTTAGGCATTTCAGAACATGGGAATGATGCTAGATCCTAATAAAAAACTAAAAGCTTGCATAGAACTAATTTGTTTTTCTGCAAAGTTATTGATTTTTTGATATCTTGTAATCCTGGAAACTTTCATCGAAGCACATTTTTATATTCACACCACTACCGACCTGCTACCGATGATTTATGGTTCGCTCTTTGCCGTGTGTTAGGAGTTTTCCGAAGGCTGTATTGAGTGTGGATACTATGTGATTATACTATGATCTGTATCATAGTATATTCACATAGTATTCACACTCTGTCTAGCCTCCGGTATAAAAACGAACGCAAGCCAAAGAGTGAACCATAATTCTTCAGTAACAGGGAGGTAGGTAAACGATGAGAGATTTTAGCATTGCCAGATCTAAAAAAAATATAGTTTTGTCCATTTACAGAAAAAAACAATTCGTTTTATAAAATCTTGTAGTTTTTTATTTGTATCTGGCAACACTCCCATGTTTTGATATGTGTGGAAAACACGTGCATCGGGAATTTTCCTTGGGGTTTATTTTGTTTTTGAATAAGTCAGGCCCCGGTGAAGCTAACCGGCCCCTGGAAAAATTCAGTAACTGTACAACACTGGGTAAATGGAAGCTATGGGTACTATATGTGTATACCATGATCTGTATTACGAATTTTACATCGCGAACTATAGCTGTGTTTTTTGTTTGAGCTAATTTCATGAGTGTATTGTCTCTGCTAGAGACAATATACTCCTTGAGCATTGGTCTCAACTAAAGACATTACATAGTTTAAAGGCTGGCCTGCTGCTAGAAACAGCTAATTTCATTAGTGTATTGTCTCCGCTAGGGACAATACACTCCTTGGATACTGGTCCTAACTAGACGCAGAACATAGTTCGAAAGCTGGGTTCCGCTAGAGACATCTCATTTTATGGGTGTATTGCCTATACTAGAGACAATAAACTCCTTGGGTACTGGCCTGAAATAGAGACAGTACATAGGTCAAAGGCTGGTCTCCGATAGAGACAGCTAATTTCATGAACGTTTTTTCTCCACTAGAGACAATACACAAAGCGATTGTTGATCTTCTCTATAGACAACAAAAGGTTTTAGTCACTGACCTCCACTGAAGACACTGAGTTTCATGGGTGCATGGTTTCTGGTAGGGACAGTACACTCCTTGAGTATTGTTGTCCATTTGAAACAGTACCAGCACCAAATATTGTTCTCTGCTAGAGACAATATTAGTTTTCTTTTACAGAACTGGTAACCATTTACATTGATTTTCAGAAACTTTGAGTGTAGGAGACACTTTCAACAAGCTGACAAATAAATAATTTGATAAATTGACTGAAATATTTAAAAATAGTTTTCTTTTGAATTAATTCGTAAGTAAACGAAATATTCCCTGTATTAGCATATAAAAAAAACGCTTTATCTGAATTGAATGGATTATGATAAAAAACCTACTTTAAGCCTTATAATTATGGAAATTCAATTTAAGATTTCATATTGTGAAATATCCATACGCGTTGTACGATAGGAATTAGAAACTGGTTTGAATAAGAAAATAACAACAAAACACCAAAAATGGTTCCCGTTTTTAACAATTGATTATGTATGTTAAAGCCAACTTTTGCCATATTCAATGTGTTATGGGCACCGCAGTACAAATATAACTCGGTTTACGTCTCGTTATTCCTCTCTGTGTACTCTGAATGGCAACTTATGCGAAAAGTTGTGAATTGTTATCCAACCATCTACGGGAACGGCGGTCACATCATGCATTAGCGCAAGTGGGGTTGTATTCATATTAAGAATTAAAACATATGCACACAAGACTTCGCTATCCATCGTACCACCTCATTAACAGTGGAACAAGTTGTTTAAACGCATATGCAATCAAGCAAATCGAGTGAAAGCTTGAGCTTTGTGCTTCTCTAAGTCACAGAGAGATGGCGATAAAAAATGAACTTCGATCAGTGGTTAATTTTAATAGTCTTCATCATTTTGGATGGTAAGCAATTAAGTCAGCATAGTTGTGCTATATGTTAAATAAAAGTTATACAAGTAGGAAAATTGAGAAGTATTTCTTCATTCACTGGCTCACAGGCATGCGCCCGTGCTTACTCTATCCCAAGGCACTTAGCTCAGGATGAGCCAATAAGGATACGTTCAACTGCGAATTAGGGCCCCAAGGCTAATAATTGATTGTTTTATCAATCTAACTGCCTACTCAAAGCATCAGCCCAATAATTAGCATCCCCAGGCATTACGACCGGAGCAAGCAGTTGCATTATTAATTGATTGATACATTAATATAACTGCGTTATCAAGACTAGCGTCCTTAGGCGATTATGCCCGGGGGCAGCAGCTAAAGTCTTAATTGATTGGTTACTTCAAATAAGATATCAAATTATATCATTCATTTCATTTCAACAACATACATAATTAAAGTATATATAAATAGCGAAAATTTGCCGTTCCATGAATACCCTAAATTTATATATATGCAGGCACTAAACCGCATTAACTAGATCTGTAATGAATGAATTAGCTTAGAAGAATCCATTATTAAAATATTCTATTACCCATAAACTAAATTTAAGCGTGATAAAATAGCGAAACTAAGTTTCTTTAACATTGATCTACCTGCTCTACGACACGATACAGGGCCAACCAAGGACGGAAATTACATCGGGTGTTGCCCAGGGATCTATCCTTGGTCGGGACCTGTGGAACGTGTCTTACGATGGGCTACTGAGACTTGAGATGCCAGATGAGTTGCGCTTGGTCAGCTATGCGGATGATTTGCGGCTCCGGTCGCAGGCTAGATATGCTAATGCGCCGAGTGGGAGACTGGATGACTGCTCGCGGGCTCAGTTTAGCACTGGAGAAAACCAAAGTGGTCATCTTGAAAAAAAAGAGAATCCCTAGAGTAAGGATGATCAGTATTGGAGGCATTTTAATCGAAGCCAGCGGTGAAGTACCTGGGGCTACTGATCGACTCGAAGATGAGGTTCTCTGAGCAAATCAGGGCAACGGCTGAGAAGGCTTCTTCGGGAATATCGGCTCTGAGTCGACTTATGGCCAACGTAGGGGGACCCAGCCCATCAAGAAGACGCCTCTTGATGAGTGCTGTAGGATCAGTGCTACTGTACAGAGCAGAGGTATGAGGTGACGCTCTCAGCAAGGAGGTATATCGAAAACCTTTGGCACAGGTACAGAGAAGAGGAGCACTGAGGATTGCATCTTCGTATCTTACAGCCTCTGATTCGGCGGTGAGAGTTATTGCAGGCATGATACTTGTCGCCCTCCTTGCTAGAGAGCGCCGCGCTATTTACCTGCGCCGAAACGAGGATGCGAGGGAGATGGTTGTCCGCGAGGAGAGACAGCGCTCGCTCAACGATTGGCAGCAGTCTTGGGTCAATTACAAGGAGGGAAGGTGGACTGCGCGCCTCATCCGCGCCACGGTGAGACTGACTTCTACATGACCCAGCTTTTGAGCGAGCATTGGTGTTTTCAGTCTTACCTGCACAAGATTGGTAAGTGTCGGTCCCCCGATTGTCAATTTTGCCCAGGAGAGGTAAAAAAATGGGTCAGACTTCAAAGGAGCTCTACAGGGAGACGGGAGAGCTCACCCCGGATAATATAGTCGCGGTGATGCTTGGATCGGTTGACAAATGGAACCAGGTGGCACATTATGCTCGGGAAGTCCTAAAATATAAAAGGGATTCCTAGCAGCCGGGGGCTTTGGGGCTGGGGGATCGCTTTTCTGAGATTTCCTCTTCCTCTCTCCCCTCCCGCTAGGAAAGGGATCCCCTAGCTTGAAGGCGCCTCACGGCGTAGCAAAACGAGACCTGTCCCGAAGTAATGTGTCAAACGGTTCCAGCCTGGGTTCTCAGGTTGACAGGGGAGGTGTTTAGTGGGTAGTCCAGTTCTTGCGAGCATGGGAGTCCCAGGCTCTGTGCATAAATGGGATTCAAGAAAAAAAGAGCACTGATCTTCAACTTATTTGGATTAAGATACTGTATTGATATGTTAATTCGTCTTAACTGAATCGACTCACAATTAAACCAATGGCGTTAGAAGGCTAACCAACAGAAGCTGCAGTCCTCCTTCAAAGACATATCTAGCAGAGGATATCTTCCTGATTATTGGACAAGATCATTAATATATTCAACTTCACGTGCAATTGTATAACATAATCAAAAAACCAAATGAAATTAACTCATTAAATAGAAGCCTTTCGTTACTTATCGGGTATTTACAAGTATGTATGTAGTAGCAGGTAAGTGGTATGGAGTGTGACCTCTCTGTCGCTGGGAGCCTTAATGTGTATACAAGATACATTCAATTCATGCCAGTGTACATAGGGTATACTGGTAACATAACGAGATTGGCACAGCCGGTAGGATATCGTTTTTCCAAAGTTCACAGTGTAACACATTGTGTAGCAAAATTAAATGGGATGTAAATCTTTCTTCCCAGCCAATATCCAAAACCACTCAACTACTGCATGACACCACTGTTGTTTATACTGTCAATCAAACCAGATCAGTATTCTCAAAAAATAAAAATAGTCACATTGATCATCTAAATAACGAAAATATAATATTAATATCCAATAACGTATACAGAGAAATATTCAGTTTATATTCAAAAATCTTATCTTGCGTGTTTCGAGATCACTCAGACAAACTCTTAAACGATTCAAACATAATTTAACATACAATTTATCAAAGACGTAAATTGTCAGTTGACTAACATGAAAGACAATAACCACTACACGTAAGAATTAAACACAAACAGCTAAAGGTTCGCTTATAGTCCAATTAAAGGGAATCTGGAAAAGCCGGGAAGAAAGGTTCAGCTTCCAGTGGAGAAGGGCTTCCAGGCAGTGCTATCTAGAGCATCTTAAAAAAATTGCTACCTTACGAACGGAAAAAATTAAGCCTAAACATTCGTAAAACATAGAATCCTCGGATACAGTTCGGGAGAAGAAGAATAGGAAGCGGCAAAAAGCTATTGCGCAGACATACTAGGTAAAGCCACCGATGATAGATCGTGTGCGAATGTTATGCAAGAGATTAAGGAAACGATTAAACCAGAAGAAATAAAAACTGCCATAAAAATGTGCAGCAGAATGGTTGGGATTCCCTATTGGTGGAGTTCGGACTAGAAGCCACTAAAAAAGATGCATTCGATGACGGAGTCAAAAATTTCCTTAAAGAGAAGGCAACCGAAGTCTTACTTGAACCTAAGGTTGCTCTTGAAACAAGGGACATTGACTGTGCTACGGGTTTACCCTAGGTAAAGATGCCTTAAAGAAAGTTCCTACCAGCTTTAGCGGAGCAAAACTTAGGCTGAAAAATCCAAATCACAGAGGCCAGCGCATGGCCATTGTTGGCATCTCAGAGAAATATGACGAACACATGAGAGAAAAGGGGAAACTCAGAATCAGTTAGGTTGTTTGTTGAATAATAATAATAATCACACAGCTGTCCAAATCTGCGTATCTCATTCCATGTTTGTAACGGAGTTCAAGATGATATGGTCAAAATCACGCTCAACCATGTGATCATTACCCAGTTTTTTAATTAGTCCCCATTACAACAGTGTGGGCTGATAGTCCAACAGCAGCATTAGAAGCTCAAACTCGATGCCACCACTGAGGTTTGAGCTTGGGAGCTACTGCGTAAGTGGAGTGTGTGACCTAATCCACTCCTCGACACTTGTTGAATAACGCAAATAGCAATACCACTCCAGTATCTTGGTGTTCAGCATAACAATGTTTCTTTAAGAAGATTTTCGCTCAAAATATCGTTACCTAGACTATAGACGAGACTATTTTGGATCCTGATAGACTCCATAATAGTTTGGACAAGCGCTGCTCAAAACAAAATGCCACACGTGCAATATTGCGATGAAACCAAGCGCGGTGGCTAGTTTCCAGAAGGCAATTTATCCCTTGTAGAGAAATGTAGCCAGCAACACCAACCTCGGTGATTTCTTAAAGTTATCTCGAACTCAAAAGCCTGCAAACTATCAAAGCCGTATACGACTTTAATACATAAATTCCAGGGGGGCAGGTGCAACTGGGGCAAACATCGTGGTCAAAAATCCACAAATAAAATCTTTTTTAAAAAATCGGCAATAATTCAATTCCTTCTAAATAAACCATAAAAATTAAATAGCTTGGGAAAATCTATGAAAATTAAACAAAATCAAAGCAAACAGAAGGAAAAAAATATTTTTATTTTCCTGAAAACCATTCATTGTCAGGAACTCTAAGTACTTAGGCTCACCAAATAACTTCTAACTTTAAACTGAATTAAAAATCAACAAACTCAATCTAATACAAACGTAATCAAAATTTTCCAGATTGGGCGCCGTTCTGTTACAACCACGGAGATCATTGCAGTCGCTGACATTAGAATTTGGCAGCGGGTTATCTATCTTGGTGTGCTATACTGAGGCCGGCTAACGCTCAGTCGCGTCGCGGGCCTTCCGGGAAATCCTATGCTCATGCTGAGCCACTTTGCATACACTAACGAAAACGAAATACGAGAGAATGGGAAGGATTGGGGGGATCCACTTCAAGATGTGAAAAAATAACGTCCACGAAACATAAATGAGTTTAAACTCAATTTTAATAAATCGACAATTCAAAAGAATATGATAATATGCAATTATGGAAGCCCGAAAAATTTAAAGGAGCAAACTAAGCCCTCTTTTAATTCCAATAATGTCGAAAGTCTAATAATGCAACATAATCATAAAAATCAGTTCAAAAGTAAAAATGGAAGTTGATCAAGTGAAATAAATCTAAATTATTTCCGTTTATAGACAAAAAACTAAAATTACTAACACATTTTTATGCTTCTGAGCAGTCTGCAATTCATGCTTATCCACTACTGTTAAGATTTAACGTATTTGAAGTTCACTATACTTCAATCACGATCCCTTGATTACCCTTTCAAATATAGTGATTTGCATAAAACCATGCTCGCACCAAGTATCAGTATAGCTATATGCAAATCGTCATCCACTTAGGAATATTTGTATTTGATGAAATTAAAAAGATTTTTTCCCCTAAGAGAACTCACACCCACGGTTTTAATAGTGTCAGCGTGCTACCGTTGATGCTGAGAAGGTGAGTACTCGCAACATTTGCTGATTTTTCTTCGCCCATTAGGGATTGCACGATCAAGTTCCAATTGATTGTAGTGAGCAAGTATTTAAACGCTTGTGCTGGTACTAGCATCATGAAAGAATGTCATTGCAATAAATGAATAGGAACAACAGCTACTATGGAGAAAAATTGAGAGTACTATTATGGCGAGGAGTGATTTTTTGGACGGACTAGATGCCCACTAAGTTATAATATGGTTTAAAATCAGAGCATGTTGGATGGATATACAGCCAAATCGTGGTACTGACCATATCACCTTCTCAAGTGCCAACATATTTGATCAAGATAATGAGATACTCTAACTATCTCTAAGCGAAGGCTCAAAAGGAGCTGTAGTAGACTAAACAAAAATTCAAGCGAAGAAAGTTAAGTTTTTTCATAAAGAAATAAAATACAATGGAAAAAAATTGAAATTTATTTAATGGATAGAAAAAGTTATGATTTTCATTAACAGAAATACTAAGAGAAATTAACAATTAGTGATAACAGGGAATTAAGAAAGGGAAAATAATTAAATATTTGAAAATGAATACGTGCCCAAGGAACTCAGAACTTGATTTGAATGAAGTTCAGTTTTAATGAACAAGAAAATGCCAACAATAGACGAATTTGCAATAGTGTCTTCCAATCAGGTCCTCGGTCTTTCCGCTTGACGTCTACCTTGTGCTCTACCCTTTAATGTTCTCTTGGGTAGCCGGCTTTCTTCCATTTTTTCCATATAGCCTGCCCACTGCAATTCGCGTAAATTTACGCAAGCAGATTCAGGTGGTTTGTCAAATAGTTCATACAACTCATCATTGTAACAAAGTTTTTGGCCAAAAGAAAAAGTTTTCAGCCGCCGAAGCGTACGACCGAGCCTATCTGATGAAATCGATGGTCAATTCTCCAGGCACCCATAGCTTCTACTGTTCCTCTTCTTGTATGGGTTCTCCGGATGCGTGTCCCATCCATTTGTATACAAATCCCTCCATTACCTGCAGGTCTGGCAGTTATGGCAACTGGCTCTGGATAGTTTGCATCAGCTAGGTGTAGCCAGCCGACTTGAAGGTCCTCTTGGGCCAACTCGGCTCCTTCCGGGGGCAAGCATCCTCGATAAGGTGTCCTGTACCACATGTTGGCTTGCTTTCCAGTATCGAATCGCAAAGTCAAACGCATGCATTTCAAAGTCCATCTTGCCAAGCGGCCACGGAGGTCAGTTTGGCTCATCGGCCATTTAAGGGACGCATGATGGTGTTGCATTAGTTAGTTTTATGCAATTAGTTTATTTTGAATTGTTAAATATTCACTTATTCTCAATTACTAGTTAAAACGGCGTGAAATTACTTCAGCCAGTAATTAAATAGTGGGGTATCCCCCAATCTTATTTGGGAGTCGTAAGTAACAAATACTCGACTCCCGCGTACGTTAATCAGGCTCTGCCTGTTGTACTTTATTATTGCACTCTTTCGGGAAGGTACCGCGGCCTAGACACCATCGAATCAATATACTTTTAGAACCCTGCAAAATCGTGGATGCGAAATTTTTTTGTAGTGGGCCCTTGTGCTGGGGAAATCACGGCAGAGCATTCACGCGCTCTCAAACAAGACCAATTCCGGCGAGCACCAATATCTTTGCTCACCGAGCTAGCAGACCATCACTGCAGTCATTTACGGACATTGATCATCCTTCTTTACCGCCAACACCACCGCCAAATATTTCTGGTCAGAGACAGTGTAGTTGCGCTGGGCTAGGCTTAGCTTGTGAGACATAAAGGCTATAGGCATTTCCTTGCCGTCTTCCTTAATCTAGACTAAGACTGCTCCCATTCTATGTTGACTCAAATACAATGGATTGAGAACGGTTTGTTGAAGCTCGGGGGTGTAGTACAGGAGTTGTTGTCAGGCTCTTTTTTAGCTCTTCAAAGGCCCGCAAACCGGGCTTTTCCTAGATGAATTTTCTTCCCTTGCGCAGCATATCCGTCAAGGGTGGGGTGATAGTCGCATATATCACGTACAAATCGGCGTCGATTGCCTTTGTCTTATCCGGGTCGGTTTTGATGTACTTATCCTCATTACGAACTGATTTTTCTGGATGTTGATGGCTAACCCTGCCTTTTGGATATGCAAAGCCACTGCCTGAAGCAGGACTTTATATTCGTCAAAGGTCTCGGTTATTAGCAATAAATCATCCAGGTATACGAAAACTTGGTGTCGTAGGTGTGGTGGTTTTACTTTATCCATAAGGCGCGTCATTGTCTGTGGGGCACTACACAGTCCAAAAGGCATAGTCACAAATTGGTACAATGAGCGACTTGGGACCGTGAAGGCTGTCTTCTCCTTTGAGCTAGGATCTAAGGAGACCTGCCAGAAAGTGGCTTTGAGATCTAAGCTAGTAATCAAATGGGCTTTAGGTAATCAACTTAACACACCCTCGATCAATGGTAGGGATTATACGTATTTAACAGTGACAGCATTTAAGCGCCTGGTATTTAAGCATAGTTGGACCTTATTCGGCTTAGCTACTAAGGTGACTGGTGAAGCCCATGCACTTTCCGATTCTTCAATCACGCCTTGTGCCAACATCCGATCATCTTCACCGGAGATATGGAAAAAGGTCTCTGCTTGATGAGCTTAGCATCCCCTCACATCTATAGTGTGAGATACCAGGGTTGTCCGGCTGAGACCTTCCTTCTCATGCAAAGAACAAACCGCTATAGCCGCGTTTAATCGTAGCTGTTGATTGGCATGTAGTGCATGTCGAAGTGAGCGAGAATTTAGTGTCAAATCATTGACGGTGGGTACAGACTCTGATTAATAAGAACTGGATGGGCTAAGCTCATATAAAATGCATGAGAGAGCATGCGATCGGTTTCTGCTCTCTTCCGAACGATCTGTCTGTCATTTCCTCCCCGTCTACCTCTTGCTGGTCACTTTCTTGTTCCAGAAGCTGCCTAGATGCGATCTGTCTGTCAAGTTGACTGATGCGAATTGGACGCCAAATTGGCCAATTTGCAAGTTTCGTCGCGAATTTTATCCGATATTAAAACTGTGGTCAGTGTTCGCGATCTCAATTCTTTCCAAGTATTTAAACATTCGATTACGGTTTGTGATTCAAGTAACATTAACGTGTGACATTGTGAAATTAATTTAGAATTTCCAAATGAAATGTGTAGTGCCTTCGTGTAAAAATCATGGTCCAAAAGGATCTGTAGGTGTTTCCTTTCACAAGTGAGTAGTGAATATATTAATCTTTTGCATGTTTTTTTTCATACAATGCTGAAGGTTTTTCAAAAAGAAAACAAATTTTTGGTATTGTATGAAAATTTGTTTACATCGAGCAGCAGCCATGTTTGCTTGTGCAATTTGGCTCTCTCTAATGTTGTATACAATAGCGTTGCAGTAGGAAAAGTGGTCGCAGGGGTTGTTGTGACCATATTGTCACGTGGTTGTCCACTCCAGTATTATTTGATTACTCAATGGGTACAGAATCAAGTGCGGTGCTAGAAAATAATGCCTGGGCCCATTCAAATCGTCGGACGAAGTCAACCCCTAAGTATAGATTCTGTGTCAGCTGGGGTATTATGTAAATAAACAATGACTACTATGGAGTGTTGAGTTCCATCCGCCGTGTTTAACCAGGTAGTATGCTGAATTTGATCCGCATGATTTTTCACTAGTAGCCAGTACGCAGGGAGGAGACTTCTCGGCCTTTCTTCCACACGAGTTGTTTCTGCCAATCTAGGAACGAATGAAATTAAAGCCAAAGAAATATATAAAAAAAATTAAATAAATTTTTGATAATAATAAAAATTTAAAAAAATAAAATCTATCAATTATAAAACAAAAGACAATAAATCAAAATTAAACTAACTTCAAAAGAAATAGTTTGAGCAACAGAACGCAACCCTCCCAACAAAGCTTAATTAGAATTAGAAGATCAACCCACAATCATTACAGTATAGGCCCTCAAACTAGTACAACACAAAAAAAAATCCAAAAATTAGAAGAATATAAATTAACCAAATAAGGCATACACATCCACAAAGAAAGGGATAAAAAAAGAAAAAAAATAGGGGAAAATAATAAGAAATATAACTTTAAGCTAGAGAATAAGTTTGTTCTTTACTAAATAACTTAATTGCATCACAAAAGGCTGACGAATCCCTATCAACCCGACTTTATTAGGGCCCTTAGAACCTGAATATAACGTTAAAAGCTACTCTTATCATAGCACAAAAAAATTAATAATAAAGAACCAATAAAAGATAAAATTAATTCTATTAAATTCATTTACTATTTGTAATAAAAATCACATATATCAATTCTAAATTTATTGCACTAATCTGCCAAAATAGTAAATTAATTATTTTCATAACTAAAAAATTATTTCAAATATTTGGTCCTTTCGTACTAAAATATTTCAATAAACTAAAGATAGAAACCAACCTGGCTCACGCCGGTTTGAACTCAGATCATGTCCACCGGTGAGGTGAAATTAAAGCCGGTGAAGCTGAGGTGCCAACTCTCCATTATGCATGGTGTTGGGTCTCGAGCTTGCGTCACGAAGATCGCTGAGTGGTTCGCTTCATTGGTCAGTCCACCGTACGGAACTGAGTTTAGCATTGTCGGTATCTGTAGGAGTACTCTGGGGCTCTGGGATCCATACCCGAGCTCATTCGGGGAAGTTCCAGTCCTCAACCGGTCTAGATGTGGGAATAGCTGCATTACGATTCGGTTCCAGCTCGGTGGAATTCTTCTGCGACTAGTGAGCTGGCTGATCTTAGAGTCTTGGAACTCTCTCTCTCTCCATTTTTCCTATCCTGTCGGACAGCCCCTATAGTTAGATAAGACAGGATCGCATCACTGCCAGTTGCGTTTGGGGCGGCTGTTGGGATATCTGCCTGTGCTCCTGAAACTGGATCTTCCCTGCCCACGGCCCCCCGGATGTTTAACCGAAAAACCGAAACCACTCATCTATCACGCATAAAAAGATGTGTAGAATCCTTCCATAACATAAAGGCAAGGTAGCCTTCTATTTTCTTGGGAGGCTAGATAGATAGGAGAACTCCATCTGACTGATAGTTTCCATCAAGAAAATAGAAAGTCCTTCCAGGTTTTACCCTGAGACAAAACATCGGAAGGAATCTTTCGCGAAAAAAATAAAAAAAGGGAGAGCGGAAGCTACAACTCACGTGAAGTGACTGAAGGTATATCTCACACAACTCCACTACTGCTGTCCATGGGACTCTAGGACTGAGGTACCTTACGTCCTCCGTAAAGGACCAAACCGTCAGAAGAGGCAATTATTTCCCCGTAAGCGCATTTAGGCCCCACGTATGGCGCCATTTGTAATGATTTTAACTCTCGTTCGTTCGTTCGAGAGATTTCCCCAAGGAAATCTAGAGCAGTTCATAATCAACTTTATTCAATTCCTACTTTTAGCGAAAATACGAATGCTGTACTACTATAATAAATGATTTCAAAAAAAGATTTTCTTCATAACAAAATGATCGATTTGATAAACTTCTACCAACACGTTTAAATCGAATCGATGTATTCTAAACTGATAAGAATGAGCAATCAGAAAATAAGAGATAATACGAAAAATGCGCAAGTTTCTGAATGAGTAAAAGGAACATGGTTGATAAATTCCATATATGCTAAATGTATTCGTCTTCTATCTATGTATTTCTTTTTTCAAATTATAGGGAGGCGGAGGCGTGAAGAGATATTGAAGTTACAGGAAAAAGAACTATTCTGTGAAAATTTATTTTCCTACCTTGGAAGGTACTAAAGGATTAGAAATGATGGGAAGACATGATTTAGGAAAATTGATTGAATTGTAAAAGGAAAATATATCAATAGTAAATTTGATTCAGAGAGAGTTTTTTTTCACCCCGAGTAGGCTCTAGCGATTCCATTATCTAAGCCTTCCTATCTAAGCATTCGATTTTTTGAAACATTTTTTTTTTTATTTCGAATGCGAAAATAAGTATTTTAAAAGGTTTTGGCTTCTTGGATGCCTGAGAAAAATCTCCAAAATGTTGACAAAAATATATCTGCTTAGTGTATTTGTGCATCTGACGTGTGTTACCTGTGGCTTATATTTACATACGTAAACAATTTTGGCTTCTTCAAACTTCGAAACAAGATGGAGATAAGAATCATTAGAGAATAAAATGAAGACAATTTCTTTAATATTAAACATGCATAGTCGCGGTGACCTATTAAATATTAGTGGAAACCGAAATAAACGGGATTAAATGAACACTTTTCTGCGTAAAGCTTTAGCTAACTGGTATAAATTTGAGAGCCTGAACATGAAGGCCTTCCCTTATAAATGATTATTAAAACGATTCATGATCATAATAACTTTTACCTACGTATTGCTAAATTTATCCCTTTTTCCATTATTTTCTATGTTTTACTGGATTGTTCGATAATTATTGTAGTCTTTCTCATGTTTTTCAAAGCTAATTTATTTAAATTAACAACCAAACTGCTCTAAAAATACCATTACCAGTCATCCAATTTTAATTGTAAATTTAAAAATAAAAATATTTAAATTTACAATTAAAATTCGATGACGGCAACTCCGTTGCAACGGAACTTAGGAAAGTATCTTACGTTATCTCGCAATGGAAAATATCCACTGTTGGCAAGCAGGAGGCTCGCCAATGAAAGATAACCGGTGAGGGGGGAAGTCCTCTTGTGATCACCAGACGTTTCGGACGTTGCAAATGGTGTGTGCTGGCATGACATGTTATTTGCACACGGAAAAGTGATACCAAAATCGGCAGTGGACGGTATAGAATGCAGTTTTTACGCACGACATCACAATGTTCCATGTTTAGCTCCACTATGAGTTCTATCACGAGTTTCTGTTTCTTAAACTCTACTTACCATAACTTACCGTTCGCGGATACTTTTGTTCCGGCTCGAAGTCTTGTAGTTTTGTGAATTTGTATCAGTTTTTGTACGAAATATCCTTATATTAAGGAAAGTGTGAAAAAAACAAACCTCAGAAATAAATGGTTTTATTTGTAGTATAACTTCTCTGATATTTCATGGATGAATGATAATTTATGAGAATTAAGTTGAGTTCGAAAATTACCATGTACTTCATGTAATGTGTCATGGATTAAGTACGGCATGCCGCACATTCAATGCAAATAATCTGCATTTGAAAATCAAACGAGTGTTGAAAAGTTTCTTGCAACTGTTGCATTCCTTCGACTATGCAAGTTATATGCGCATGTTTTGGCTCAGTTGATGGAAGTCTCGAAAAACACAAGAGTGATTCGACTACTAACAATACTAACAATTTTATTATATTCGTGTAATTTTGAGTGCTCACCGTCGGATCCACGACCTCGAGAGGGGGGTCGCCATTTGGTCTGGCCGGCAGACCCTTCGACAGAAAATTTGATGAATATTTGCACAGAAAATTATCGATCATAGAAAATGTTGTGCGTTTCGGAAAGAAGAAGGAATTTATGGTCAGTTTTCGCGCATAGATTGTATACGCGAGCATTGCAACGGGTGTCGAAAAGTGGGATCGTGAACCAGTTTAAATCAGGCGACGGAAAGATGAAATTTTGTAGTTTGCCGTAGCGAATTTACAACTTTCCAATCAGGTTGGATCAAGGGCAAACAGAATATTTCGTCGGTAGAATCGTAACAGTTGTAAGTTTTGTGCAAAATACTAAAGTGCTGCATTAAATCACTTCAAAGACGTGTGCAATTGAAGGCTATTTAAATTGGCCATGTTGAAACGTGTGGCAGGACTTGATGAGAATTGTCAACACATCGTCTACAGAAAAAATGACGGGGGAAAGGACGGTACGGTGATGGCCGGCTATGAAACGTCTCAATTAAGTACCATACTAGTATGCATTGAAGCCTCGAAACCTGTCAATCTGAATTCTGTAATCGGCAATTCGTGAATATGAAATTTTTTTGTATTTGGCCCTTGTGCTGGGGAAAAGAACCCACCCCACGACACCGCAACGCTAGTCTGCCAGTGCATTCGCGCGTCCTTAGACAAGGTCAATTTCGAAAAGCATCCAGATCCTCACTCGCCGAGGCAGCAGACCATTGCTGCAATCCTTTACGGACATTTATATCCTCCAGTTCACTATAGTTTTTAGAAGTAAAGAACTGGTGTAACTTATTCTTGACAGCCTGATCGGAATCGAAAGTTTTACCACTCAAATGGTTCTGAAGGTAGCGCAACAAATGATAGTCTGATGGTGCAAAGTCAGGGCTATATGAAAAATGTGGCATCAGTTCCCAATTGAGCTCCACTAATTTTTGACGGGTTATCAAAGAGGTGTGGAGTCAGGCGTTATCATGATGGAGCATCACTCCTTTGCGATTGGTTCAGGGGTTTTTTTCATGATTTCTTCGTTCAATTTCGATAGTTGACGACAGTAGACAGACGAATCAATAGTTGGTTTCTTGGAAGCAGCTCAAAGTAGGCTATACCGTTGTAATACCACCATTTAGAAAGCGTCATCTACTTGCGGTGAAGATTGGATTTGGAAGTTACCGTAAATAATGCATTTCTCATCACCCATGATGATTCTTGATAGAAATGAGTCATTTCGGTTATAATGCAGCAGAGAGTCGTATATGTTAGTACGTTTGGTGGAGTGGATTTTCTTTAATTCTTAGGGACCCCGAACA